>CAVLGL010000088.1:30307650-30785150 GCA_963668995.1 Parnassius mnemosyne
AAA
This sequence comes from Parnassius mnemosyne, assembly GCA_963668995.1. Classification (NCBI taxonomy): domain Eukaryota; kingdom Metazoa; phylum Arthropoda; class Insecta; order Lepidoptera; family Papilionidae; genus Parnassius; species Parnassius mnemosyne. The sequence goes on from CAVLGL010000088.1 coordinate 30,307,654, forward strand.
TCTTTGGTCGACAATGACGAATTAAAGGCTAGAAAATTAAAGGTGGAAGCTGATGATACTCAATCTAGGCTGAATTAGCAGCAGCTTTCGAGGTTAGTATCAAAACAATATTATACGTCAAATATATATATACATATATATAAGTTCAATTTGCATGGTAAAAAGCTTTAAAAATGGGTGCCCCACGAACTCAATGATCGCCAGCGCGAAGTCTTACGCTGCGCAACAGAATTTTGAACTGCATTCTTACCTGCGACGATACATAGTTCGATTCTGTTTGACAATCGCAAGCGCTCAGCCAGTTGGTTGGATCTTGGTTCAGCACCTAAACAACGCCCTAAACGAAAACTTACCCTTAGAAAAGTGATGGTCACTGTTTGGTGGTCTAGCGCTGGTCATCACACCTTCTTACCAAACGGGATGAGCATTGCTGCAGATGTACTGTGAAAACCTGCAAATAATGATGGAGAAGTTTGCACGTCTCCAACCAGCTTTCGTCAATCGCTCGTCCCGGCTGCTCCTGCAAAACAACGCGCGACCTCATACTGCACAACAAACGGCCTCTATGTTACAAGAGCTGGGGTTTGAAGCTGTCCGTCATCCGCCGTACTCATCAGATCTTGCGCCTACAGACTTCCACTTTTTCCAGAATTTGGTAACTTTTTGGCGGGAAAAACATACAACAGTACAAAATGCCTCTGAAGAATTTGTTGCCTTCCGTCCAGTTGATTTCTTCAAGAAGGGCACCTATAAACTGTCACTGCGTTGGCAAAGATGCATTGATTGCATGGGTGATTACTTTGTTTAATATAAATAAAAAAAAATATAGGAAAAAATTACATTATCTCATTTCATAAAAAAAGGACTTTGAAACGTAAAAATAGTGCAATTTTGTGTATTTAATATCTTCGCATGTGCATTATTAGTGGAAACGATGAAACGAGGGCTTTAATGGTGTATATATTTTTAGTTACTTAGTCCCTTTTGGCGTCTTGAGATACTATCCTCATCTACTGTCTGCTTGGTTAAGCTGTCGTCGAAATCTCCCAAGCATCTTCGCAATTTGACGCTTCATTATTGTGACGAATTTTGCGTATGTAACTATTATTACGGCTGATTATAATGACCTGATACTAGCAAAAATACAAATCTTACGAAGTAAGTATGTAAGTACTTAGTTACATATCAAAGTAAGGAAAAAAAGGTGCCATGGTGTTATTTCTATAATTATTCGTATTACATAGCAATATTTCCTACTTTTATACAAATAGCGAGGGATTCCCGTCCCAATGAACCTGTTTCACCGCTTTTAATAAGCTAAATTTCAAAACAAGCCGAGGTACGAATATTTTAGTAACAAAATCGCCGCCAAACAATTTCCTTTGATATATACGCAAAAAAAAAACTGCCTATACCCCCCGCAATTACACAATGTTTTGACATTTCCACCGGTCCATTATTAACGGTTATTTATAGGTCGCGGCGACTTTCAACATTTTTTTTTTATTATCAATAGAACCTTACCTGGACTTTATCATATATCAAAACGGCTTTCGCGGCGTTTTTAAACATGGGTGGTCGCGCACCAAGTGACAAAACACAACAAAATAAACTTTTTTTTTATAACAATATAAATTATTGTTTTATTTACGTCGGGTTTGCATGCAACCTTGGTACATGGTGCTTTTGATAAATTAATTTTTGGGTTTTTCATATGGAATATTGCACGGGGGTTTGGACGTGTTTGTGTTGGTCTGAAATTACTGATCGTTGTCGGCGTTTTTGTATACGAAAAAATTCTAATTGCCATTGGCGCCAAAAATTATTTTAATATAATAAGGGAAAAAGCTATGTTCCTAATCTTGATTTCTTAATTAAAAATAAAGTTATACATAATGGTTTCTAGTAAAATACGTATTGTTTTGTATTGCTTTAGTTTAGCAGAAATCTTCAAACTTTTACCAGATTCTTTAGCTTGTTAACTTATGGGTTTATTTGACTACTGAATAGGATTGATACAATGTTACTCACATTAGGTACATTACACAGATACCTTTCAAAGGTATCTGTGTAATGTACCTAATGTGAGTAGCATATCAAAAGTCCACGGCTGAACATAGGTCTTTCCCATAGGTTACCTCATAGGGCCGTTTGAGCATAGTTGCCAAGCTTGGCAGGCGGCTTGGCTATCGCAATACTTGACGTCTCGTACCTTTGAGGCAGCCTTCTTTAGAAGACGGAATGGTTTTACTGTCATCTTTGAATTGCCAGCATACTGTTGAAAGTATGAAGAAGCTTAAGATCACTCAAAGAGCTATGGATGGAGCTATAGGGAGTAACTGACATAGCTCAAAGGATCAGTTAGTAGAATTGGGCAGGCCATATAGCTTGAAGAACCAAAAACCGATCTGAACGAAAGGTTCTCTAGCTCGAAATGATCAATCTGAAACAGTCATTAGAATAACTTATGAAAAAAGTAACCCTGATATAATGTTGCCAGCCAACCTATTTGCGCATCGCATAGCTGGTCTGGTGCTACTAGCAGACGTTTAGTTAAATAAGGCACTTCAACTGGTGTTCCCCAACTAGCAACGGGGCCTCCGGGGTTGCAGACGCTCGGGGCGGGGGCCTCGAACGCCTAGTTATGTAACCTCCGAGGAGGACGATGACTCGGAAGTGGTCTCGAGGCATCGTGGTAGCACTGCGAGGGTGCTGGGGGCAGTGAGTACTGCCCCCGGGACGTGCTATTAGTGTAGTAAAGCGTTGGAGAGGCCCCGATTGCGTTTGTAACCGAGATCCCGGGACCCCTCGTGTACGCTGATGGTGACCACCGTGGGGTTTTAGCCGGTATGAGTTCAGCATAACCTTCTCGTTGCCCCAGCAACGAATGGTATTTATGAGGATTTCCCCACGAAAACAAGGCACTTCAACTTAGTGAACGAGTTCTTCTCTTGACGTTGCGTAGGGGGGTAGGGTGGATTAGTAGCTGTGGCTTGATCACCCATGGTTAACCACACGGCTGAGGTGAAGTGCCAGCGAGATTACTCGAAGTGGGCTTGGTAAGTCTACATTGGATAAAAGCTGGAGGGGGTGTCGGAATTTACATCGTGAGCTAACACAGTTCTTTATTTAGCCACTATCTTAACAAGTGACTGCTTCGTATTTGTGCTTTGTGTTATATATTATATAATAAATTGGGTTAAATATTAAATTATTATCTCCTACTCTCCAATAAATCACAAGGATACATTTAAACAACCGTGTTGAAGCGTATATATCTGATTTTCGTAACGAAAAATCAAAATATAGAGTCATCCGGCCGGCTATAGATTATATGAAGTCATCCGCCGCCGGTAGAGATTAACCGCCGCCATTATTATTAACAAATTTCAACATGGCTCACAAATCTGACAATAATATTCCCATTTATCTTGGTAATGTCGGACAAATATGAATTTTTAGTGGAGAGATGTGTATTTAATCTGTGAATGCAAGTAATAAAAACACGTGTGATAAAAACTATATGTGACACCAAATTATGCAAGTTTGTTTTGGTTTAATTATTGTTTGCGGGAATTTCAGTTTCACGTCATCATATTTTATCGCATCACATTTTGTAATAAAACTACAATTTAAAAAAATATTCAAGAAAAAATTACTTTTTAAATTATTGATGTACTTTTTAAATTATTGGTGTCCTCTATTCCTAACTAAATAAATAAAAATTTATGTTCAAATATTACTTTTTTTTTAAATTAAATGTGTAATGTTTGCGTACATTTAAATTTTAAAATCCGTTCTAGGGACATACATACTCGTAGATAGCAGTTATCCAAAATTTTGGAAATATCATACACTAAACTGAGATACTTTGTGGCCCGAAATCTGTGGCTATAATCGACAAATGGTGGGATAGACTTAACTGACTACGAGCAGCTTTTAACACATAGTTTATCTGCTTAACGTATCGCTATGCAAGTATTAGCCGAAAATTAAATTGGGAAAGCCTTCAGAAATTTTCACTAAGCTCTTGACGCGTCAAGATAAATGATTAAATACTTAATATTAAGTATTTTTACTTTAACTCATCGAAATTCGCTTATAATTGTTTCTTTTAAATAATCAATTCGCATCTACTTTTAATAAGTCACTTTGTTTTTCAAAACAGACGGTTTATTTTCTTTGTTTCATCGAGCTCAGTTCGTGCATCAGCCAGCAACATTTCTTAATGACATTCAAAACAAGTTTCTTTTATATAGTGATTTTCATGCAGATGATGTCGCGGACGGCTTATCAATAAATAAGGAGTGAAGGAGATCCTACAACGGTCGACAGCTTATTATTGGCTTTTTTGCTTCCACACAACATGCAGCGCGTTAATAAAGGTATAAGTGCAAATACCAACGCATATTTAACGACGAGCAAGACATAATTATGTGTCACTATTTACGACTACTATCAGGAACCTGTCCGACCATATTTTTATTATGTACACCCCACATTTCCTTGACAAAGTCAAAAAAATAAAAACGAAGCACAGATAATTATTATTTTACGGAGCCTAAGTAAATTATATGTATTCTGTGGGAGCTAGAGATGCGGCTTCGGCCATTTTGTGTTGAACCTTGTCATTTCGAGCGCACTCAATAAACCGGACCACTTTATATCGGCTTTATATAAATTATTAATATTGTTGTGGTCGACCATTTTGGGAGAGAGTGAGCGAGATAGTGACTATAATTTAGATGCGTTAGAAAAGGTTCGATGTTATATTTTTTACGGTACTCTGGAGTGTATGGGCGGCGTTCGTTTGTAATTATTCTGTTTTATGTATATGGTGTTTCATTTGCGAAGGAAAGGAAATGTAATATTTAAGGTTTATTTTAATAATAATAACATCCTTTAATAAATGTAATATAATCTTCTTTTAGTAACTGTGCGCAGAAAAAAATCATAAGTGCAAGTTGTAGTGCAGAATATCTTTGAAGTTGTGTACCTACCTACATTATTTAAAAAAAAATACAATAACACCATAGTCTTTTTGTTATTAATGTAGAAATTTCAAATAAACATAGTTGATTTTGCTAAAAAATTACGTTTCTCATCAACGGCAGTAATCGACTGCAAAAAGTTTTTTTTTTTTAACTTACTTATTATAAGCTAGTGTTTGACAACAATCCCACCTGATGGTAAGTGGCGGTAAATAGTACTATCTTAGGGTAACAAAATCATATGAAACCTATAGATTATTCCACACCATTGCGTTACGAAAAACGAAACATACCGATTGGTAGTTAGTTCGTTAGTTTTCGATAGTTTCACCTATAGTTTAGATAAGAAGTTAGCCCGGCGCGTTTTTAGCAATAGTCGACAACAATGAATTAGCCATTCACAACTTAATATTTATATTTCTATTATAAGTTATCACATAATGCCTTCATAATTTAAAACAAATTCGAATGTGAACTTATAAATAATAAACGTAATGCCGTAAGGCAAGGAGAAAGATACATTCGCAGATAATGTAAAAATGAATGTATGTCGATATAACATGTTAATTACTATCTTTAGCCAACGAGTCAATTAAAAAGTAACGATGTAATTAGCATGATGATATTTATCTATAAAATGTACTCAATTTAAAAGTGAAATTAAACAGCCCACTGTATAAGTCGCTGGTTGAACAAATGTGATAATTTCGTCTTGAGAACACACACACAGGCGTAGTGACACGCACAATATAATGTTTTTATTTATTGCTTAGTTATTTTATTAGGGTTCCTTGTTATGTGAAATAAATCGCCTTTGTAAGTTATTTAAAGTTATACAAACCATTATAGCTACCTTTAACAATTACAGTTTGTTCTCGACTGGCCTACTGCTGATTTCTGTGATGTTAGTGCTGTTAGCCTGAAAAAAAAGGGGGGAAAGGGGAGGTTTATAATTTCGCTCGTAAATGGAGCTGTAGCTGCAGGCTAAGTTGCGCGGTTTCCCTGGTTTAGGATTCCTATAACGACCGCCTCTTGCTAAGCTTCCAGGAAGAAGCAGCTGGAGAGAAGAACATGCCTACTAGAAGGCAGACAAGAGGGGTAGAGAGTGATTTCAGCACCCTGTTTTGATGCCGTCGGGGCCGGGTGCTGTTTTTTTTTTGAGACTTTTGATGGTTTCTGTGACTTCGTCGATGGTCACAGGATTTAAGGCGTTGCCCGCAGGTGGTAGTGCTTGACCTCTGTTTCGGTGATTTCGGTGTTTAGGTGAGCGGGTTGGCTAGAGGTAGTGAATTGGCTCTCTAAACTGTCAGCTAACCATTTGGGCTTTTCAGAATCGTCGAAGGCGAGATTTAGATTTCTTGGCCTAATGAGAGTCGGCATGGGTGAGGTCTGTTCTGCTTTCTGCTTTCTGCTCGGACCAACTGTATTATTGGAAGGTGTCAATAAGAAGGAGACGTGTTGTTCTGTGTATGTCTTTAATTAGAATACTCTAAACTCGTTCCACCTTAACACTAATATAATATATTGTCGTGGGGTCTAAAAGACACTACACCTCCCACAGACAAAAAAAAATGAATACATTATACATTTAACTCAAAAAATAAATATAGATCATGTCTATATATTATGAATACAAATTCCAAAAATGTAATCTATCGAAATAGGTATTTTCTATGGGTAGGTACGGTTTCCAGATCCCTTTCTCCCATATTAATTTCGAGGTCACAATCTTGTTACTTGTACCACAGAATAAATAATAGTACCATGTACTTGTACATAGTTTCGTCACAGTCAATTAATGCTAAACGTTTTCCACAATATAGTTGTAGAGCATTTTGTACTCAGTCACTTAGATATTTAGTCACTAAAATCATGTTGTCATTATAGCACTTATATAGTCCGGACAATAATAATATATTTTTAATAGTGTTTTCATTATAGCACTTATATAGTACGGACAGTAATAATATATTTTTAATAGTCTTTTCATTTTTCACTTTTCTATTTTTTATTTCATTCTTTTTTTACTTCATACATTTACTTAATTTTTTTGTTAATAATTATTTAGTTTTCATTTAGCATTTTGCTATTCATTAAATATTTGTCATTTCTTTCACGTACATGGGTCGCGTACAATAATGATTGAGAAAGTGACCAATTCATACGTGGTAGAGCCATGCTGCAGCTATATTATAGTTGTAGCACGAATGGGTCGGCTCGACCGGGGAAGGACCACGCTCTCACAGAATACCAGCGTAAAATAGCAGTTTAACGCTGCTATGTTTCGTATGGTGAGTGTACAGAACCGGAGACCCTTTTTACTGGAAACGAGGCATTCCATCTTAGTCCTCACGGGTGACAACGCATCTGCATTTTGATTCTTAATCGAAGATAGATGTAGATGTCTATGGGCCACAGAAACCACTTACCATCAGGTGGTCTGTGTGCTCGTTTGTCACACTTATCCAATAAAAAAAAAATATGATTTCATTCGCTTCTTTACATTTATAGTATTTCAGTTCATATAATTTATTATTTACTTGTACCACTACTTTCACGGTTCGCATACGTACATGATCAAGATGCTCCTATAAAACTCTTTATAAAGTGTCATTTCCCTCATTACCAATGGATTAATATACTTACCAAATACATTAATTAATTTGTTCCCGATCTCTTCTTGATCCTATTCTTGTTTCTGCCATTAATCATGTTGCTAAATATGGTCGATGTCCTGTCGATGCATTTTCATATCATGACTTGATGAACTTATTTTACAAATTACGACCACCCAAACCTAAATCATGAATCCTTCTGCTGCGTAGTTTTTGTGGTATGGATTTAGATTTTCTACGTGGTAGAGCCATGCTGCAGCTATATTATGGTTGTAGCACGAATGGGTCGGCTCGAACGGGGAAGGACCACGCTCTCACAGAAAACCAGCGTAAAATAGCAGCTTAACGCTGCTGTGTTTCGTATGGTGAGTGTAGAGAATCGGAGACCCTTTTTACTGGCAAAGAGGCATTCCATCTTAGTCCTCACGGGTGACAATGCATCTGCATCTTGAGTCTTTATTGAGGATAGATGTAGATGTCTATGGGTCACAGTAACCACTTACCATCAGGTGGACCATGCGCTCGTTTGTCACCCGATCCTATAAAAAAAAAAAGATCGTCTGAGAGATGATGCTGCGATATCGACTGGTCTGTTGTTCTTACTGGAGCTAATATCGACAAAAGAGTTTTCATTTTACGGCAAAGGTCAGATTTATTATAAGTTTTAAAGTGACAAAGGTCGCTAATCAACTTTAAATCCTTATACATCCTAAATGGTCATTCACAAGTGGTAAAATTAAAAATTTTGTACAACCGACTTCAATATAAATTATTAAGGATAACTCAAAAACTACTGTTAAGACCATGATCAAATTTATATGGGACCACATGAGAAGCTCCAGCTTTCAAATAAAAAAAGAATCATAAAAATAGGTTCACATAGAAAAAAGTAAAAAAAAAACAATCGAATTGAGTGCCTCCTCCTTTTTTAAGTAGGTTAAAAATGAAAAAATACTCTAGTATAAGAAACCTAAATATGATTTTCAAAGACCTAATCAATGAAACCCTGCTTAACATAGTTCGTCGACTATCATTTTTTATTTTAAGCAATATGGCGTCTGGTTGTCGCCATATTGAATTTTGATTATTGTCACGTTATGGTAGTGACACTTACAAAATTGAGACAAATCGATTGACGTAATAATCATCATCAAAACCAGCCCACGCGTTTGGTCTTTAGAGCGCCACAAACGAACAAACATACATACTGGTAAACACGGCTGATAAATACGTTACCCTCCGCAGTTGGGTAAAAAGGAATAGAAGAAGCCTTTTTAACCGACTTCAAAAAGGAGGAGGTTTTCAATTCGAGTGTATGTTTTTTTTTGTATGTAGGTATGTTACGCAATATTTCGCAGATTGTAAAAAAAATTAGATGACACTTTTTTATTAAATAGATTATACTTCAAAGGTGGTTTCGTGTAAATTTGGAGAAAAATTACCCCCATTATCCCCCCCCCCCCCAAACAACAAATAAATAACTTCTTTTTTAGCAATTTGAAGTCGGTTTTTACTTTGTGTTAAAAGTTATAGTTACTAATTCATACGGAACTCTTAATAAAGTATTTCGAAACTCATCATTTTCATTTACTCCGCCGTGGGATCCGTACAAAAACGGACACCGGACTGTACGCTCGTAGACGCCTCGAACGTAACTAATTAGTTCACGAAATAAACGATTTTTTTGTCTTCTCTTTTATTTAATGCCTTTTACATTTCTCTCTTTCTAACGAGATGAATATTCTCAGTATCTTCATTAAAAACGAATGAATTTTTATTTTGTATAAATATAAATAAATGCCTGTATAGTGTTGAGTAGTGGTTGTGTAAGAATATCCACTACCCCATATCATCCCGTGGGTGTCGTAAGAGACGACAGAGGAGATAATAACGATTAAAAATAAAAAATAAACTGTGGTTGTCAACCCGCTTGCCAAGCGTGGCAACTATGGCAAATATCAATATATATAATATGACAAATATGAGGCAATCTATAGAGGACTTTATTCAGCAGAGGACTTTATTAGGCTGTAATAGTAACGGTGTCTGTACAGTAAAAAGGTCCTTTTTACTGTACAGATACCGTTACGGTTGACGGCCCCGTGGCGAAGTGGCTTAGCAATGAGTTGTTGCGCTGGGCGCCGCGGGTTCGAGTCTTGCACGGAACAAGTATTTGTATGGCCTACAAATAATTGTTTCGGGTCTGGATGTTTGTCCTCGTGCAGTTTATGTTAGTAAACTGTCTCCGCGAGACAGAAGAAAATCCTAGTGTGGGAGGTAGTCTTTTAAAAAATGAGAAAAAATATATTTATAAAAAATATATATGATGGTAAGTGGTTATAGCAGCCCATGGACACCAGATAACTTCAATTGAAGAAGGCTACAGAGGCGTTGTCACCTCTGAGCTCTGAGAGCTAAGATGGACTGGCTCTCTATATCCTTCCAAACTCAAACTAGTTACTTAAAAACTAAAACTAGTAACTTAATTATCATACAGTCCTACTCCCCGCGGTATCGTGCCAAGAACGCTCGCTGCGTTTCCCCGCTGAATGGCTATACTTAAATTATGAGCGAGAAAAGAACCAGCCCTCTTATCACCAGCAGCATCGACCAGCCGCGGATGGAGTTCCTTTAGACACTTCACCGCACGTAGACTCCCACGGACCGATAGACTCTACAGCAAATGGCACAAATATGTAGTCATCTTTCAGAGACTCATATTTGCGCCACTTACTCAGTTCAGCTGCCTCTGATATTTGGTGTATTTTTTGTTAACATAAATAGGCATTGATTATTACTTAAAAAAATATTTATGAGGCCACATTAATAAATGCTTCCCAGGTGAAGCCAGAGCGGGTCGCTCGTTGTTACATGACAATAATAAATATGTATGTTGTAAAGCAAACTAAATAACTGGTAGAAGACACTCATCTGCACAGAAACTGAATTCCTTTTGAAGTTTGCAAATTTCATACTAGATACTTAGACATACACTTATATACACTCATATTTACACAAACACAATTTTACAAAACAGCCATCGCATTAGGAAATTGCACGCCTCATAACGCGCGAGCGTGCGAGTGAGGAGTGCTCTACTCTCGACATGCCGCTATGTGACGATTTTATCAATTACGACACTAAATCAATAAAAAAGGGATGTTTTGAAAACTAGATAGCTATATTAAATTATAAAGCGAGCGTATTTTTTTATTAATTTGTTTAGTTATATTTACAAAAAATGTAGTTAAAAATTACTTATGTTAGTCTGTGCACTTGTTTGTCTTCACGTTTCAGAAAATTATACGTAACGAAATGAAATAGATCTTTCTGAATAAGTTTGCATTTATCCTCGGGATGATCCTCGATCGACTATTGGAATAATTACAGTTGGCATATTAGTCACATTTTGTTCACCTCATCAGCCAGGTCCAGATATTTTATTATTATTATTATTTCTATGGGGATTGAACGAAAAGGCTGCTTCCGTAAGAGGAACAAGGTTGATTCCCTTAAATATTGTAAAAGTTACAGCCTATACACGTTCCACAGCTGGGCACAGGCCTCCCTCATTTCTGAGAGGGTTAGTTCAGACCGAATTTCGGTCACGGCGGCCAGTCTCAACAGAGGCTAGCCATCTGTCCCCTGATAGGATTATAGTGCTCGAGTATATGCGCAAACTCTATTCACTCCCTCTTGCAGATATAAAAAAATTGATAAAAAATTTAATTTAAAACCTTCATGTATAGGCGATCATACTTGCAAACTTAGAGCCAATAAAAGAAATGCAAATTTAATTATCTACCACGTTTTGTGAGTGCAGTCACTTAGGTAAAACATTAAAAAAGTTATTTTAATAAATTAAAACGAAACTGCAAATGAAAATGCGCGGGAATTGGCCGCAAATAAGTCGGTAAAAATTTAATCGCACGTCGAATTAAGAGCATTTGCCTTTTGCTTTAGATTATTTAAAAAAAAAAGAACATGTTAAATTCGAACCACTTTTGAGTATATATCGGTTCGATAAGTAATTTATATTGAAGTCACGCAAAAAAATTTAGACGCTTTTTATTTTAAGAACGAATTACGACTACAATTTTACCAGACTAGTGCGTATTTATGTTATTTATGAAATTTAACTAATGTTTCACCTAATGTGAAACATTAATTAAATATTAATAATTTAATGTGCAGTAATAATTAAATATAATTATTACTACACGTTAAATTAAAGTAATATTACGAATTTTATCGCGTTTAGTTTTAACCTGTTTTAGTATTTAAAAGTTGAAGGTGGCCTTCGTTAACTATGACACAGGACGTCAAACACAGCGTCCACCACCCCCATGGGTGCTGTGAAGCGCGCGAAACGTCGGGAGATAAAATTAATTAGTTTCAATTAATTAATGTTTGTCATTTGTTATAAATATAATCAAATATTGGCGTGTAGTGGCGGTGTAAAAGAGTCTATCACCCTATTTTGTTCCGTGGTGTTGTAGAAAGCGACAAGGGAACATGCCAAAGAAATCTTCATCATCATTATCATTACAGCCCTTCATAAGTCCACTGCTGAACATAGGCCTCCCCCAAGGAAACAAAGCACGGTCCTGAGCCACCTGCATCCATCGACTTCCTGCATATCTTACCAGGTCGTCACTCCATCTAGTGGGGGTTGCCCTACACTTCGCCTACCGGTACGAGGCTGCCACTCGAGAACCTTTCTTCCCCATTGATAGTCGGTTCTTCGAGCTATATGGCTGGCCCACTACCACTTCAGCTTACTAATCCGTTGGGCTATGTCGGTTACTCTGGTTCTACTGCGGATATCCTCATTTCTAAGTTTATCACGTAGAGAAACCCCGAGTATAGTCCTCTCCATAGCTCGCTGAGCGACCTTGAGCTTCCTTATACGGCCAGCAGTGAAGGAATACGTCTTTGATCCGTAAGTCATCACTGGCAACACGCACTGTTTGTACAGTTTCGTTTTCAAGTTTTGAATTATGTCTAACGAGAAGATGTGTCGTAGTTTCCCGAACGCTGCCTAGCCGAGTTGAATCCGTCGATTGACCTCTCGGCCGAAGTTGGATTTACCTAGTCGGACTATTTGTCCCAGGTAAACATACTCGCCAACAACTTCGAGCTTAGTGCTCCCAACAACTACTGGCATAGGTGTGACATGGACATTAAACATGATCTTTGTTTTGTCCATGTTCATCTTAAGACTTATCCGTTGGGAGACACTATTGAGGTCATTGAGCATAGTGCTTAGGTCCTCCAGCGATTCTGCCATAAGGACTATATCGTCGGCAAATCGAAGATGAGTGATATACTCGCCGTTGATGTTGATACCGTATCCTTTCCAGTACAGTAACTTGAAAACGTCATCCAATGCATCGGTGAAGATTTTCGGGGATATAATGTTGTCTTACACCTGTCTGGAGTTGGATAGGTTTCGCCTACACTCTGGGCTAGCACGGTTCGACCGTTGTATTTAAAGAAAGATTTTTGTTTACGTATAATTTAAATCGTATTAATGCAATAACCATCCAACTACGACAGTCAATTTTAAACGGACAAATTTCTCTTAAACCGTAAAAGTAATGGTAAAGTACTTTATGGTTATTCATAAAAGATTTTTCGGATGTTATAAAAAAACACTTAACTCTCACGGCTTGGGGTTATCTTAATGTATAATTTTTGTGTTTAATATATACATAATGTCCTATAGACTGAATTTTGTTCACGGCAAAGGTAAACTCTATTTCCTCACTATCATCGTCCGATGGGACGACAGTCCAACATGACCGGCGATAGACGCAGGAGCACGGCTTAACGTGCCTTCCGAGGCATGGCTGTGAAACTATGCCAACATCCTGACTTTGGGCTACTATTGAAAATTTCTTGATGGAAAACTCAATAACTGACTAACTAAAAACTGAACTAAACTAAACTAAAAACTAACTAACTTTTTGGCCAGACCACTAGACCAACGATACAGTAACACTCAAAACTAACAAACTGTAATATAGTCTACTATACTTATTTACATATGAGTTGGAGAGTAGGTTCCAAATAGAACAAAAACTTAGAAAAATATTATAATCCCATGTAGGTAGCGGCGGCGTAGGACAACCCACTACCCTTTATTAAGAAGTTCTAAGACTTTTTGGAGTTTATTTTGGTGTACTTAAGAATCGTTTTTCATATACAAGCCATTTATGAAAGTATGAAAATTTATGGGGAGTAAAATCAAACGTTACGTCATGCGTTACGCTATGTATTCATGTTTCCATGACTATGTAATATCGTGCGCAACTTGTCTTGCGCAGCGATTTATATAAACAAATAACTACTGTTAACCAACTGTCAATTTGCGGAGTTATTAAATTTCGTGTATAATCGTTCGTAAGGAGTGTCGACTGACAAAAACACTTTTTTTACATGGGGAAATGCCTACTCATGCTAACCTCGCGGGAGCAAGGACGTGTTATGTCGGACTTGCACCGACTAAAACCCCATCTATGGTGTTCCGCCTTCGTCGCATATTGGCAGGGCCACGGGAACGCTTTCGCAGACATCCCACCAACACTGGCCGCTCCATGGCGGCTCCTCCTCGGGAACCTCTCCCGCATTCCCTCTCCCACACTCTCCCCCCCATCTCCTTCTCTAGTAAGGCGGTAAGACCTACACCATCCCGTGAGTATCGTAACAGGCGACAGAGGAAAATGAAACAGGATGTAGGCACCAGTATTTGCCTGATAACAATTCAAAATAATTAAAAAACTGCGGTCGTCAACCCGCCTGTTGACTATTGCCTATGAGGTGATTTAAGGGGGAGGTCAATGTTCAGCAAAGGTCTTTTGATAGGCTGTAATAAATCATCATCATCATTACAGCCCTTCACAAGTCCACTGCTGAACATAGGCCTCCCCCAAGGAATGCCACAAAGCACGGTCCCGAGCCACCTGCATCCACTGACTTCCTGCATGTCTTACCTGGTCGTCACTTCATCTAGCGGGGGAATACATAAAATAAAATAAATCAAGGTAAAAAATTATTTTTCATTCTTAATTGAGTTTAAAAAAGTTTTAAATAATTTAAAATTAAAAATTTTGTACAGCGGACTTCAATATAAGTTATTAAGAATAACTCAAAAACTGTTGGTCTGACCTTGATCAAATTCATATGGGACTACACGAGAAGTATCAGCTTTCAAATAAAAAAAGAATCATCGAAATCACCCAGTACAAAGTTGAGGTTGAAACACACACACAAAAAAAAAAAACAAAAAAAAATACAGTCGAATTGAGTACCGTCTCCTTTTTGGAAGTCGGCAGAAAATGTTGATAATTCACATAAAAAAAATATAGAAAATAAAAAAACTTTAAATGTAGTTTTCTTTACACGAGCTGTAGGAGCTTTGTTTACAGGGAGTATTGGTAAATAGTGTAATAGCATTTATAACTAACTAGCTGTGCCCTGCGGTTTCACCCGCGTCATCACGTGTCCGAGGTGTGCGACATGACCTAGTTCAAGCATTTTATAACGGCTAGGGTTTAAGCGTCGTTCGCGCGCCCAGCCAAATATTGAATTATTTTAATTTTACATTATCTCTTAAACTATGCGTCCAAATAACATGGTATAAAGAACAAAGTTTATCTTCATAAAATTGTCTTGATGATGAAGTAACTTTCGTTCGTAAGGATAAATAGGCCATGCCTAATAATAACGCTCATAAATCACTTTTAAATTTTCAATATTTTTTTGTCACAAAATACCAAATTATGGCTTATGTATAAGAAATAAACATATGGTATCGCAGATTTTTTTTAGACCGAGTAAAGGTCTATATTTTTCTAGAACATTGTATTTACGTATCCCTAATGATAACACCAGCGTACGCGGATAAATCGTTTTGGGAGTGCTTTTTCTTCTGACTTGCTTAACAAATATCCATATTTAAGGCTAGTTGAGTAATATAGCTTAATGCTAGATAGCCTATACTACCACACGAATCAGGCTATAATATAGAAAAAGAATTTTTCAAATCGAACTGGTAGTTCCAGAGATTAGCGCGTTTAAACAAACAAAAAAACAAAAAAAACACTTCCGCTTTATTATATTAATATTAGTATTAATATAGATGAAATACAATACTTTTTTAGAGAGCTTATTGTTATTAGAGCATGCAGCTTATTTTACTTTGCCAATTCTAATTAATTTAATATATATAAAAATTAATATTTTTGTTTGTTCGTATTTTATGCGCTGCCCTACCGTTCATCAGATTGCGGTAAAACTTTGACAACATATTGCTTCCACTTGCGGGAAGGTTATAGGCATAATACACTTAACTTATAGTAGGTGGCGCGCGTGTCGTACCGACGATTTAAAAGTTATATATATATATATATCATTCAACTTCAATGAATTTTAATTATTTTCATTCAATTCATTCCTAATTAAACCATTCAAATTTAAAACGTTATTTTCCACAATTATTTCTTCTGCGGCTGCAACGCGCCGGTTATCAGCTAGTGTAAGATAAAACTCTTATATAGACAATAGAGCCTCGCTGCAGCTATGCTAGCTATACATAGCTGCAGTACGAATAGTCTGGTTTGACCGGAGTAGGATAATACCAGCGTGAAACAATATTGCTGCTGTGTTTCCTATAGTGAGTGTAGGGAACCGGAGATCCTTTTTACTGGTGACGAGGTGTCCCATCTCAGTCCTCAGGGGTGGCAATGCATCTGCATTTTGATTCTTAATCAATGATAGATGTAGATGTCTACGGGCCATAGCATCTACTTACCATCAGGTGGACTGTGTGCTCCTTTGGCACCCTTATGCTATAAAAAAAAGTTCTTAAGTTTATACTGTAGGCGCCAACGGCCAATAAGCCGTAATCTGATTACTGAACGCCAAGCGTTTAACAATTACGTTGTTATCAAAATAGATATGACGTGAACAATAGGCGAAATCAAAAAAGGCCAGTCCCTTAAAAAGCCTGGCCGGGTCAAGTGACATCCGTAAAAATTGCCGCAATTAAACTGAAGCAAGAAAAAGTCATTTTAAATTCGACATTCCAAACGAACGTTCGGGAGACAATGGCCCATTAGGAGCCCATAGATAAGTATCTAGACCAGCGGTGCTTAAACTTTTGGAGTTTTACTGCTTTTGCAGAGATTACAGTCCACCTAATGTTAAGTGAATGCTTTGGCTCATAGATATCCACATCGTTCTTCGTTTAAGAATCAAAATGCAGATGCGTTGTCACCCCCGAGGACTAAGATGGAATTCCTCGTTTCCAGTAAAAAGGGTTGCCGATTCTCCACACTCATCATATACACAGGAGCATTTTACGCTGGTATTCTGTGAGAGCGTGGTCCTTCGACGGTCGAGCCGACCCATTCGTCCTACAATACAGTGAAATAGCGAAATTAAGCTTCTAACGGCTTTAAAATAAATTTACTTTTATGATCTTTCAACGTGTAGTGATGGTGTAAGAATATCTACTACCCCATATCATCTTGTGGGTGTCGTAAGAGGCGAGAGAGGGAAACAAATAAGGATTTTGGGCACCAGCGTTCGAGGCATTCCATCTTAGTTCTCAAGGGGGACAACGCATCTGCATTTTGATTCCTAATCGAGGGTAAATGTGGATGTCTATAGGCCACAGCATCCACTTACTATTAGGTCGACTGTGTGCTCGCTAGTCACCCTTACTCTATAAAAAAACGTCTTTTCCTAACTAACGACCGAAAATAAAAAACTGCGGTTCGAACCCGCTTGCCAAGCGTGACAAATATGGCAAATGTCTCCTCAAGCGATACATCATAAAAGTGGGCTCAAGTTACTAAAAAAATATATTGGAATTTATTTATTGAAATTATTTTTTTTTAAGTTTGATTGGCTGGTGAAATATCGCTACAGGCATTAAGTCCGTATTTTATATTCTTTCCAATAGGGAATGCAGTATAGATTAAAAATAAATAAATAACCGCATACAGTTTTGGCACCGCTGACTCCGTCGACCCAATTGTAGTTTCATTTTTGAATTTTAGAACGCTGTGTTTGTTTTTTAAAGGTTCCGCCCGCGGCGTGCCGTGGTGTCGATTTTTGCGGCTAACGATTTGGAAGAGACCAGATTCCTGCTCCAATTCACCAATAGAATTCCAGACAGCAGTGAAATAAATTTGAATTATCTACTTTATTTTTTGTATACTAGTTAAAAATAAACATATTATCTGAATTTGAAAATTAAAACCTTTAGTTGATGATAATATTGTGACGTTAGCTAGGTATATTTTACCGTGTAGTGGCGGTGTAAGAATATCCACTAACCCGCATCATCCCGTGTAGATGCCAGACTGCCGCGCGTACATATGCCGTCATGTGAATGCTCCAACCGCGCGGTGAAGCGCGTCATATAAACTTAGCCTAAAAATAAAAGAAAGCGGTTGCCAACCCGCTTGCCAAACATGGCAACTATGGCAAATTCCCATCAAGGGGGCAATGAGGAACGTCTAACGATCTGTAGTGGACTTTAATAGGTTGTAACGGACGCTGTAATGGTCCTTTATGTGTATTAATGTTCGATTCTGGTTCTTTCAAAGATGCTGCCATCGCGAATATTTTTGTATAGGGTTGACCATACTCACTACGCTGAGCGGGCGGATTTATAAGCGACGAGACGATACCATCGTATATGTTTCCTATCATCTGTCTTTAGTTCGAGATTTATCATTTTTTTTAATAAAACTGAAGTGACATATTGAATTGACAGTCCACGTGTTTGTAAATGGCTACTGCAGTCTATGGTAAACTGCAGCGCACCAGACTCTCACAGAATACCACCGTAAAATAGCAGCTTAACGCTACTGTGTTTCGTATGGTGAATGTAGAGAACCGGAGACCCATTTTACTGGAGAAGAAGCATTCCATCTTAGTCCTCACGGGTGACGACGCATCTGCATTTTGATTCTTAATTGGGACAGATGTAGATTGTGGATGTCTATGGCCACAGCAACCACTAACCTCAGGTGCAATGTGTGCTCGTTTGTCATTCTTATCCTAAATGAAAAATATTATAACCTGGCTGTATAAAAAAGTGAAACATAAACTATTTTACTCATACAACTGTAATTTTTAGTTTATTTATATTGTATTTTACCCTATATATAACTTCTATTTCAAGATAGAAAAATCGGATACATAACTTCAGAGAGATATTAGTTAAATATTCTAATTGGTAACTAAATTGTTTCAATATTCAACCTGAGCTCGACTGATTTTTTATGATTTGAATTTCAAAGGCGAATATTTAATTTAGGATGACATTTCTAAAATGTCACGGCCTTTGACTTATTTATTTTTTAAAGCGAGGCGCGCGAACGCAGACCACACACGTTGAAACACGTATATCTGCATAATTTGCAATATAACACGTACTTAGTTTTTTAGAATGAAAGCAGTGCAAGGATTTCTGTCTTAATTCCATTATAATGACGGCTCTGTGGTGTAGTGGATTGACAATGAGTTACGGCCTTAAAGACTGCGGGTTTGAATCCCGCACAGAACAAGTATTTATATGGGCCTACAAGTAATTATTTCAGGTCTGGATTTATTTCCTTGTGCAATTTATGTATGTAAATTGCCACCACGATACAGGATAATATCCTATTAAGAAGGGCGAATGAGAAAAAGAAAGGAAGTTGGAGGTTTTTATTACTTTTTTATGAATGTAAAAAGGATGAAGACAATTTACATTTACTACGTGGTAGAGCCATGCTGTATCTATATTAATAGTAATAGTTGCAGCACGAATGGGTCGGCTCGACCGGGGTAGGACCACGCTCTCACAGAATACCAGCGTAAAATACGAGTAGCAGCTTAACACTGCTGTGTTTCGTATGGTGAGTGTAGAGAACCGGAGACCCATTTTACATTTTACCCATTCCATCTTAGTCCTTACGGCTGACAATGCATCTGCATTTTAATTCACTAACGAAGATAGATGTAGATGTCTGTGGGCCACAGCAATCACTTACCATCAGGTGGACTGTGTGCTCGCTTGTCACGCTCATTCTATAAAAAAAAATATTAATAATAAACAAATATTTGTAAAGAATTATTAGAATCGGCAGCATCAAAATAACTCAAGGAATAAGCGCTAGGTGTTAGTTGTATTAACTAGGGAATAGGACACCTCTTCTTCCCAAAAGTCCAGTATATGTGGACTTCATTATTTATTTATTTATACTTTAATACACAAAATAATACATATTATGCCGGACATAATGCCATAGGGCATTATCTCTCAGTCTACCATTAGGTTTAACAGAGACAAACATATAAGATATATCCGGCTCGAAAGATCCTTATTTCGTTCGATACAGGGCCGGCAACGCATCTGCAATTCCCTCCCTGGTGTTGCAATTGTTCATGGGCGGCGGTAGTCACTTACCATCAGATGAGCCGCATGCTCGTTTGCCCCCTCTCCTATATAAAAAAAAACAGGGGGTAGCCTCGCATGCACTGAGCGGAATATTTTATAGCGTGATTGTTATTAAATTTTACTTTGTTATGTTATTGTTACAAATTAAACACTTAAATAATGCAATTTATGATAACAGAGTCTTCACGTGTTCACTTGTCAGGAAGGCGGAAATCAAGTGAGTTGTTCGAGAGACTGCATTATGATGTTTTAGTATAAGTAATGTCAAACTAATTTTCGTTTAGAAACAGTTCTTTTAAGTAGTTGTGCGTTGTGCAACTAGCGGCGAAAATCGAAAAACAAATGAATGATGAAAGGTGAAATAATAAATATACATATAAATATATATAAATATAAAATTAATGAAGTAGTTCTTACCTACTCAGAAGTAAGTATTATCACATGGTTCTGCTCTGAAGGGTGTAACCAGCGTGAAAACCAGTATTTTAGAAAAATAAAAATCTCTTCTCTTTTCAGACTCTATCTATAAACTTATAATGTTAAAATTAAAAATGTTGTACAGCCGACTTCAATATAAGTTATTAAGAATAACTCAAAAACTATAGGTCTGACCTTGATCAAATTCATATAGGACCACACGAGAAGTATCAGCTTTCAAATAAAAAAAGAATCATCGAAATCGGTTCACCCAGTAAAAAGTTATGAGGTAACACACATAAAAAACATACAGTCGAATTGAGTACCGTCTCCTTTTTGGAAGTCGGCAGATAAAAGACGATTTGCTCAACCATTAAGTTGACAGTAATAGACAGATGAAATTCAAAATTCATATTTTTGGTTAAGGTATATAATGTATATTAATGATAAGTTTTGGGTGTAAAACATAGAGTTCATTTTTGTGAACATATTTTAAACATTCATTATTTTATGTTTATTAACCCGTAATGGTTTGCTTCTGGAAGGATTAGTCTAATCGCATAGTATTTTTTTTTATAATATAGGGTGACAAACGAGCACACAGCTCACCTGATGGTAAGTGGGCCCATGGGCGCTTGCCACATACTACAATTTTTTTTTACGTGGTAGAGCCATGCCGCAGCTATATTAGTAGTATAGTTGTAGCACGAATGGCTCGGCTCGACTGGGGAAGGACCACGCTCTCACAGAATACCAGCGTTAAATAGCAGCTTAACACTGCTGTGTTTCGTATGGTGAGTGTAGAGAACCGGAGACCCATTTTACTGCAAAATAGGCATTCCATCTTAGTTCTCACGGATGACGACGCATCTGCATTTTGATTCTTTATGTAAATTTCTATGGGTCACAGCAACCACTTACCATCAGGTGGACTGTTTGCTCGTTTGTCACTATATCCTATAAAAAAAATCTAAGATCAAGTTTTTAACAGTGACTTCATCTTCGGCTGCATCACCACTTACTATCAGGTAGTGTAGTAGTCTTGCGCTGGCTTACAATTGTTAAGAAAGTACATAACATGTCTGTTTTCATATTTTACGGAAGTTCAAGCTATTTTATGAAGACACTAGCTGTGGCCCGCGGTTTCACCCGCGTCATCACGTGTCCGAGGTGCGCGACATGACCTAGTTCAAGCATTTTATAAGTTTAAGCGTCGTTCGCGCGCCCAGCCAAGTATTGAATTATTTTAATTTTACATTATCTCTTAAACTATGCGTCCAAATTACATGGTATAAAGAACAAAGTTTATCTTCATAAAATTGTCTTGATGATGAAGTAACTTTCGTTCGTAAGGGTAAATAGGCCATGCCTAATAATAACGCTCATAAATCACTTTTAAATTTTCAATATTTTTTTGTCAAAAAAAAATTACCACTTATGTATAAGAAATAGACATATGGTATCACGGACTTTTTTTTAGACGAAGTAAAGGTCTATTTTTCTAGAACATTGTATTTACGTATCCCTAACGATAACACCAGCGTACGCGGATTAATCATTTCGGGAGTGGTTTTTCTTCTGACTTGCTTAACAAATATCCATATTTATGGCTAGCTGAGTGATATAGCTTAATGCTAGATAGCCTATACTATTCCACATGAATCTGGCTATAATATACAAAAATAAGTTTTCAAATCGGACTGGTAGTTCCAGAGATTAGCGCGTTTAAACAAACAAAAAAACAAAAAAGCACTTCCGCTTTATTATATTAGTATAGATTTGTAGTAAAAATTGACAAATTCGCAAATATATTCACATAACTTCATAAATGTGAATTATTAACTGTTCCCGCTATTTAATCCAAACGTCATGCTGACATTAAAATAACGTTTTCCTGTTGCCACAGATAAAGGGTTAAATCGGTTTCAAATCCTCTTGTTTTTTTTTAAGGAATTAGATTCGACATTAGGGTGGAAAGCCAATTCTTATTTAATGACACCGAATCGTAATGCTTTCATTTCTATTCCAGTCACACAGTGTTTTAGGAGCGGAAGTACCGAACTTTTTTCGGTATAATCGGCCCATAATGCTACTTTATAACATCCGGTTAGGTATTTTGTAACAGAAAATGGTTTCGGTTGAGTAAGGATGTTATGGAAATGGAAGCATAGAGAAAGAATTTTGTTTAAACAAAATGATCATTTTCGATAAGCATCAATATTCCGGTACAGTTTAAATAAGCAATTTATTTACAATAAAAATCGCTATCTATTATTATTGTCGTCTACTCATGTAACATGGTAGCCTTTATTGCTACTTATATACAACTAGCTGGCCAGGCAGACGTCGTACTGCTGACTTTGTCCTATAAAAATCCTTAAATTACCAATAAAAATATTGAGGGTCAATTAACGGGATAAGAACTATCCTATCTCTAAAGTTGGACCAAACTGCACATAGTGTGCAAAATTTCATTGTAATCAGTTCAGTAGTTTAAGAGTTCATCGTGGACAAACAATGTGACACGTAATTTTTATATATAAAGATTTTACTGTAATGTAATATTTTTTAAATTGATAATTTTTTCTTCTACTACATTCTCTTACATTAAAAACCTAATGTGTAGAAATATTATGTAGCTTTGATATTGTTTTATTATAATATGGTCAGGTACAGTTAAAGTAAATAATTTTCATTTAAAATTCGAAAGGTTTCTGATGTGTGATATAAACATATTTAAATATATGATTGACGTCTAGTGGTTTAATTACCCCAATTAAGTTTACCATCTGGGTAGAGCTCTGTTTGGTTTGACACCAACCTTATCTATTTCTGCCACCAAGTGCTACCAGTTAACACAGTGCTGTGTTTCAGTGTGTATAGTGAGAAGGTCAGTCTAACCAAGAAGTGACAACGTATCCGTCTTCTTTGTTTAGCGACTGTTACGAGGCCCTTTAGGCTAAAGTAGCTATTTTGTACCACCAAGTAGAGTTCACTTTTCGACCATTATATGATAACCTACATTATTAAAAAAAAAACTAAAAGGAAATAATAGTACCTAAGACAGTAAGCAGTGGGGTATCTCAAGTAGTATATTATTATTATTGAATACAATAGAATAGAATAGAATAATAGAATAGATTTTTTTTTAATTCAATATAGCTCACATGTGCTATTCTTATTGAAAGTCATTTTTTACTTTACCACTGGTTCGAAAAAAATCCCTCTATCCTGGGAAGAACCAGCAAGAAACCCAGCGAGACTTTTATTTTAAAAACAAATTTGGTTGTACAAACTATATAAGTACAAAATTTATTTTAGAAACAGCTTGGAAGCGACCACCTCATTCTCAGGGGTTATTATCAATCATGTATTCATTTATATAGATTATAGAATGAAACCACGATTTCACGAGTAAATTAAAGGAGTTCGAAGAACCGTGCCGCGCGCAACAAGTGTACCTACCTATGTGCGTTGTGCGCAACTGCCCGTCGAAGGAATGATCTCCGATAATGTACTTGTAGGTGCAGCGGTTGTTCGAGAGCGCTTCTTACTTAATTTATTTCTAACATGACGGTACACAAGAATCAAATACATAATATATAAATAGCATTAGAGAACAAATAGTCACATAATAAATAAATATTTTATAATGCGTCGCTTACAATTTATACTATAATAATCCTTTTTATACTGTTTCAACTTAACAAAACATTTAAACTTGGTAATAGAGAGAGCCTGTACACTTTCTGGGATATAATCATAATAGCGTATACATTACCCCAAAAATGAATTACTGACTCCGTGGAGTCGAGAAACTGGTATCACTAGCTTGTGTTTGTTCCTAGTGTTTACAGAATGTATATCACTTTTTTTTTTACTAAAAATCTTTGTTTTTGTGAACATACATTAAATTTTCGTAAATATACTGAGAGGCCAAAGTTAATATATTTATTTCTTTAAATTTATCTCTAAGATACTCTTTCGGTTTTAGGTTGTAAATAGCTCTAATGGCCCTCTTCTGTAAAACAAAAATAATTTCTGAATGCTTTCTGCATTTTCCCATAGCAAAATCCCATAAGATATTATGCTATGGAAATAACTGAAATAAAGATTAGTTTATTTCAGTTATTTCCATCTGCCCCGACACTAGTGAGACCTCTAATCTTTTTTACAGCATAGGCTGCAGAACTTAGTCTGCTTGCTAGTTTGGACATATGGGGGGCCCACTGAAGCTTTGTGTCGAGAGTATTGCCAAGAAAAACAGTGGATTCGACAGGGTTCAGTTCTTCCCCATTTAAAAACACATTGTTACTCAGATTTTTAACATTCATTGTTGTAAATTTATTACATTTAGTTTTATTTCCGTTTAAATGTAGATTATTAACGTTAAACCAATGCACTAATTTTGATATAGCATTATTCACTTCGTCACATTTAAATGTTTGACGTTTAAGTTCAAAAATCAAGGAAGTATCATCAACAAATAATACTATCTCATGATTATCCCCTACAAGAGAAGGTAAGTCATTAATATATAGGTACTAGAAATAGGAATGGGCTGAGAATCGAGCCTTGAGGGTCACCCATTAGTACAGGTGACCCGGAAGAACTTTTACCATCGATAATAACTTTCTGCATTCTATTATTTAAATAATAAGTTTAAACGCTATGTTCTTGACACCATAGTACTGTAGCTTCCTGATTAATGTCTCATGGTGAACGCAGTCGAGTATAATAAATAATATATAATATAATACATTTATTATATTATTGATTAACAAATACAAATAAATGAATTACTATTACGTCTATTAAAATGAAGCGTCATTTAAAATAATATTGCTTTCATGGCAAGATAAGAAAAAGTACAAAGGAGATGGATATTATTCCATCTCACTCGCTCTATAGAAAGGGGGTCGTGACGGAAAAATCTTACACATTTTCTCGCCTAGCCCCCATCCGTCAAATTCGTATCGTGCGATAAGGAACTTCATACCAAAAAAAATACCGGACCAAACGGTACAAAAACTGGTAAAAAAATTCAAATAACTAGGATGAAATAAAATTCGTTGATATTACTCTTTGCACAAGACGAAATACAAATGTTAAAAGCATTGTAATTTTATTAAAGGCATACACACATACCATTGATGTAAAATTACAGATATTACTCCGTGTTGTATTCTAATCATTCTTCATGCGATCCTTGTATCGGCAAACGAAAAAGAAAATGTCCCACAGAGCTTACAAAAAAAAAGAGACAAACTAGTACCGACCCGAGTACAGAATATGTAAAAGAAACTAATCCACTTTCATGCGGTGTTCGCAAAGCGTTGCCTCCAGCGACGAACGTTCCGATTTTGAAAATATTTTGACATTAATGACCGCCTTTGTGAGCGGTCAGTGACGTTCAAGTGAAGTATTGTCGACGTCCTTTTTTTTTTTGTACGAAAAAAAAGGTTGAAGCGTTGAAGCGTTGCGAAGTTAACTACATGCATAGTTTGGGTGTTACATTTTTTTTCAATATGTTGTGTGATTGTATTGGGTTTGCATGACAATATTTTATTTCTATCACTCTTTTTCGTATTAATTTTGAACTTTATATTCTTATTTATATATTCTATAACTTGAGTACTTTTATATTTAACGCTAATTTTTCTGAGATATAGCTTCTATGACAAAATAACAATGACATTGATCAATTGCCACTGTCTTCGCTCTATTTACACACAAAAGTTTGTAATTATATTTGTGACGTGCTTTGGAAAAACGAATAGATTTTTTTTTACTTTTAATATAAACTGTGAAATACACAAAAATGTTCATATTAAATGTAGATAAACTATGGTATATGGTCGCTTTCGAATTATTTATTACTGTTTTAAAGTGTTGATTTACAACCTATAACCTTATAACAAATTAAACGCCCATTTGTATAGATATAATCCAGCCAGAACGTACGAGTGGTCCGTCTTGAGATATTATATTATGAGCTTCAAAGTAAAACCAGGTAGTCCATAAAAGTACGTTAGTGTGAATATAACTTAACCTGGTACATTACCTTCTGTTGATTTTAGAATGTAAAGAAGTACCTATTAGGTAAAACGTTGATTAAAACTACTATCACAGACACCAACTTATATTTAATTTACGACGTTTTTATTTATTAAATAAGACTTATAAACGAGCACATAACCTACCTGATGATATGAGGATGCTATGATCCAAAGAAATCTACATCTATTATCGATTCAGAATCAAAATGCAGATGCGATGTCACCAAAGAGGATTAAGCTGGAATGCCTTATTACCAGTAAAAAAGGTCTCTGGTTCTCTACACTACACTAACTCCACACTAAACACAGAAGCATTGAGCTGTATTCTGTTCTCGGTTAAGCCGACCCATTCGTCCTGGAACCATAATATAGCTGCATGGTGGCACAACCAGGTTAATTTAAACACGTTAATTTAAGATTAAATACGTGGTAGAGCCATGCTGCAGCTATATTTCTGGTATAGTTGTAACACGAATGGGTCGGCTCGACCGGGGAAGGACCACGCTCTCACAGAATACCAGCGTAAAATAGCAGCTTAATGCTGCTGTGTTTCGTATGGTGAGTGTAGAGAACCGGAGACCCATTTTACTGGAAACGAGGCATTCCATCTTAGTCCTCACGGGTGGCAACGCATCTGCATTTTGATTCCTAGTCGAGGATAAATGTAGATGTTTACGGGCCACAGCAACCATTTACCATCAGGTGGACTGTGTGCTCGTTTGTCACCTTTATCCAATAAAAAAAAAAGAAATATGAGATAAAATCGCATGTCGAGAGCAACCTCGACATACGATCATATCACATATTACCGTTAAATTGGGTACCGACTTCAAAAAGGAGGAGGTATTCAATTCGACTATATGATTTTTTTATGTGCGTGTAACATTTCATAACAATTTTTTTTTATAGTATAGGGTGACAAACGAGCACACAATCCACCTGATGGTAAGTGGCTGCTGTGGTCCATAGACATCTACAACGAGGATATCGTTTGCGAATCAAAATGCAGATGCGTTGCCACCCGTGAGAACTAAGATAGAATGCCTCGTTTCCAGTAAAAAGCGTCTCCGGTTCTCTACACTCACCATACGAAACAGCAGTGTTAAGCTGCTATTTGACGCTGGTATTCTGTGAGAGCGTGGTCCTTCCCCGGTCGAGCCGACCCATTCGTGCTACAGCTATACTACTAATATAGCTGCAGCATGGCTCTACCACGTAAAGGTTTTGTGAACCGATTTCAACGATTCTTTTTTTATTTGAAAGCTGGCGCTTCTCATGTGGTTCCATATTTGATAAAGTTCTTTTTTTATTGGGGAATTGCTTACGCATGTCTCGCGGGGCCAAGTACAGGTTATGTCGAACTCGCACCGACTAAAACCCCATGGTGTTCCTCCTTCGCCGCATATTGGTAGGGCCACGGGAACGCTTTCGCACACAACCGCAGCTCCACCAGCGCTGGCCGCCCCATAGCAGCCCCTCCTCGGGGGAGGATTTCTCCTCCCCATCCTTCTTCTCAGACAAGGCGCACCAGGAATGCAAGATATGCTTTCCTCCACGGCCTCCAACTCCACTTGCGTAACGGGTCCCCCGAGTCCAATACACGGAGGCTATGTGACCAGAAAAAGCGAGCACTCGGTAGCACCAGCTTTCCCAACAGGATCTGATCTGTCAAATGCGTTGACACCCTTTAGTTAATTTAAACTTTATACATAGTAAAAAAGGTTAAGTTTTATACGTGGTAGAGCATATCATAGCACGAATGGGTCTGCTTGACCGGAAAAGAATCATGCTAAAATAGCAGCTTAATGCTGCTGTGTTTCGTATGTTGAGTGTAGAGAGCCTGAGATCCTTTTTACTGGAAATGAGATAGAGTGGATATCTTTAGGCCACAGTATCCACTTACCATCTGGTGGACTGTGTGCTCGTTTGGCACCCTTATTCTATAAAAAAAAACCAGCAATTGCTGGTGTTGTTTAGCGACAGAATATGTAAGAGGGCGGTACAGCCCCTTAGGGACGGACTCCTAGACAAAAAGAGACTTTACTGGCTGGCTGAGAGATATCACCGAGTGGTTAATAGTTTAAATGTCGTACATCCTACGTCTCAAGAAATAGTATATTTCCAAAACAAATACAAAGCGCAAGTTTATAACAAAATTATGTCAATAAATTTACCATGGACGCGCATTTGACGTAAACATTCAATGTTGCCTGTTTATTTAAAATATATCGTTTAAAATATTTGTACTCGCCGCGTTACACCTGGTTAACGTTTGTTTATTTTGTAACACGTGTCCAAACTACACTGGCACAATGCCGGACAAAAGTGTTACATGCGATCACCTTCACAGGAAATGGCTGGCCACTTTATAACAAAGCGCTGGACAAACGGAGGTATCTTTAAAAAAAATATATCCTAATATATGGTTTCTAAATTTGAACAGCTGTGATTTTTCCGGGCGGGATATTTATGTTCTGTTAAATTATTTATTTTATGATTTAATTTCTAATAGCTTGAAATATAAATATAAAACGTATTTTAATTATACCGTAATTATATACTACATTTGTTTTAATTATCATTATGGTTTCGTTATAAAATTACGTTTATTCGTAACGTGTACTCGTATATCATAGGTAACTTCCGATGGGCAAACGTAGATGTTTATATTTAAATTTCTATATTTGTCTCTAAGCAGTCTACTAGACTAAGATTTATACTAAGATAGATACCAAGAGAGAGTTTTCTTGTTCATTTTCATCAGCCCGTAACAATCCACTGTTGGACCCCGACCTCTCTCATTGTATAGACAATTCCGTAATCACCTCACTTGGTAAGCAGTTGGCGATCGCTGGTCAGGGTATCTTAGTATATACGAGATGACAGCTGTGTAGTTGCTTAATGCACTAGTCCATATCATTCTGGGCGTCGTAAGTGATAGAGTGAAATGAAACAAGAGATGTGCAGCAGCATCTTCCTGACAACAACTCAAAATAATAAAAAACGGTGATGCTAACAAGACAGCCATGCATAGCAGCTAAAGAAAACATGACCTTTACAAGGCAAGTTATGGAGGAGGCCTTTGTTCAGCTGTAGATTTTCGATAGACTGTAGTAATATTATAGTATATACCTATATGGTATACCTTCGTTTATTTGAGGTTACGGAGGTCTTTCTAGTCTTTCCCACAGTCACTTCTTATGACACCTTACGGGAAGAAATGGAAAAGGAAAGACGGGTTCTTTCACGCCGTCAATGCACGCCCGTAAGGAAATGGTTTTTGATAATGTCATCCTACCCAAATTTAAATTTAAATTCGCCGCTCAGACCTGTAACGCAGTATATAGACTTAGAGAACTAGGCCACGTACTGGCCATATAGCAATTACGAAAATAAATATAGCAGGTGTAATTTAAATATAATATACACATTTGTGAAAACAACTACTGAGGTGATTTGTGAACTGGGATTTGCGACGCTGTAGACAGACCTCGGCAACTAGGTTGTGCGGTCGCCGTACTGATATAGAAATTACAAAAATAAATAAAGCAATTGTAATCTAATGATAATACTATTTGTACAACATACAACTTGTTTGAACAAACAATTTGTACACTATACAACTACCATAACAAATGGCGCTTTAATCTTTGGCGCGTAAAATTCGAAAGCATTACGGACCGCACCAAAGGCACGCAAATATCAAATTTGTTCTGTAAATAAAAAAGACACTTAAACAAGCGGACAAACATCAGCTGTCAACCGCAAACTGACCAGCGTAATGACGGTACAACAATACGCAATATTGTATTGTCTGAAACAATAAACGACCAGTATACATTGACACCAAAGTTGGGCAAAGGTAACTTGAACTTAAAGCTCGAGATTCACAGGTTGTTCTTTATTAAATAAGGCCTTTCAGTTGTTTTAAATTTAGAGGATTTAAGGATTTTGTTACATTGGACGGTTATTGAATGACCGTTTTATCTTGGCATGTTCTTAAGAAGAATAATAATGGAGAGTAAGGCCATACGACGAGTATTTTTTATGAATTTCTGTTCGTGCGAAGGCGCGTGCTGAGAAAGGTGTGTTATTGTTGTGCTTTGTAATGTTTGGAGAGTACACAATGGAGGATGCTTTTGAATGATTGTTTTGGAGGTGTAATTCGATTCGGCTACCGGTTTTATGCCGGCTCTTCGCTTTTAATGTGTTTAGAAAGAATTGCTTTTTAAATTGTTTAAGAATATTATGAATGATTTTTTATTAGAACGAAGTTCTTTATCAGTTTTTTTTATAGTATAGGGTGATAAACGAGCACATAGTCCACCTGATGGTAACTGGTTGCTGTAGCCCATAGACATCTACATCTATCCTCAATAAAGACTCAAGATGCAGATGGGTTGTCACCCGTGAGGACTAAGATGGAATGCCTCTTTGCCAGTAAAAAGGGTCTCAGGTTCTCTACACTTACCATACGAAACACAGCAGCGTTAAGCTGCTATTTTACGCTGGTTTTCTGTGAGAGTGTGGTCCTTCCCCGGGCGAACCGACACATTCGTACTACAACTATACTACTAATATAGCTGCAGCATGGCTCTACCACGTAAAATACGGTACGGGTTTGGTGGATGGGAGCTAGGCGACAAAAAGTGTAAGATTTTTTCGTCACTACCCCTTGTATCATAGTGTAGACGGCCTTGGCGGCGAAAAAGGAAGTGAGATAGAATAATATCTATCTCCCTCGAACTTTTTCTTATCTTGCCATGAAAGTAATATTATTATATTTCAAATGACGCTTCACTTTAATAGACGCTAGTAATTTATTTATTTATATTTGTTAATCACTAATATAATACCTACCTACGTTTATCAATAATAATAGGTATACTACGCAAGAAACTTCGTTTTCAAACGAGTGTTCCACGACACTCACGCATTTACAACCCAACTTACATTCAACTACATGGTAAGTGGCTACTACAACCCATGGAGTCATGTAACCAACTTCAAACAACGAAGGCTTCAGATGTGTTGGTACCTCTGAGGACTAAGATGGAATGCCTCACAGCCTGTAAAAATATTCTGGATCTCTACTGCCTTTCAGACTGAAACACAAGTAGTAGTGTTTAGACGTGGTAGAGCCATGCTGCAGCTATATTAATAGTACAGTTGTAGCACGAATGGGTCGGCTCGACCGGGGAAGGACCACGCTCTCACAGAATACCAGCGTAAAATAGCAGATTAATGCTGCTGTGTTTCGAATGGTGAGCGTAGGGAACCGGAGACCCTTTTTACTGGAAACGAGGCATTCCATCTTATTCCTCACGGGTGACAACGCATCTGCATTTTGATTCGCAAACGAGTATAGATGTAGATATCTATGGGCCACAGCAACCGCTTACCATCAGGTGGATTGTGTGCTCGTTTGTCATCCTATCCTATAAAAAAAAAATACCTTAATATAACACCTATTTATATAACAGATGATTATCCAGTTCGTATTGTTCTCAACACCTATAATTTGTACTGATTGTTAATGGATTTAATTTATAATATCTGATATTGTAAAATGTATAAGACCCAGAATCACAGTTACATGCGCAAACGCAGATCGCCTAAGCAGCAACTATTTGTCTGATCCTGTCCATATACGAAGACGATGATACATACGATAGTCTATGGAATGATTAACGACAGTCGTGAAAAGCGGGAATTCAATATTTTCAATAAATTGTGTGTTGCCGGCCTTAAAAGTTAATGTAGTAGTAAAAAAGTGGAGATAATATTAAATCTGGCTTATCAATAAACCTTTGCTGACAAAGAAGAGTGAAGAGAGAGTCTTTTACTCTTAAATCATCTCTAATCTAGAGATGATTTAAGAGTAAAAGAGTAAAGAGATTGATTTATGTCAATATGAGAACATTGTAACTGTTGGAAGTAATCGTTGGAAACAGTCGACTTAAGAGTTTTTTTGCCGTGTCTTCTCGTAATCACATTAACGATTATTGAAGCGATGGCAAGATATTTTTCACTTTTAAAAAGTACTTTGTAAAGGCCAATTTTGGATTAAAATATTTTGACTTGAGTTTCATTAATCGACAGCAGCCTAATCATATCGCGTAGAAAGCGAACTCAAAAATCGTAAGTTTGAATCCTCAATTAAATTACTGTTGTTAACTACTCTTAGCACAAGCATTTTCAGCTCACCTTGAGTGGTAAGTGCCTTAAGTTTTCTTCTCAGCACGACTTTTCTGGAATAGTGTACCACCTGTGATTCTATAAGAAACAAGCTTACTGCTTTTTGAAGGCCGGCAATGTATCTGCCATTCCCCCGGTGTTGCAGTTGTTCATAAGCGTCGGTCGACACTCACCCCCTCTTCTGTAACAAAATGGTAAACTGGAATATTAATGTTAATTAGCATTCTTAAAGTATTTTTAAAAAGAAATACGAGTAAGAATAGCATCGCATTACTCGTCACTCATATTTTATTTATTTATTTAAACTTTCATGCACAAAAGAAAAATCATACATATGGCGGACTTAATGCCTTAAGGCATTCTCTCCCAGTCAACCATTAGGCTAAGATGAGATAAACATATGGCAGGTAGTGCAGCAAAAGTAAACTGATAGATGAGAAAAAAAGGTAAAGAAGTTCGAATAAACCAGAATATATCCTATATAGAAGATATTATATTCATCATCATTAATATGGACGTGGACCTCTGTTTGAGCGATCTCAGTACCTGACGTGTTGCACTTTAGATGCTGCGCGCTGTCGCCTGTCTGGGTGTTTATATCTAGCGTAACCGAGAAGGATACACCATGAGGAAGCCATGAGATCCCTCAGGAATTTCCTATAGTCGCCTCTTCTGCCGCCAAATAGCAGTGCTCGCATTGGTGTGTTCAGGTTTGAAGGGTTATATAGAGCAAGTATTATTTATTACAGCCTGTGATGCGTTTCATCTTAGTCTTCAGAGGTGCCAATGCATCTGTAACCTTCTATGTTTTAAGTTGGTTGCAGGTGTACATGGGCTGCAGTAGCCATTGACCATTAGGTTGATTGTAAGTACGTTTGCTATTTCAGTTTTATAAATAACTGGCTGGTCCCGGGTCCCGGCGCGTTGCTGCCGAAGAAGAAATAATTGTGGTGATATAATTTTAAATTTGGAAGAGTTATATTGTTAGCATTGATAATACATTCAATGAGGACATCCACGACTTTTTGTACCACCAGGGCGGCACCACTAGAAAGTGAGGTATAATATTTGACAGATTTCATTGCGGGGAAGTTAATTTGTTCGGAAAATGTAAAAGTTATTGTTTCTTTCTGTACTATTAACTATATTCTATATTAATGACATTTAAAAATAAATAAACCGAACCACAGATATTCATAAAAGTAAAAAATTTAAAAAAAAGGTTAAAATGTGCAAAAATTAAAGAGCAAACCACTGACGCATTGTTTTGTGTATTAATATAATACTCTACAAACTGATAAACTTTTATTAAAAACTAACTTCTCAATTAAATTACATTGTGTAACAAAAAACTTTACCTCAGTGTCAATCTTCATTGATATTTAATGATAAATTTGTACGATACGTGCTCCACCTTCCGTAAGTTAATTGTACTATGCCTATAATCTTTGCACTTGCAAACAATAAGTTGACAAAGTTTTAGCGTAATCTGATGAACTACGGCAGCGCATAACATACGAACAAACAAACATTTTTTTAATGAATTAATTATGTTGATTTTTTCAAATATCTAAACCACTACGCTATTCTCAAATGTTAGATAAAGTATGTCTCAGCTAAAATAATAATTAAGTACTCAATTCATTAAAACGTATAATATTAATTTTTCTCTTGCACCCTTCCCCCAATAAAACAATAGTCATTGTCGCAACATTGAATAAACAAACACCGCAAATCTCATAACAACCCATAATCCGTTTATGGGTGTCTTCCATCCCTTTGTCGCGCCCCGTCCCTACATCGAGCGGCTGAGGGGTTGCCAGTTGAATCAGAACTCGAAAATTAATTCACTCGCACGGAGTTCAGTCATAAAATTGCATCCTGTCGGGTTGGTTAGATAAGGAAAAAGAAATAAATAATTGTTTTTATCTGTGTTTAAAAGCTTGCGTGCGAATTAATATATTAAACTAATTTAAATAAAAATTTTGAACGCAATCAAACTAGGACAAAGAACAAGGCATTGAGTTATATGTACTACGTACTAGAGAAGCCATTCCGAACATTGACTATGTTCAACTGAACTGTAGTGCAATCCATACAAACTAAATATTGCGTAAATTGAAGATTTGTGAATTCCATAAAATAATTATTATTACATTTTATTTAGAAATATGTTTGTTTAGATAAAAGTAGGACACAATTTTTGTTTGGAATGGCTTCTCTAGTACGTAGTACATATAACTCAATGGAACAAGGCATATCTTGTGTATAATATCTTCATACTTATATTTAATCATTTCAGAGCGAATTGTAGGCCCTTTGTGAGTATCATAAGATCAAAAATTTACGTTGACTCGTCATACTTATTGCCACAATTTATAGCCCAACGTTCGGATATGGGCTCATCGAGATATTTTAGTTACTTTTTCGGACATATTTAGAACTTATGATGCAAATTTTTATGGTTAGAAAGAGCGACTGACACTGAAATTACAGGTATTCGTTTTGCAGAAGTGGGCCATTTATAATTGATTAAAACCTAAACTTTTTTATTATAAATCGTAATTAATTAAAAGGTTTATTAAGTCTATTTCAGATATTTTTTTATAGGATAAGGGTGACAAACGAGCACACAGTCCACCTGATGGTAAGTGGTTGCTGCGGCCCATAGACATCTACATCTATCCTCTGTTACAAATCAAAATATAGATGCGTTGTCACCCGTGAGGACTGAGATGGAATGCCTCATTTCCAGTAAAGAGGGCCTCCGGCCACCTGAACTCACCAAGCGAAACGCAGAGGTAAACCTCTACTTCACACTGGTTTTCTGTGAGGTCGTGGTACTACCCCGGTTCGAGCCGGCCCATCCGTGCGACAGCAAAAGCTGCCGCGTGGCTCTACCACTGTTAAATATTACATAATATTAAAACTTAAGAAAATATTTAAAAAAACACGCATTGATCATAAGCTGTAATGATTTTATAGAGAATTATCGCGGTGATCCTGATTAAGATACTAGGATAAATTTATTAAATTATTGTACTGTCATCGTTTCTTGATACGAGTGCAAATATTCAAGTAAATCGTGCATCAAGGTCGTTGTAGACGGTGCATGCTCTGACTACAAGCCTATTAACGCTGGTGTTCCACAAGGCTGTGTGCTATCACCAACGCTGTTTCTTCTGCATATCAATGATATGTTGCTAACTGGTAACATTCATTGCTATGCGGATGACAGCACTGGTGATGTTCTATACACCGGCCGTGCCAATATTTCTCGGGAAAACGTCGCCGAGTACCGGAACAAACTTGTGTCTGAAGTCGAGTCTTTGCTGGACAAATTCTCGGATTGGGGGCGACTAAATCTAGTCCAGTTTAATCCTCAGAAGATACAAGTTTGCGCGTTTACTGCTAAAAAGAACCCCTTTGTCGTATCTCCTCAGTTTCAAGGCACTCCCCTTCTTGCCTCAGCCAGTATCGGAATCCTCGGAGTCGACATATCGAGTGACGTGCAGTTTCGTGGTCACTTGGAAGAGAAGGCCAAATTGGCCTCTAAAAAGCTTGGCGTGCTCAGCAGAGCGGGACAGTATTTCATGCCGGCACACCGCCTGCAACTTTACAAGGCGCAGGTTCGGCCTCACATGGAATACTGTTCCCATCTATGGGCAGGGGCTCCCCAGTGCCAGCTCCTTCCACTTGACCGCATCCAGCGCAGAGCGGCTCGAATCGTCGACGACCGAGCCCTTTCCGATCGACTCGATTCATTGGCACTGCGAAGAGATGTTGGATCCCTTTGCATTTTCTTTCGCATCTACCATGGGGAGTGCTCTGAGGCCCTGCAGTCTTCGTGGAGTTTGACATTTGCTGTCAAATTATGTTCTTTACTTATTAAGTTCGCATATTTTCCGCTGCATTTTTA
Source organism: Parnassius mnemosyne (assembly GCA_963668995.1). NCBI lineage: Eukaryota > Metazoa > Arthropoda > Insecta > Lepidoptera > Papilionidae > Parnassius > Parnassius mnemosyne. The sequence goes on from CAVLGL010000088.1 coordinate 30,344,313, forward strand.
ACAGACTTTTTTTAAAATAGAATGTAGTAAGTATAAACTACTTGAAACTACTAAAAATGAGACATTTTTTCTGTAAATATCTACTAGGAATAAGATACAACCTAGTAACACCAGTTACTCGAATCTAGTATCTAATCATTCTTGGGGAAATATACGTAAGTTTGTTCACTGGAGGACGCGTGAACGCTGTGGGAGGACGCGTGAACGCTGAGTGAAAGAAGACGTGCTATACGTTATGCATACAATTTAATTATAAAACGAGTAGAATTAGTGATCGGTCTGTCCAAAAAGTGTTACAGTTGGGACAATAAACTAAGTGTGTCAAGTGTAAAACTTGTAAGGTGCAAAAATAGTCTAGAATTTAATGTAATTTAAGGGAATGTTGTTGATTGTTTATTTGTTTGCTTATTTCAAAATTCCATTTAATATCGATCACTATTATAAATATTTTTAACCTTTTATTATCTCTTTTGTGTTTTTAACATTGTTTTTTTTTTGACAACCATGATTACAATCATTAAAGCGTCCCCGTATTGTGCACCCTTTCGAGAGACACCCAAGTCACATAAATACATTCATATAATAATTACTACATTTTAAGTTAGTGTATTCTCGAAAGGATGTACAATGCCAACAATAGGTGTCCGCGGAAGACCAGCGTCTTGACATGCTCCTTGCGAGCATGTCATGACAAATGCTGAGCGGAAGCCTGTTTTGGCACAGTATTAGTGTATAATATATAATTTAATGTTAACCATTTGTATATGTGCATGCACTGCTGTGTCAATAAAGTTTATTTTCTTTCTTTCTTTCTTTCTTTCACTGCGAAGTCCAACGCCTCAGGTTTTATTTTAAATCAACTCTTTAGTTTTTAAATTCTCTTAGACTGTATTTTATAATTAATAAAAACACAATTGCATGCCTAAGCGTAAAGTGCGAAGGTATGTTCTACTAGCGCCTAAAAATCGAAGGTGTATTTCAGTGACTACTGGAAGTCTTTGACGAATAGAACTACAATTTACTTATTTTTTAAATTTTTTCACTATCATATGAGCATTATGAGTCGTGCACTTTTGGACTTTTCAAACTTATTTTTATTGAAGTTTGATATAAAATTATCGGAAAATTGGAAGTATAGTAATAATGTTATTAGTGAAAACTTGTGTGTATTTAAACTATTTTAAAAAAAATTAGCTATAATCTGAATCATGTAATACGTAATTTTTTAATGCGCTTATGGCATGCAAAACTGGATTTACCAATAGTTTTTTTTTTTGTAAAACTATGGTTTCATTTAGATTTCTGCTTCTATGAAAAGCTCCTCCACGTTTAGGGCGTGAATTTGTGATATTTGCGACGATCCCCAGAAGACCGCACCTTAATGAAAAACATTTTTTTACGTGTTACGTTCGTAATTATATGACCTGTTCAAACTGAAAGGACAAAATGTATATTTGGAAATCTTTACGCAATAACGTAAGAAGTGTTCTGAACAAATGCATGCGATAAGTTTATCCTCGAATAAAAATCAAAATACATACGTGTTGTTCCTAAGGATTAAGATGGAATGCATCATTTCCAGTAAAAAGGGTCTCCGGTTCTCTACACTCTCCATACGAAACACAGCAGCATTAAGCTGCTATTTTACACTGGACATTGAGAGCGTGGTGCTACCCCAGTCGAGCCGACATATTCGTGCAACAACCATGATACGCCTGCAGCGTAAGGTATGAAATTTGATAGCAAGTTAATGTCCAATTTTACGCAGTTAGTGGCGCCTCGATATGAAAGGGACTTCTATTTAAAAAAAAAGACTTTTAAAAAAGCCCGAGACTGTCATTACAAACGAGTTTTATAATACGGATCATTTTTTAAGTCGTTGATTGCTTTTATGGCCCACTACTGCAAAAAAAGTATAATTTCACTTTCTGTAACTATGAAAATCTGCATCATGATACTCGTATCTAAATCTGTCCGAAAAAGAAATTAATACCGACTAAAAATAAACAACGGAGGTTGTCAACTAGCTTGCCAAGTATGGGAACTATGGCAAATATCCCCCCTATGAAGCAACCTATGGGGTAGGCGTTAACGGTAACGGTATTGATAAAAATATAAAATTTTGACGGTGTGCACTATGGCGTAAATCTTTCTTTAAATTTTTTCTCTACATTCAACAATGAGTTGTGATCTTTAGAAGAGATTTACAAAATACTTATTAGGAGATTTTTTTAAAGAACATTAACCCCTTACAATGAATTTTTCCGTATAGTGAATTCAGTTTTATAAATTGCAGAAGTATAAACATCCACATTCGAGACAATTATTTGTAGGCCATACAAATATGTACTCGTCTCGTGCGGGATTCAAACTCGTGGCCCACAACGCCGCAACTCAATGTTAAGCCACTGCGCCATGGAGCCATCAAAAGTCGTTCAGCCGTTTACAAAGAATAATGTTTCTTTACTGTATACCATACATCATATCACACACAGTACATCTTTACGAAATATTAATCTTATTAAACTGCATAAGGATTAGGACGTACGGGATTATGCATTTAAAAGATTAAAAAGGTAAATGTTAAAAAAGAATTACAATTGTAAACGTTGTCGTTTCAAGTAAAGAATATCTCGTTGTAACTTGTAAGCCAACATCCTTTCAACCGTCACCAACGCAAAAAGAACCCACCTACAACAAACCAGCGACAAAGGAACGATCACAAATTACGCTTGCAATTTACATAGAAAAAGTGACAACAACCGACGAGGAACATTTGTTAGCCTCCATTGTATTTTAAAGTATTATATCCTCGCGCTTTTTCGCCTTATTTATATTTATAAATGTTCGTATTTGGTATGTACTAACAAGATGTTTACGCGCGGGAGTGTCAAAGTGCCCGCCTAAATTTTATGTAGAGGACGTTCGAAGTGCCAGTATACGTATTTTAATTTAAATAGGGTTCCGTTGGATACCCTTTGGGTACGGAACCTTAAAAAGGACAGTTTCTAGTTTATTGTGTAGCCACGAATTAAATTTCACTTATATTGAGTTAATGGAATAAAAGTGTAAAAACAGCTGTTATTTTATTGAACCTCACGGAAAAAATTACTTCTTTACCTAATAAGCGTACCTAATTCGCGTAAATACAAAATGAAATCATTGAAGGCCATTTAAATTTTAACATAATGATTAATACTATTATCTACGTATTATTTATTATGTTAAAATTGCTAAAGTTAAATTAAAAAATTGCGATTTGAATGATAGTATGGCCTCTCTAGTTGGATGCGCCATACTTTTTTTTTTGGTTACAAAATGGCTTTCTTATTTTAGCAAAAGTCTTTGACGTACAGCCATGCGGTGGGTAAGCCAATTGTTATTGAAATGCCTACGTAACTTTACTCGCAATCTGATTTTTGTCATTGAGCTCGTAATTGATGCTTTGATATTCGAAATTGTGGTTTAATGTAACGTAAAATTGATGCCGCAACAGGCAAAGGTGTGTATTGACTTTTAGAAGATTATTTTGAATAGTCACCGAGTGTATTTCTTTGGATTAGATACATTTATATCAATGTCATTTTAAAATTGTATTCTAAATGTGCATACCATCTAAAAAAAAAACTTGTAATAATATTGTATTGGAATCTATTTTATAGAAGTGTTATTGCATTTTGGCGCTTTGTCAGCAAGTGAATCCAATAACGCTTCACTTTAGTCCCAAGTCTAATAAAAGCGGTAAAAAATTTGCGGGATTGCGGAACCACAGACAAGTACTTGTTAGCACGTGTCACACCCAATACGGCCATTTCGTTATGTACACATTTTACTTTATTGCTTTTTCTGTCGTTATAGAAGACATTATGCTTATTTACATGTTTTAAATATATATATATCTAGGTACTTCATGTAACTATGTTGAATGATTGACGATAATTTTTCATCGATGTGTAAAAATACTTCCTATTCACGACACCTTTTTTATATAACAAGGAATAACGTGGGGGGGGGGGGGGGGGTACCCATACTAGGATTTCTCCTGTATTGTAAAGGCTTACATTGCATCGCACAAAGACAAGCCGTTTACATTTTATAAAATAAGGGACACAAACGAACACACAGTTCATCTGATGGTAAGTGGATGCTGTGGCCCATGACATCTACAATTATCCTCGACTAAGAATCAAAATACAGACGCGTTATCACTCCTGTGGAATAGGATGTACTGTCTCGTTTCCAGTAAAAAGGGTCTCCGGGTCTCTACAATCACCATACGAAACACAGCGGCATTAAGCAGCTATTTTACGTTGGTATTCTGTGAGAGCATGGTGCTACCCGGGTCGAGCCGACCCATTCGTGCTACAACCATAATATAACTGCAGTGTGACTCTACCACGTATAACCTACATTTATATTTCATCACACCTTGGTTTGCCTGGCAAAGAATGCCTATAGGCGTTAAGTCCGCGCTTTGTTATCTTATATTGTGTATAAGAAGAACATAATAAAGTTTTAAATTAATTAAATAAATAGTAGTCAAACGATCAATTTAGGCATATTATATATGACTACGTGATTGTTTTTTTTTGATTTCACTGTGTTGAAAAACTTGTCTTATTGCGATTATACTTCGAAGGGAACAATTTTATTAGTTATATTTTATGTATTATACATTTTTTTTATAGGATAAGGGTGACAAACGAGCACACAGTCCACCTGATGGTAAATGGTTGCTGCGGCCCATAGACATCTACATCTATCCTCTATTACAAATCAAAATGCAGATGCGTTGTCACCCGTGAGGACTAAGATGGAATGCCTCATTTCCAGTAAAAAGAGCCTACGGCCACCTGCACTCACCAAGCGAAACGCAGAGGTAAACCTCTACTTCACGCTGGTATTCTGTGAGGTCGTGGTACACACAAAAGCCGCCACGTGGCTCTACCACTGTTTATATATATATATATATATATATATATATATATATATATATTTAATTGACATTTAAATTACTTTTCGATATGAGACACAGAGATACTGATAAAAAAATCCGAAGTGAAGTTCGCCAACACGCATTGAAGTAACGTATCAGACTATAAGTAGCTCATCACCCTCTCAGAAACGAGAGAAGGGCCTCCTCAGGAGGCCTGTGTCCAGCGGACGTACGAAGGCTGTAACTTTACAAACTTCCAAACATAAATCTGGAGAATTCTTTAGTAGTAGATGTTATAATTTTATAAGTATACATGAATAAAATTTTAGTTTAAACTGTAATAATTTGTTTTACTTAATCATTTTCTCCTCTTACATAATATACTTATAATACTATATTGTTAAAGGTTTAGTTTTGTACAAATGTAAACCTAGTATGGTCAAGTGAGTTGTAAAATGTTTTTCTATATAAAGATAAATTTCCAAAGAGAAGTTTTTAATGACGCCATAAATAATATCGCCATTGCTCTTTTGGTCGTAAACGTTGAAATTTTCGAAAAAATCGACATCCACTGTGTTTCAAATCGAAAAGTAATTTAATTGACATGTATAAATACATAAAATATAACTAATAAAATTGTTCCTTTCGAAGTATAATCGTAATAAGACAAGTTTACGACGCCATGTTGGAATAAAAATGTCTAACAATCTTTGATTGGTATTAAAGGGTATACTGGGGAATTTATGTGGACGTGCATACGTCTTTATTGTAGATATTTCAATTTCAATAAACTGTATGATAATTAAGTTACTAGTTTTAGTTTTTATTTTAAATTATAGTTTTTAATATTGTATATAATTAGTACCTATTATTTATTATTTGTACTATGATTAAAACTGATTTCAATTCGATGTAGAAAAACGATTTTAATTATGAATTGCCATCGAATTTCTTATGAAGTTGATGACGCCGTCTTACGATGTAAAAAATCGTATTTTTGATTTTGTTATTTTGTTTGCTCAGAATGCAAATTTAAAATTATGCCTGATCGTGAGGGTGGAACCTGGCAGCGATTACTGAATGGTCATAGGCACATTGACACTACTGAAATTTTTAACTAGATTTACCGACTAGAATACACCACGTACAATTTAAGTAGTCACCTGAAAATTAATTGCAACAATTGTTTCCATACATGCTTGCCTATATCAAAATAGTGTACCGCCTAGAATCACAAATCACTCTTGACTTAGCTCCTGTCTTAAAGTTGCTTGTTGTTAGTTTTATATAACAGAAAACAAAATCATAATCTTGCATTCAGTAACTGATATCGAAATAAAAAAAGTAATAATTCAAGTTTTTGTAATCGATGCATTTAAAATTTTAATGGTAAAGCTGTGTATCGAGCTACCTGTTAAATAAATAAAAATCAACGATATAATTTTCTGTGATGTCTGTGACATCGTTATATATATACGTAGTTTGGTACGTCAGCGGCCCGTGTTGCTTTAAGCGTAGTTTTTTTTTAATAGGATAAGGGTGACAAACGAGCACACAGTCCACCTGATGATAAGTGGTTGCTGCGGCTCATAGACATCTATATCTATCCTCTATTACAAATCAAAATGCAGATGCGTTGTCATCCGTGAGGACTAAGATGGAATACCTCATTTTCAGTAAAAAGGGTCTCAGGTGCACACATATGAAACACAGCAGCGTTAAGCTGCTATTTTACGCTGGTATTCTGTGAGAGCGTGCTCCTTCCCCGGTCGAGCCGACCCATTCGTGCTACAACTATACTACTAATATAACTGCAGCATAGCTCTACCACGTTGAAAACATTACGTTATAGTACTTATAACTCATTAGTCTGTTATATAAAATGCAAACCAGTGCTGCCAAGATAAGCGTCTATTTATATCGAAAACCGTGTGCATTACATGCCGGCGATACCGACATGGCTGATTTATATCCAAATGAGTAATAAATGTAAGCATTAAACTATTTCCTAAGTATTTGTAATTACGCATCTATGGAAGGTGTTTTAATACGTTCATTAGCAAAGCGGCAATTGAAACCTTGTTTAAGCAATAAGGCGTCTACATCATCGAGAAAAGAGTGAATGGAGTTTTCTACATATTTGGAATATGTTAAACGTGACAAACTCTTTAAACTGTACCCATATTTGCACTGGAATTCCTTCAGTACTGTCCTCTGTATCATTTTTTTTATAGGATAAGGGTGACAAACGAGCACACAGTCCACCTGATGGTAAGTGGTTGCTGTGGCCCATAGACATCTACATTTATCTTCGATTACAAATGAAAATGCAGATGCGTTGTCACCCGTGAGGACTAAGATGGAATGCCTCGTTTCCAGTAAAAATGGTCTCCGGTTCTCTACACTCACCATACGAAACATAGCAGCGTTAAGCTGCTATTTGACGCTGGTATTCTGTGAGAGCGTGGTCCTTCCCCGGTCGTGCCGACACATTCGTGCTACAACCATAATATAGCTGCAGCATGGCTCTACCACGTAAAATGATTTCGAGGTTCGAAAATTAGGGTAGGGGTTCGAAAATTAACCAGTTTGATAACAAATTTAAATTTAATAACGAGAATATTATCCCATAAATGAATTACTACATCTGTTGAGTTACAAGTTTGTGTATGTTCCTACTTCTTAGTATTTATAGTAATTTTGATTGAGTTTTAGTTATCTGATTTTAAGTCAAGACAAGTTTAAGGAAAAATATTTTTGTTAATAGAAAATCAACCGCTACCATCACATTATAAAAATAAAATTCCCCATATCAAAATAACATCATCATCATAACTACAAATCATCGCTTGAAAAAATCTATTGTGGCGCCCTTGCGGCTCCATCCCCAATATCATTTCAAGACCCTACCACAAAGTACTTATAAAAACACCCAATAACATGCGTTAATGCGGCCGAAAACACGCAGCTGTTGTCTCGATGAAAAAACTAAAGTCCGCCGCCATTGGTCCGCGCGGGATGGCGGCACATTAGCCACATCTGTCAGTTTCATTTTGTCTATGGTTGGGCGTATTCTGTTTTAACAGTTCTGTCCATATGTTGTTAGATATTTATGCGAAATATTGCAATAAAATGTTATGATCCCTTCTTACCTGAGGTTTTATTGTTAGTACGATATAAAGCTAATTAATGTTTTCAAATGTATTCGAGTGTTATAAGCCACCAGGTCTCTCAATTTTATGTCCTGCGTTTAAATCTTATTGTATTTCAGTATTTAAAAAGCAAAACTGTAATCGGCAATGAATTTTAAACGTGGTTGAGCCATGCTGCAGCTATATTTCTGGTATAGTTGTAACACGAATGGGTCTGCTCGACCGGGGAAGAACCACGCTCTCACATAATACCAGTGTAAAATAGCAGCCTAATGCTGCTGTTTCGTATGGTGAGTGTAGAGAACCGGAGACCCTTTTTACTGGAAACGAGGCATTCCATCTTAGTCCTCAAAGGTGACAACGCATCTGCATTTTGATCTGTAATCGAGGATAGATGTAGATGTCTATGGGTCACAGCAACCACTTATCATGAGGTGGACTATGTGCTTTTTTGTCACCCTTATCCTATAAAAAAAATATTAATATGAATTGAAATAACAAACAGATTTAAAAATCAATTTGTAGCACAAGAAATTCGACGTGTAATTAAACAAAAACTTTTTGGATCCCCGTGTAATAATGGTCCTTGACAATGAATGCCCACTACCTCCGCGGGTTTACGACTACGACGTTTGTGAGCCTCTGAATTAGCCATTACACCGGCGCGGATATTGAGTTCAACTTTGAAAGTGGTCGGAGACTGAAGTTTCTTGACCAGCCATAGTTTTATCATATAAGATTTGAGTGAAGAATAAAATACTTATATAATATCGTTAATCTAATATAATGGGGAGTGCGAGTCCTGACCCCCACTACCAATCCTCCTAGATCCGCGCCTGCGCGTACGTTTATTACTTACTAGCTGTTCCCCGCGACTTCGCTCGCGTATTATTTGGAGTTTTAATTTATTTGCGCGGAACCCTAATTCTTTTTCTATAATAAAAGTAGCCTAAGTTACTCCTTGTGACATCTGCTCTCTGCCAGTGAAAATCCCGTCAAATCGGTCCAGCCGTTTCGGAGATTAGCCGGAACAAACATACAGACAGACGGACAGACAGACAGACAGACGAAAACTTTAAAAATTGTATTTTTGTTATTAGTACCGTATATACTTTCATATGCATTTAGTAAAAACCTGTAATTTTGACATTACAAACAGACACTTCAATTTTATTTATTTGTGTAGATGTGTAGACACCTACTGCTGTAACGCCTTCGTCGAACCCGGCAAGAAGAACGTCATCATCGTCATCATTATCAGGATTCAGGACCACTGCTTTACATGGTGCCTTACAGTAAATCAAATCCAAACTACCTTCAGTTAGGTTTGACCAACTAATTTACTTGCATATAATTGAGTAATTTCAAGAATTTAAAAAAATTAAAAATATCAAGCAGATGTTAAAATTAATTAGTGAAGATTCGCGTTTCGACGGCTGTCTTAGCGGTTAGCCATCACTATGAACTATGTGGTGTATTTTTCTTAATAAGGTGTTAGGGATAGTGGTGTTAGGATTATAGTACGTGAGGGTAATATGGTAATCTGTTTAATATGGTCACTTTCTGATAACTGAAAAACTACAGCCTTGTCTGCAAAGACGGCTTTGCGATGCGATAGCTCTTCATCAGTCAATCAAATAATAAAAGGTCAAACGGGCGCTGCTTTATCGATGGCATTATCACAATTGACATTATTGTATACATTGAGTTATATGTACTACGTACTAGAGAAGCCATTCCGAACATTGACTATGTTCAACTGAACTGTAGTGCAATCCATACAAACTAAATATTGCGTAAATTGGAGATTTGTGAATTCCATAAAATAATAATTATTACATTTTATTTAGAAATATGTTTGTTTAGATTAAATTAAGATATTTTATATTAAATTCTTATATTTAGTTTATATTAATATCTTATTTTATATCAAATTAAAGTCTTCGCGCATGCGCGACTACTACTCCCGCGCATGCGCGAAGACATAGAGTAGGACACAATTTTTGTTTGGAATGGCTTCTCTGGTACGTAGTACATATAACTCAATGATTGTATATATTTTAGTCGATTTTAGTAGTGTAGTTAGTTTTTTTTAAAGATAATTTTTCAATGTTTTCCTAATTATTGCCAAAGCTTGTTGGCAATTTTTTTTCTTAATATATTAGTTATAGTATACGAGTTTGTGTTTTTGTCTTTGTCTTCCTCCTACTTTTGGTTTTATAGGGCGGCAAAGCTTAAGGTGACCATATTACCCTCTTGTACCTTAGTGGTAAAGGTGATAGTGCACGCATTTGAGAGGGGCATCGATCACTAATAAAAAACTTAGTGATCGACGGAGAGGAGACGGAAAGCGCTCTTGGCTATTTATTTTAACTGCTTTACATAACATAATGGATATATGCAAAGTAACGTCTGACTACATTAATATATGTATTGTAAGAAACTATTCCACTTCTGATTATAGAAATTGTTCTCAAAATTATTTAAATATAATAACACTACTCGGTAACTAACCCTGCTTACTATCAGGACCCAATTACATGATAACACCAAAGTATGCAAACCAACAGCATCACTAACCATCTTAATGTAACACAGAGCAGCCTCTCAGTAACACCACCTTGCCTACACTAGTAAAATACCCCAATGGGCATAGTAACGACAGTGAGACTCTTAGAATTACAGACTTTACTTTATACTGCTAAAACGGGTGGAAGATAACAGTTCTACCTTAATTTGTTCGTATTTCCTTTTATTTATTTTTTACCCTCATACTCTACAGTATAATATAGTACAGTCAGAATATTATTTCGCGTTCAATTATTATTTAAAATATAAATAACACGAAAGTTGATTACTGTAAAATGAAAAAGAAAAATGTTCAACAAAGCACGTGATACGTGTTCAACGCGGCACCTGTTAAATGGACCCTCACCTCTGAAATATACGGCCAAACAATTTCATCCGGCCGCCGCGTGTCTTATCACGCCCGGCTCCGAGCGCAGTTGACAAATATCAATTTATATGTTAATAACTCGTTTCGTGATAGGGTTGCCACCTCTTATATGGTTCGCGGGTGTCTCTGGGAATTGCCAGCAGATCTCATAGCTCTTATAGACAGTGGTGGAACCATATGGTTTACGCCTGGCGTAAAATACCCTGACCAGCACGGCTAACATGGGCTGGGGACAAAAAATTTATCCTCGATTATATCCACTGACAAGAGATAAAATTATTTTGTCCCCAGCCCATGTTTGACATAACGAGTAGACATATATCCCCCGTCCGTAGCATGAAGCCAGATAAAAGATAAAAAAATATGCTTTTTTGACATTTGAATTTTACCCTAGTTCATTGGACGTGGGTTTAAACTTATATTCATACAAAAAAATTATCTAAATCTAAGTCTATCTCCCATTTTATCTCCTGTGGATATTATATCCACCGGTGTGCCCATCGAAGGGTGAATTAAACTAAGCGAGGCGATAAGCATTTTCTCCTTTCCCCGGGGATAAAATTGTCTCCCGTCCATGCTAGCCCTGCAGTGACGGGAAGCAACGTCAGTAAGAGACGATTCTTAATCAACTAGCTTCTAAAACTGCACATAAAGTTACGTCCCAGTTCTGAGCGCATGCCTCCTCTTGTTCTTGAAAGTGTTTTTGGGGCAAGAACCGCTACCGCGCTGCCCCAATATGTTTTTTTATAGAATATGGGTTACAAACGAGCACACAGTCCACTTGATGGTAAGTGGATGCTGTGGCCCATAGACATTTACATCTATAGGTATTCGATTTAGAATCAAAATGCAGATGCGTTGTCACCCGTGGGGACTAAGATGGAATGCCTCGTTTCCAGTAAAAAGGGTCTCCGGTTCTCTACACTCACCATACGAAACACAGCAGCATCAAGCTGCTATTTTACGCTGGTATTCTGTGAGAGCGTGGCCATACCCCGGTCGAGCCGACCAATTCGTGATACAACCATAGTATAGCTGCAGCGTGAATAGTCGGTTTTTATTAAATTTTGCATTTGCAGATATGCAAATTTCCGCAAGATGCAGGTGGTTACTCAGCGTATAGTAACATTGCAAATATAATTCCAATTCAGTGTCACGATAATGAGAATCGACTTAAATTTGTAACATGCTGTTAAAGTTAAGGACTTTTATTTATTATACTACTATCCCGCCTGATGGTAAGTGGTGATGCAGCCGAAGATAGTGAAGCGGAATGACTAAACAAAAGCCTATTCACTCTTACCCTTGAAGAAACCCACATTGTAATCGAATATATAATCATTGGCTCTATCTACAGAGTAAAGATTTTTTATGACTACAGTTTAAAAAAAAAGAGACTAGATAGGTGTCATTTAAATCCTAAAAAAGAATGAAGAAAATATTTAAAAGATTTTCTTCACGTATCAGTGTCGTATAATTGACCAGATTTATTTAGATCGGGTAGCGTGAACTTGTCAAGACGACAGTAAAGGTTAACCTCTCTCGCGTTTGAGGATGCAATAGGATATACATACAACTATTATTGATTAAAATACCATTTCGTCTGTGGTTACTGTAAGAGTCAACAGACAGGTAAATTATTGTCATACGGCAAATGAGTTTTAAATTGTCGTTTTCTCTTATGTTTATCTTTACCTCTTATCTTTATCGACGCGTAACATAGGTATTCACTTCTGGATATGGCCCTTTCCCGTTTCGTCCCGGTGCCAGAGGCTTAATGTGGTGTTACTTTGGCACTTACTTAAAACAATATTGAAAATTAGCAATAAATGCTGCTTTCAATACAATTTTTGTCGTACAGTAAAGGTGGAAAAAGTTACGGTATAGTTCCAGCCTACATAATGTTCCATTACTGGACACACACCGAGTCTCCTCTCATTTTTGAGTGGGCTTTAGGGCAAGAAAATGTTCGCTGCGCTGCCTCAATGCGTGTTGGCACACTTCACAAGCATTCGACTTTTTTTTTAATTTCTCAGACAAGTTTTGCGTAAATATTTTCCTTCCCGCCGAGCACGTGATAAACAAGCATTTAAAATTGCAATATACAATTTCATTTGACGGCGGGGATCGAACCCCGATTACTCGCATACTGTAAAATTTACGCCAAGTGCCCCTGAGTTACCACCGCACCAAAAAGGTGTTTTTTTTTTAAATTGCATAACATGGACCAACCCTATTATGTAATTGCGTTACATAAATTGAAGTTATTCTGTAATTTTGGAAAATGTTTAATTAGTGGAACGTCAGTCCATATTATTTTAGAAAATATCTTTTCGAGCTCTGAGATATTCTAACACGATGGACGAAGTTATTTTTCGTACGCTGTGGTATGCAAATTGAGGTGGTTTTAAGTAATTTATTGATATTTTTGTACTTTATTAAAACAAGCATTCATTCATATTATAGCCTTACAGTAGTCAACTGCTAAACAGTTACGTGCATATGGGACAGTGGATTTTCTTCGTCGAGAATCAGCTACTCCATAATAATAATGTCCTCCAGATCGAATTTCGGTCATCGTGGCCAGCCTCAACGGAGACTAGGCATCGGCGCAGGACAGGATTATAGTGCCCAAGTGTATGCGCAAGCAAAGGTGCACTCTCTATTCCCTCATTCTCATAGTCACGACATGACCGGGGAGAGATCTGGCGCAGGGCCAACCGTTTTACGTGCTTTCCGAGGCACGGGGATAAGACACCGTCAACTTCCTGACTCCGTTCAGCTACTGAGAATTTGTTGTTGGTAAAGCTCAATAACTGTTTTTTTGACCGACCCGGGACTCGAACCCGGGACCTCATGATCAGCAGTCGCACTACTACAACCACTAGACCGACGAGGCTACTCCCTGTGGACATAATAAATAGATATGTACGTTTGTATATTTTTATTTTTTATATTTAACTGTTTTTATTGCATATACGATAAAATTTTAAACTGTACATATATTTGTCTCGCTACTTTAAACTACTTATAAGTAAAATTGACGTGTCTGTGTGCTCAGTGTTATTTGAATGCTATTAAGATATAAATAATTCCACTGTCGTCGGAAGTTTGTGTATTGTATCTTTGTATCTTCGATTCTTAAGTTATTTTTTTTTCTTTTTTATTATTTCGTTGTTTTTTGTCATTATCAGTTATCATACCTACATCGCAATATATTGAATACGTCTTTATTATTACGTAAGTATTATAATAAAAAAAGAAACATTTATTTCAACCACATAATCTGGTTACATAAACTTATAATTTACATTTTTGTACAATTTTTAGTTGCTTTTTTTTTCTTTTTTGTTATTTCGTTGTTTTTTGTCATTATCAGTTATCATTAGTTGAAGGTAATTGTATTATTTACGTTTAGCTGATTACACACAAGTTCTACAATACAGTAGACTAATATGCAATAATGTAATACTGTTTATGTCAAAAATGTCAACAAAAGCAAAGCGTGCAAAACAAAAAACAACTGAAGATCTGACAGCACAGAGTGTTTTCTTTTATAATTGGCTTTACAGCTCTGGGTTCTAGCCCTTCTTAGTCTGAAGTTACAGTGTATAATAATTATCATTCATCGTACACTGCTTCACAATAATATTAATCTTGTCTGTCGAAACTTAATAATTTTTGTATTCCTTTTTGTATTGCACCTACTTGCTGCATTGTTAGCAACTTTTTTATTGCTCTTTTTGTGTCACACTGTAAAATACTTTAAGGTTTTTTTTTGCAATACTGTTTACAACTGGTTAATTTCGTTGGTAAATAATTCCATTAAATTATCTTGTTAATTTAGTCACTAAACAACCTAGATTAACTTTTAAACGTCTGTAGTCTTGTTATGCCTGATCAAGTAGTCTTAGTTTGTGTAGATTACCTTTTGTTATTATTATTATCTTTGTATATTTTATTCATTATGCTTTTTGCAATCAGTCAACTGTTGGGTGATATATTTAAATTGAGTCGTATTTTTATTAGTTAGTTTAAGTAATTTATATTCTGTGTTATATAAGTATTTTTTAACATATTGTTTTATATTTATCATATACATATTATTATTATGTCAGCTACGTCGGATGATGAATCTTTTTATTCTGCACATGATTCAGATGTCTCGTTCGAGTCTTTTAATTATACTAATAGCTTGCCCTCCCTCCGCGATGAGCTTATTAATTTACTTACTCCTTGTAAAAATTTTCTAAATGTATGTCATGTTAATGCTCAGAGCATACCGGGTCATTACTCTTATTTTGAAGAAGTTTTTTCTATAGATTGTGTTCATGCAATCTTAGTATCAGAAAGTTGGCTAAAGCCTTCATTAATGTCCAGCATGTATCCCTTAAATAACTTTGTTCTTGTGCGTAACGACCGGACTGAAAAAGGAGGTGGAGGTGTCGCCATATACCTGAGAGCAAATATTCCTTATAAAACAATTTTAGCTTCACCATCTCCTTATTCTGCCTCATTGGAGTTTCTGTTTCTGGAAATCGATATCAAAGGTGTAAAGGCAATTCTTGGGGTAGTATACTGCCCACCTGCTATTAACTTTTTCAACGCTTTTGAAAGCGCTCTCTCTACCATTTCATCTGAGTACACGCACTGCATAATAATGGGTGATTTCAATACTGATTTGTTGAGAAATTCTTCTCGGTCTCAAAAATTTCGGTCAGTCATAGAGTCAGTCGATCTCCACATTCTCCCCTTACAGGCAACTCACCACAACATTGACACTGATGACTCATGGATTGATCATATTATCACAGCTTCTCCCAATTATGTTATTAAGCACGGACAACTATCGGCTCCTGCTTTTTCACGACATGACCTTACTTATATATCATATAAGCTTGTTTCTCCTAAACACAATCCCGCAGTACTATATATTCGTAATTTCGCTAAAATGGATTCTGATAAACTTAAAAGTGACGCATATCGTATGGAAGTCTCCGTGCTTAATAATATAGTTCTTAGTCTGTACAACAATCATGCTCCTAAACATCAAGTAAGAGTAAAGCGTCCACCAGCCCCGTGGATGACTAGGGCCGTAAAGGTGGCAATGACCAGGCGAGATCGAGCATTTGTCAAATTTAAGAAGCATCGTACTCAGGAGAGCTGGGATTGCTACAAAATGCTGAGAAACAGATGCAATCAGATGGTACGAAATGCTAAACGCCGTTATATCCATAGCAATATTACAAATTCTTCGACCGCCGATGTGTGGAAATTTCTTAAAACACTTGGTATTAGTAAGGCTGTTACATCTGATCATGGTCCATCAATCACTCTGGATGAAATAAATCATCATTTTATCTCTACTCCTCCTTTGGATCCCACAGTTCGTTCTACAACAATAGCTTCCATTCAATCCATGCCTTCTCCTCCTATTCCTTTTTTTCACTTTTTACCTGTGACTGAAGATGAGATCAAGAAATCAGTTTTAGCTATTAAATCCAAGGCTGTGGGTTGCGATGAGGTTAGCAAGGTTATGATATCCATGATCCTTGAGTGCCTTTTGCCTGCAATCACACATATCGTAAACTTTTCCCTTGACGCAGGACAATATCCTACTCAGTGGAAAAAAGCATTTGTGCGACCACTTCCTAAAATACCCAATCCCTTATTACCAACCCATTTTAGACCAATTTCAATTTTGCCGTACCTATCTAAAGTTCTGGAAGCCTGTGTTCACAAGCAAATCTCTATGTTCATAACCAAACATAACCTGCTGAATAAATATCAGTCAGGCTTTCGAGCAGGTCATAGTACTACCACTGCCTTGATAAAAGTCACAGATGACATTCGAATGGGAATGGATGAGCAGAAGCTTACAGTGGTAGTACTTGTTGATTTTTCAAATGCTTTTAACACAGTCGACCACGATATCCTTATAGCCTTCCTAGCTAATTTTAGATTCTCAATCCCAGCCTTGGAATGGTTTTCATCCTATCTTCGCGGCCGCCAGCAATCAGTTCGATTAGGACAACAATCTTCAACATGGGCTGACATTGAAACAGGCGTGCCGCAAGGCGGAATACTTTCTCCTATAATGTTTTCTCTATTTATAAATTCTATTACTTCAGTTCTCAACTGTTCGTACCATCTGTATGCAGATGATCTTCAGCTCTATGTGCAATCTAGTGTTAATGACCTTAACCATAATATTCACAAAATCAACCACAACCTTGATGCCATAAGAGATTGGTCGTACAGACATGGTGTTTCGGTTAACCCTTCCAAATGTAAGGTAATGGTTATAGGTAGTAGCAGAATATTAGCCAAGATTAATAACAATGATCTTTCTCCCGTATTTTACAATGGAACATTGCTGCCATTTTGTAAATCTGTTAAAAATCTTGGCTTACATATAGACCATACCTTGAGCTGGGGAGTTCAAGTTGCTGAAATAAGCCGTAAAGTTACTGCCACCTTACGATCTCTTTGCCGTCGCAAAAACTTTCTGCCTTTTAAAACTAAACTTCTACTTGTCCAGACTTTGATATTACCCATTATTGATTATGCGGATGTGTGTTACCCAGATCTATCTCAATATCTTCTCGATAAGTTGGAGCGCCTTCTCAACAATTGCATTAGGTTCATTTTCGGCTTACGTAAGTATGACCATGTTTCTCAGTACCGTTCTAAGCTTAAATGGCTTTCTATTCGTCAAAGGCGTAGCTCCCTAATTTTACAAGTACTATATTCAATTTTAAATGACCCAAATTCTCCTTCTTATCTTAAGGATAACTTTCAGTACCAATATTATACTCATGATAGAGTTCCCCGTTCCCAAAACAGTCTTAAAATTCGTATTCCACCACATAAGAGTGGTTTCTTTAATTCCTCTTTTACTGTGCAGTCCATACTGCTCTGGAATGCCTTGCCTGTTCATATAAAAAAAACCAGTAACAAACAATATTTTAAAAGACTTGTTCGAGAATTCTTTAACAAGAATAATACCACCTGATTTATCCGATTTTTGTTTTTCTCACTCTTTCGCTTTGTAATTGATATTTTGTATAATATGTATTTTAATATGCATCATGTTATTTTATTTTTGTGTTATATTATTTTATATTTATTTAGAGATTTTGTATATATATGTATATTATATCCGTTTATATATTTTGTTTATATACATAAGTATATTATATCCGTTTATATTTTGTATATATAAGTATATTTTATCCGTTTATATATTTAATATTAATTTTTTTTTCTGTTTATTACTAAGTAGATAATATTAAGTTTGTATAGTTTAAAAATATTTTATTTATTTGCTTTTTGTTATAAGATATAATGTTTTTACTTATTTATTAATTAATGAGTGGTGTTGCACCTACCACAGCTTCTCAAATCATCCAGGGTTGACTGGTAGAGAATGCCACAAGGCATTAAGTCCGCCCTTTATATCCCTTATTATAAGGTAGATGTAAAAAAGAATAAATAAATAAATAAATAAATAACCATTTTCAAAATGTCTGTCTATTTGTCTGTTTGCCTGTATGTATGTCTTTTTGTCTATACATCTGTCTGTCTGTATGTCATTAACAGATCATGTCCAGACGAAGCCAAGGCGAGTCGCTAGTTATATAACGTTGGTGCGTCTGTTAGTGATTGTATAACTTGTGATCGATTTCACCGATTGAGTCACATTTTATCCAACAGGTGGGACTGTGGTCAAGCTGTTAATGAACAATAGATATATTTATTGACTAAAATTACTCATATTCTCAATTCTGGTTCAAAAATTAAAGTTACAAAATCTAGGTCCAATAGGATCGTGCTTTGGTCGAGTCAATAATATCTTACTACATGGTAGAGCCACTCTACAGCTATATTTTAGTTGCAGCTCTAATAATAGGTCGGCTCGACCGCGGTAGGATCACGCTCTCACAGAATACCAGCGTAAAATTAATGCTGCTGTGTTTCGTATGGTGACTGCAGAGAACCGGAGACCTGGAACCGGATACTGGAAACGAGGCATTCCATCTTAGTCATCAAGAATGACAATGTATCAGCATTTTTATTTTTAATCGAAGATAAATGTAGATGTCTATGGGCCACAGCATCCACTTACCAATGAGGGCTAATAATCTTTCTTTCACCAGATGTTGCTAGTTGACACTGAAGGGAAGTTTTTAATTTTGTTAGAACATTTTTAACACTTTTTTAATTTTTCTACTTTAACCATTTAGCTGTTCTAGGAAGTGAGCTCCTAGGGCCTAGTGTGTCACCATTCAGTGGGTGCACGCACCTGTCGGTAACACTTACTCGGCACTACGACGAGATCCGTCTCCGTAGGGCTCCGAGGTCACCGACCCCTAGGCAGATCCTTCAATAGGGCGCGAAATACGCCCAAACAAACCAACTACGCTGAATATAAACGGCTTCCACGACTGGTCCACAGAGTTGAACTGTGAGGAGAAACCGGGTAATGCGGGATTCCCCGAGGCCCAAAATCTGCTGTGCAAATGAAGCACATGCAGAAGACAACGGAGGATAGATGTGAGGTCAGCAGATATTTTCAACTGTTAGCTTGTTTGTTACGAAAATGTTAATGAAAAAAAATACTAAAACTAGAAACTTAATTATCATATAAACCAAGGCGGGTCCAAGAACACTGGCTACGTTTCCCCGCTGAATGGCTATACTTAGCCTTTAAGCGAAAAAAGAACCAGCCCTCTTATCACCAGCAGCAACGACCAGCCGCGGATGGAGTTCCTTTAGGAACTTCACCGCACTTGGATCCCACGGACCGATAGTCTCTACAGCAAATGGCACAAATATGTAGTCATCTCTCAGAGACTCATATTTGCGCCATTTACTCAGTTCAGCTGCCTCTGATGCCGCCCCGGCTCTAAACGAGGTACCCTTGAGATGAGAGGCCGCCAGAGTGTCTACGCAAGTAGCATCCCACACTAGGGCTTTACCTCTCTCCCAAGGGCCCAATGTCATACCGTCGGGTCTCCTGCCATCGTCTCTAAATATTCCACAAGGCTCTAAAACCGAGGGAACATTTATAGAGACAAGAGCCCTTCGGATGACATCGTTGAAAGAACTATCGTGAAAACCTAATAATTTAATATTCATAAAAGTAAAACTTACTTAACTTTTAACTTAACTAAAGACTAAAAGTATTTTAAAAAGTATTTTAACGCGATCAAGTTAATAAAACGAATTTTTACCACGAATACAATATTTTTCGCCAAACAACTTGCTTTATCAAAACTTATTCCTTTTTGGCTTTTCAACGTACCCTCCGAACACTATCTTTAGTGCCACTTCAAAATCAAATCGAGATCCGATCAGTTTGCATTTCAAACAAACCGAATTTAATATTCTCCTTTATTGGTTCACTTTGAAGTCACACCAATAGTTTTTATAATCTTTAAAGTATAAGTGAAAATATGCAAAGTTTTTTTTGCGGATGTAGACCTCGTATGCACGCGGTGAATAATTTTTAATAGAATTAGAACGACAAACGAGTACACAGCACACGTGATGGTAAGTGGATGCTGTGGCCAGTAGACACCTACATCTATGCGCTTTTAACCCTGAGAACTATGAAGGACTGCCTCCCCGTAAAGGGAGACCTACACTCAACATACGAATCACAGCAGGATTGTTCTAGTATTCTTTGGTGGAGCACGCTCTATTTTTCCCAGTTCAAGCCGCGTCATGAGGCAAGCCCATTCATAATGCAGCCATGATACGTACGATTTTATACGTTGTAGAGCCATGCTGCAGCTATATTAGTAGTATAGTTGTAACACGAATGGGTCGCCTCGACCGGAGAAGGACCACGCTCTCACAGAATACCAGCGTCCAATAGCAGCTTAACACTGCTGTGTTTTGTATAGTGAGTGTAGAGAACCGGAGACCCTTACGGATGACAACGCATCTGCATTTTGATTCGCAAACGAGGATAAATGTAGATGTCTATGGGCCACAGCAACCACTTACCATCAGGTGGACTGTGTGCTCGTTGACACCGTATCCTATAAAAAAAAAATACACCGCAGCGTGGGGGCTCTACCATGTTGAAGTAGAGGTCACATAACTATCGTTACTCCAATGCCAATGTGCTATATTTACTTTAATTTTTCGAATTTTGTATCTTATACTTCTCCTCTATAATTTTCAACATTCATTTATTTTTTCATTATATTCTATGAAAAGTCCAGTCAAACGCAGTCAGCGTTCTTCGCACGATACCGCGGGGAGTAGGACTGTATGATAATTTAAATTTCTAGTTTTAGTTTTTTTTTTTAATTATTATAGTACATCAAAGTAAAATAAAAAATATCCACTGTTTGCTTCATTATAAATGTGAAACGCCCCCATGATGCTAGTGGGTGTCATACTGACGAAGGCACTTTTTTTTACTGAGTTTTTATTTAATAAAGTTGAAGTGATAAACGAACTTACATCATTACATCTGATGGTAAGTGACCACTGCAGCCCATTTTTTTTATAGGATAGTGTGACAAATGAGCACACAGTCCACCTGATGGTCTTTTTGTTTGTCCTATGTCCTATAAAAAATATCTATAAAAACCCGCGTTAAAGAACATACAGCTGACGTGAAGCACCGACGTATCGGGAAGTCTGCAGTTTGCAGTCTACCATCTGCTTGGGATCCCATAATTAATAAAATCAAATCCAAGATACTGTAAGCTCATTCTGCGTAAATCGAACCAAAAATTTATATTAAAAAACTAAAGGTAGCCGGGCTAACTATGACAGCGGGACGTCAAACACCTCAGTGACCACGGGTGCTGG
Source organism: Parnassius mnemosyne (assembly GCA_963668995.1). Classification (NCBI taxonomy): domain Eukaryota; kingdom Metazoa; phylum Arthropoda; class Insecta; order Lepidoptera; family Papilionidae; genus Parnassius; species Parnassius mnemosyne. The sequence continues at coordinate 30,366,190 of CAVLGL010000088.1, forward strand.
AAAGCACCCGAAACGTCGGGAATATAAAAATAAGTTAATATACGCGATAAAATCCGTAAAATTAGTTTTATTTAAAAATTCTTGTTCTTAAGCTCTTGCAACAAAATAAGATAGCTAATATTATTCTCATATTCTATCTTTTACAAGTTTGTTGCCATTTTCCTCCATTTCATAGACACCTCAATTGATGTGCCATTAGCGAATCAAGAAACGTTGTCGATAAATTCATGTAGTCTATGACTTAGGATAAATTAAGATGATTTGTGGCGGTTTTTGGTGGGAACTTGAACTGTGGAGGCTTGCTGCTCTTGTATTATTGTTTAAATAATGGTTTGAAGTGGACTTTGATATGTAAAAGTGGTGCGATTTTGTGTATTAAGTGACTGCGCATGTGAACTATTAGTGGAAACGGTGAAACAAGTGCTCTGATGGTGATGTGATTTTCAAGATAAAGTGTCTTTTTACGTGGTAGAGCCATGCTGCAGCTATATTAGTAGTATATTTGTAGCACGAATGGGTCAGCTCGACCGGGGAAGGACCACGCTCTCTCAGAAAACCAGCGTAAAATAGCAGCTTAACGCTGCTGTGTTTCGTATGGTGAGTGTAGAGAACCGGAGACCCTTTTTACTGGCAAAGAGGCATTCCATCTTAGTCCTCACGGGTGACAACGCATCTGCATCTTGAGTCTTTATTGAGGATAGATGTAGATGTCTATGGGTCACACTTACCATGAGGTGGACTATTTGCTCGTTTGTCACCCTATCCTATAAAAAAAACTTAGGCGCTTTGAGATACCTACCATCGCCAACTGTCAGCTGTCTGCTGGCTCAAGTTGCCGTCAAACTCTCCCAAGGGTTGCACAATGTGACGTATCAACATATTGTGAAGCAGTGTACTATGAAGGATAATTACACATTGTAACTTCAGGCTCAGAAGGGCTAGAACCCAGAGCCGTAAAGCCAGTTTAAAAAAAGATAATTTGTGGATTTTGAATAATTTGATTCCTATAATAGGTACTTATTTACTTATAGCAAAGAATGTTGACAGAATCTTCGTCTGACATCTTACAACAAAATGTATATAGTTAAAACATGTCGTTGTAACGGTCATTATGAAATCTATTTAAATTCAACTAATATATTTATGCCCAATTTTAAATAATTTAAAATAGTAGGTAATAATAATTTTAAATATTTTATTTATTTGTTTGTCTAATGGACATCGCTTCATGGCTTCACGGAACGTACACAAAGGGCTACGATAGTATAAATACCGTGGAGCGACCGCGGTTTGCCTTCTCTTTTCTCGCTCCACCATAATTACCAATAAATCGATTTAGACCGTTTTACCCGTCTTCCTTCCTGCTCCCTCGAGATATTATCCATAATTTATTCATTAATTACAGCCTATCAAAAGTCAACAGTTGAACATAGGCTTTGACCATAGATTGTCTCATAGAGGAAATATTTGCCCTATTTCCCTCTCTTACGGAGTAGGTTGGCAACCGTGTTTTTTTTATTATTTTGAGTGGTTATCAGGAATATATTGCTGCTTATTTCATTTTCTTATTTCGTTTCGTTTTCTTCCGTCGCCTTTTACGATATTTAAGCGATGGTATGGTGGTCTTAAGGCTTCTAAGTATGACATAGTGAATCCTCTTTCGCCGTCACTAAACGATATAGGTGTCTTATCCTCGCTGATCATTATACTGCCTTCACTTCAAGATTTCAAAATATTTTGGCGCAAGCAGGTATAGCTTCCTCAATGGTTTTAATTTTCACTAATCAGCATACAAAATTGGAATTACAAATGGGATCCAACCTGCTTATGTATCATGTGACTGTTAAGAATTTTTATTCATACCTCACTAACTAATAACTATTCCTTTTTAAAGTTTGCGACATGATTCTTGGCACTGTAATATAATTATCATCACTTGGTTTTGAAAACAATTCACTTGTTCGCTCAAATAATAATAAGTTATCTTTATATTTTGATACATAATATATTAAAGTAATTATCATCATCATCATTACAGCCCTTCACAAGTCCACTGCTGAACATAGGCCTACCCCAAGGAATGCCACAAAGCACGGTCATAAGCCACCTGCATCCATCGAATTCCTGCATGTCTTACCAGATCGTCACTCCATCTAGTGGGGGGACACCCAACACTTCGCCTGCCGGTACGAGGCTGCCACTCGAGAACATGTTTTCCCCATCGGTTGTCGGTTCTTCGAGCTATATGGCCGGCCCATTGCCACTTCAGCTTACTAATCCGTTGGGCTATCTCGGTCACTCTGGTTCTACTGCGGATATCCTCATGTCTGAGTTTATCACGCAGAGAAACTCCGAGCATAGCCCTCTCCATAGCTCGCTGAGCGACCTTGAGTTTCCTCATCCGGCCAGCAGTGAAGGACCACGTCTCGGTTCCGTATGTCATCACTGGCAACACGCACTGATTGTACAGTCTCGTTTTCAAGTTTTGAGGTATACCTGCCGAGAAGATGTGCTGTGATTTCCTGAACGATGCCCAGCCGAGTTGAATCCGTCGATTGACCTCTCGGTCGAAGTTGGACTTGCCTAGTCGGACTATTTGTCCCAGGTAAATAAACTTGTCAACAACTTCGAGCTTAGTGCTCCCAACAACTGCATAGGCATGTGACATGGACGTTATACATGATCTTTGTTTTGTTCACGTTCATCTTAAGACCTATCCGTTGGGAGGCACTGTTGAGGTCATTGAGCATAGTGCTAGGTCCTCCAGCGATCCTGCCATAAGGACTATATCGTCGGCAAATCGAAGGTGAGTGATGTACTCGCTGTTGATGTTAATACCGTATCCTTTCTAGTCTAGAAGCTTGAAAACGGCTTCCAATGCAGCGGTGAAGAGTTTCGTGGATATAACGTCACCCTGTCTTACACCTCTCTGCAGTTGGATGGTTTCGTACTCTGATTCTGTACTCCGATAGCCATCGTAGCTCTACTGTACAAACACTTCAGCACTTCGATATACCGACAGTCAACTTGGCACCGCTGAAGGGATTGGCAGCACTGCCCAAATTTCGACGGAATCAAAGGCTTTCTCATAGTCCACATACGCCAGATATAGTGGCAAATTGTACTCCTCGGACTTCTGTATAATTTGCTGAAGGGTATGTATGTGGTCTATGGTGCTAAAACCCTATCGGAAACCGGCTTGTTCATTATTAAAGTAATAAAAAAGAATAAACAAAAACGAGTATGTCGATGCCGATTGCTGCTAACATTGAGAACAAAATCACTGAAAATAACGTAACGTCACACGTAATACTACTACAATAGGGATACCGATTTTCCGAGTAGTAAATCAGAAGAACGAGTGTTCTTACTCTCATCTCTGGCATAGTACAAAGAGAAAAAAGATAACCACTTGTTTTTTTTTTTTATAGGAGAGGAGGCAAACGAGCATGCGGCTCACCTGATGGTAAGTGACTACCGCCGCCCATGAACAACCGCAATACCAGGGGAATTGCAGATGCGTTGCCGGCCTTTTAAAAAGGAGTAGGCTCTTTTCTTGAAGGTCCCTAAGTCGTATCGGTCCAGACTTGTTCTTCAAACTCTACGCATAAATTACACGCAACATCTTTCAACAGTGCTTCTCTTTTTGCCTTATTTTTAAATTTTATTAGAAAAAGCGAGACAAGTATATTGATTCAATTTACGTAGAATTGTAGGTTCCCTCTATGCATACATATGTATGTAGTTACTCTGAGGTTCAATGTTTTATTCGTTGTGTTTGTTTTGGTGGTTTTATTTCTTGATATTACTATTCGGTGTTTTATAATAAAAAAAGGAGAAAGGATAAACGCAAAATACGATAATATATCTGACGACAAGAACTTGAAATTTACACTGACAGTAATACCAGCGAAGAAACTTGTGACAGTATTAAAATATTCTTTGAATAACTGTTTTTTTTTTTTATAGAATAAGGGTGACAAACGAGCACACAGTCCACCTGATGGTAAGTGGTTGCTGTGGCCCATAGACATCTACATCTATCCTCTATTACAAATCCATATGTAGATGCGTTGTCACCCGTGAGGACTAAGATGGAATGCCTCATTTCCAGTAAAGAGGGTCTCCGGCCACCTGCACTCACCAAGCGAAACGCAGAGGTAAACCTCTACTTCACGCTGGTTTTCTGTGAGGTCGTGGTACCACCCCGGTTCGAGCCGGCCCATCCGTGCGACAGCAAAAGCTGCCGCGTGGCTCTACCACTGTTGTAACTGTTATTCCGTGCGAAAGGGTGGTTAAGTAATTATTACCTAATAGACGCTTTTTAGAATTGTAAATGGTAAAACGTAAAATTGATTTTATTTATGGAGATTTAATGTAAGAGTTTTACTTTCGTTTGGTCGAATCCAATCACTAATATCACTAGAAATAAAAATCAATTGATGCCCGTTAGTCTCGCAAAAACTCGAAAATGGTTGGATCGATTTTGATGGAATTTGTTGTGTGTGTTCGAGTTCTCTGGGTGGGCTTAGATTCACAATTGAACCTGGTAGGGGGCACTGTTGCCGAGATCCAGAAATCACGCATACGAAGCCGGGATGGTTGGCTAGATTTTAGAATATAATTAGATGGAATGCCTCGTTTCCAGTAAAACGGGTCTCCGGTTCTCTACACAGACCATACGAAACATAGTGTTAAGTTAAGCTGCTATTTTACGCTGGTATTCTGTGAGAGCGTGGTCCTACCCCGGTCGAGCCGACCCATTCGTGCTACAATCATAATACAACTGCAGCTTGGATCTACCACGTAAAAATGTCATGTTCATGTCACAATGGCTTGCAAATAACCTCCTCAGCTAAACAAACCCCATTAATTTTGATATTACACACACATGCTTGAATTAAATTTATATGTGGGTATGTGTAAAGATAAAGTTTGACATATATTAATTTTTTTTTATAGGAGAGGGGGCAAACGAGCATGCGGCTCACCTGATGGTAAGTGACTACCGCCGCCCATGAACAACTGCAACACCAGGGAGGGAATTGCAGATGCGTTGCCGGCCTTTTAAAAAGGAGTACGCTCTTTTCCTGAAGGTCCCTAAGTCGTATCGGTCCGGAAAAATCGCTGATGGTAATCGATTTCACAAGGAAGTCGTGCGAGGAAGAAAACATCTTCTAAATCGCACAGTGGTGGACCGCCAATCATCCAGATGGTGTGGATGGTATCGGGAGTTCTGCCGCGATGTGCGTTCGTGAAATTTGGCGGCTGGGATTAATCCGAACAATTCCTCAGAGCACTCCCCATGGTAGATGCGAAAGAAAATGCAAAGGGATGTAACATCGTCGTCGACGATTCGAGCCGCTCTGCGCTGGATGCGGTCAAGTGGAAGGAGCTGGCACTGGGGAGCCTCTGCCCAGAGATGCGAACAGTATTCCATGTGAGGCCGAACCTGCGCCTTGTAAAGTTGAGGGCGGTGTGCCGGCATGAAATACTAATTTTGACTATTAGTGACAACGGAACACCGTACTTATACACTAAAATAATGGCGCTAGTTTTCTGTAACTAACCTCTGTGCCATTATTACTTATTATTATTTTAAAAGCATGATTTTTCATGTTGTTAATAAATTTTAGTTATTTATATTTAAGAGAAACGGATTGTAACTGCTTTGTAATTTTCGGTCTCATTATGTTTTAAGGATGTCTTTTAAATCTGGCAGAGTCCCAAAAAGTGAACTTGTACCTTATAATTTAAGGATTAAAATACAATAGCAACTATTAATTTTTATTTAATAATATAAATAATACAAATTTATAATTAATCCAAGAACGCAGCGAAAAAGTTATAACATTTTAGTTTAGCTAATACTTATATAAGTCCGATGGCTTAAATATCGTGGTATCCCTATCAAATAAAGCTGATCACTCGCTATAAGCGTAAAGCTCGCTCCCGCGGGAGATAGGGGAGCTGAGATGTGGGTAATTTGTGCTAGTTAGTTGATAATTATGCCCAGCCCGCCTTAGTTTTGACGTGTACAAGAATTATGAGACGTATCTGGAGTAAAATGGGGGTGTTGCGGTGAATTTATTTGTATACACTAGTCGTTTTGATTAAAACCAGTAATGAAATAGTTGCCATTAATTTTCTATGACAGACGCCAAATAAAATAAAAATAAGTTTCCTTTTTTAATTATATACAACAACTTTTATACGTGGTAGAGCCATGCTGCAGCTATATTAGTAGTATAGTTGTAGCACGAATGAGTCGGCTCTACCGGGGAAGGACTACGCTCTCACAGAATACCAGCGTCAAATAGCAGCTTAACACTGCTGTGTTTCGTATGGTGAATGTAGAGAACCGGAGACCCGTTTTACTGGAAACGAGGCATTCCATCTTAGTTCTCACGGGTGGCAACGCATCTGCATTTTTATTCGCAAACGAGGATTAATGTAGATGTCTATGGGCTACAGGTGGACTTACCATCAGGTGGACTGTGTGCTCGTTTGTCACTCTATACTATAAAAAAAAACGTTACTTCCACAATAGGATTTTCTCCTGTACCGTGGAGGTGTTTACGTACATGAATTGCATAAGTATAGATAAGCACTTACACTGAAGAATTATTCGTGGGGCTCGAATCCGCGACTTACCACAGCCAAACACATAATAGCCAGCCTTTTGCATACGTTAAGCGCAAAGTGCGTAGGTATGTTCTACTAGCGCCTAAAAAAAAGAAGATTCCAACGTTTTGTCGCATAAAATCGTAACAATCATATTGAACATAGAAATGATATAAAAAGTAATATTATCATAACGATAAATGGTTGTTCAACTTATTAATATTTTTTTAAATCGATTAATTGCTATTTTTACATAAAAAAGTGGTTTTAGTGGCTTATGGTGTAGATTTATCAAGTCCGCATGGAGTGGTAAACACGATAACTTTTGAAAACATCATTTGTTTAACTCAATCTATTTTTTAATCGCTTTATCTATCATGTGGGAAGCCATAGAATGTAAATGGCAGTTTAAATTAGTTATATTTAGCTATAATTAATTTTGTTCGGATGCAAAATGTCGAAATATACTGTGTTTTAGCGGCCTTGTATTAATTTATTTTACTAAATAGACTGCTTCACTCAGGCCAGCGTCAACCGCCGTCATGGTAGATATTGTATCGGTTGTTTGCACCGGCTCAAAAAGATCGCTGTACAAATACAAAATATTCGAAAAACCAAATTTCTTAGATACTTGATTATTATAATAATCAGAGATTTTTATTACAATATTTTAAAAGCACAGAATAAATAATAGTAGTACGTACTAAAAGTAAGTAGGATGTATATATTTATACTTAAATACGTCTTGGACTTTAAGTGACCTGAATGATGATATGAAGATCATATGAGCATTATACGTCGTGTAGGTACTTTAGGATTTTCCAAACTTTTTTTTAAATTGAAGTTTGACATAAAATTATTGGAAAAATTGGAAGTATAATAAGGTTTCGTATTTTTGTAAGTTTCGTATTCGTAAACATTTGTGTGTATTTAAACTACTTTAAACAATTTCCGTATAATCATGTTATACGTAATTTTATTAATGCGCTTAGGGCGTGCACAATTTGATTTACCAATAGTTTTGGTATTCTATTTACGTGGTAGAATCATGCTTTGGCTATATTGTGTTTGTAACACGGATGAGTCGGTTCGATCAGGAAGTACCACGGTTTCACAGAATACCAGCATAAAATAGCAGCTTAATGCTGCTGTTTCGTATGGTGATTGTAGAGAATCGGAGACCCTTTTTACTGGAAATGAGGCATTCCATCTTAGTCCCCAGGAGTGACAACGCATCTGCATTTTGATTCTTAATCGAGCATAGGTGTAAGATATCTATGAGCCACAGCAGCCACTAAGCATCGGGTGGACTGTGTACTCTATCACAATTATTCTATAGAAAAAAAATCGCTATGATATATTTTGAAGAGTGAATGCTGGAATTATAGGACTTAATTTCTTCCTTCCTCTTCTACCAGGGGACCACCAGACGCAGCAGTTCTCCACTCTTTTGTAGTAGATATGGCACACGTTCGAACAATACGTTTTGCTGTCAATCGTGATGTTTACAGAAAAAGCGTGGAATCATCTGCAACTGTTTCTCCATCTGATTACAATGCTTGGTTGTCTTCAAGGCAAGAGTGAATAAATTTCTGTTAATCTCCATCTTTGGTTACATCACCACTTACCATTTGAACAAATAGGATAGAAGATAAGCAACGCGTTAAAATTAGTTAAAAAATATCAGTTGGAATTTACAAATGTTTTTGTCTTACGTAACTCATAATTTTCTTTTTGATTTTTTGTATTATTCTGTTAAAACCATTAACTCTCTTAAACTAACTTATCCTTCGGAACATTAACTAGTTGATAGGACTTCCTTTTTTAATAGGATAGGGTGACAAACGAGCACACAGTCCATCTGATGGGAAGTGGTTGCTGTGATCCAGAGACATCTACATCTATCCTCAATAAATCAAAATGCAGAGGCGTTCTCACCTGTGAGGACTAAGATGGAATGCCTCTTTCCCAGTAAAAAGGGTCTCCGGTTCTCTACGCTCACACTACAAAACACAGCAGCATTAAGCTGCTATTTTACGCTGGTTTTCTATGAGAGCGTGGTCCTTCCGCGATTGAGTCGATCCATTCGTGCTACAACTTTACAACATGGCTTATATACTAATATACAACATGGCTCTACCACATATAAAAATTCAAAAAAGTCATTACGACCAGACTTTTAGTTCGTTTGTTGATGTAAAATTTGGTACCTAATAAAGTTGCGGTGATGTTAGACATGTCATAAATCTAATAGAATAAAGCTGCACGTGTAACATTAAAACAGTGGAATAAAGTTCTTTGGCGTTTTATTCAAATCCAAGAAAACAAACAATAGTCAAAAAGATCAACGCGAATGCACCTCGATGTAAAGAAAAAGCATTGTAAACAAGTCAATAAGCAAATTCGCGACGGTGTAAACACACCAATGTCTATGCGCAGGTGACGTGCAGCGACAATTCTTGATTTTTTCTGCGACCTGTCAAACTTAACGTCAATATTTTGGCGCGATTCGTGACGCAGCGGGCACGGTCGAAATTATACATATAATTTTGAATAACCGTAAAGTAGGCTTTAGTCAATGGAAATAAGAACGATTTGTGTATATTTGAAATGCATGTCTTATTTTAAGTTTGCGTAGAATGCCTAATAAGTTACGCTTGTAACTAATGAATTGAATTTAACTCCGCTGCGACTGTGGGTTTTCTAAGAAAGCCAGACAAATATATGTTTTTCGCTTCAGAAAGAACTAATCTCAACTGCCTGCATAATTTTTAGAGCCTGAATTCCAAAGGCCGTATGAAAAAGAAGGCTGTTTATTATTTGACGTGTATTTTTGTGGTAAAATTGATTATCAGGTGTTTTGCGATCTGTGACCGTTATGGTCTCATTTTGTATGGGCTTTGTAAGTAATTTGATGTATTGTAGGTTTCCTTCGTTGGCTTCATAGCGAGTATGAAATCGTATTATTAATGGCAAGTATACAAAGTTGTACAGTACTATACGAAGACAAAAAAACTCAGTCAGGATAGAGCGATAAACATGACTCGAAATTTTGATATATCATCATCATTACCATCATGACTGCTTATTAAAAGTCCACTGCCGATTTTTGCCATAGTTGCCACGTTTGGAAGGTAAAAACATAAGACACTTAGACTAAATTTTTACGGTGTTAGAGCCACACTGCATCTGAGAAGGGCTACGACCTTCGCGCTTGAAAAAGCAGCTTAATGATGTGTTTCGAATGGTAAGTGTAGAGAAGCGGAGGCCATTTTTACTGGTAAAGAAGCTGTTTTAGTCCCTTTTTTATAGGATGTGGGAGACAAACGAGTACACAGTCCACCTGATAGTAAGTGGTTGCTGTGGCCCATAGACATCTACATCTATCCTTGATTACGAATCAAAATGAAGATGCGTTGTCACACGTTAGGACCAAGACGGAATGCCTCGTTTCCAGTAAAACGGGTCTCCGGTTCTCTACACTCACCATACGAAACATAGCGTTAAGTTAAGCTGCTATTTTAAGCTGGTATTCTGTGTGTGCGTGGTCCTTCCCGGTCGAGCCGACCCATTCGTGCTACAACTATACTACTAATATAGCTGCAGCATAGTCCCCATGGGTAACCACGTTTCTACATTTTGATTCTTAGTTAATGATAAAAATATAGGTGAAACTATGGGCCACAGCATCCACTTACCATCTGGTGGACTGTGTGCTTGTGTGTCATACTTATTTTTAAAAAAAGGTGTATTACTACGTTAAAAATATTTAAAAAAAAGGTGGTTGTAGACACGTAGTTGTGCTATGGCTTAGCACGCGTCGGTTCGACCGGGGAAGGACCACGCTTTCATATATTAACAGCGTAACATAATTGAATTAGGTTTTGTATACTTAGTCACGAAAACTGAAGACTTATTTTACTGATGATGAGGATTCCATCATAGTACTTAGGCGTGACAGCGATGATAGATGAGGAGTTTATCTACCACAGCTCCCACTTACCATCAGGTGGTCTGTGTGCAGGTTTGTCAACTATACTAGTATTAAAACATGTTGTACCGGAAAATAGTTTCACAATTGACGCCCACACTGAAAATTACATTCCTAAATATGGCATCCAATAGAAAAACGTATTTAAGTGTTTGTCGGTGGAATACAGACACTAAATACATTTCATTTTGTATCCAGCCCCATGTGGCTAACTAATTACGTTACATACAAAATATCGGTGAAAGCAAACCAAAGAGTGTTATAAAGGTGTTTTTGAAATTATCTGTAATGGGGAGTGAATACAAAACCAGCGGAAGCAGGTACTGAAGCGGAATCCTGTTTCAAAATTAAATTTAAACTGACTTAAGTAATATGAGAAAATTTCAATTTAAGTAAAGAAAATAAAAAAAATATAGTACAGGCAAAAACGAGCTAAAATTTTATATTGTAAATCAAACAAAAGCTCTTTTAGTTTCAATTCTAATAAGCATTACGGTTACGGCCAGTGTGGTCGTGGCCTAAAAATGATCACAAAACGTTGGCGCGGCATGTGGCCTCCATTTTGGAAACGGCCATTGTGTTACCTGTCAAAATATTTCTTTCTTTTCTAACGCGGCGCATCTAGAACCCGTGGCCAGAATGCCTGTTTGGGCGAATATTAAAACTTAACGAAAATCGTTTGGAATGAAGTATTCATTTATCTTAGCTGTAAGTGTGCTTAATTTTTTTCGTTTAAAAACATTATTGACTGCAATGAAGTTTATTTTTTGGTTCTTTATTTTTTGCTTTAAAAATCTATCAAATCGTATTTGGTACCCAAACTACTATTTATTATTGTGTACAAAGTCTACTTACATAACTACTGTTGTGTAACATGGTAAACAAATAAACAAATAAACATACTGGGAAACTTTTGCTTTATATTTCGGGCTTGGAAGCAGCCCGAGTTCGGTCCTTCGAGTTGCAAAATATTTTTCTAAGTAATAACAATTAATAAATGAGATGTAATAACATATTACAGGTCGAATTATTACCATATAATTACACATATGGTGATAATTCGACGAACCGGTCGTAGCTGCTGGTGATAAGAGGGCTGGTTCTTTTCTCGCTCAAAGGCTAAGTATAGCTATTCAACGAGGAAACCCAGCCTTGGCACGATACCACGGGGAGTAGGACTCTATTGACAATTAAAATTTTTAGTGTTAGATTTTCTCTATTATATTTTTTTTTATATTGTGCGTAACCTTCTAGTTTAATTTTTTATTTTAATTTAATTTTAATTTTTTACTATGTTTTAACAATATAATTAGACTGAAATTCCGCTAATATTTATAAACTGTTGGTAACAACGTCAAAGTTAAAATATTTTTATTCGAAATTGGCTTTACAAAGCAATTATTGAAAGTGAAGAAAGCCTTTCCACTACACGGCAATTATACGTCTCGTTGAACAATATATTGTAATGAAATGCGAAAAAATCAAGTGCTATCACACGAAATGCTCGTATAATCAAATTATATTACGATGGAAATAACAGTACATTATGTACGACTTCTTTGGGTGTTATAATAAAAAGCCCGCGTCGCAACCTAATAGGATAATTACAGTGTTGCCAGGTTAAAGCGCCATTTAGTCGTAATTACTATGCATCAGGATATACACAAGGTAACGAAGGTTTTCATTACAGATTAAATGAAGTGCATTCTATAACCACACATTCTGCATATTAATAAAGGCTATAGTAGCATGTGAAAGCTATCGAAGTAAGCCAGCTTGTGTATCTGTGTACAAGTAGCTAATTGATTCTCGAATAGGCAGTATAATTATTACGACGGTGCAAAGTGGATACGGGCCTTTAACGAATTCTCTTTAATGAGATTATATAAAGCGGACAATGCGTTAAACAAGACAGCATCGAACCACGATAATTGCGTTCCGTAATTCAGTTCTTATAATATATGAAACTTACAGAAAAACTTGACATTTCTTTACTCTTCAGAGAAGAAAAAAATATAACGGGATTACTAACGGCCAGTTATATTCTGTATGGATATTTTAATGTCAATTTAACGGAAGTAAATAATTCTCATAATTAATAACAAGTGTATTTTATAATAAGAAAGCAAATATGTAATTTTATTAAATACCCGTGTCTATTAAATTTAATTAGCGTAGCATCATTACACAACCATCACATCGTTTCTGAGCGAAAAAGGCAAACGTGAAGGAATTCTGTATCATTAAAATTTTATTTATTTACTTTAACAGTCTTTAATGAGTAGAATAAAAACGATTTTCCAGTAAAACAGAAAATCGAATCGATATAATACGTTTAAACGTGTAATTATGAAAAAAATACTTCTATTTCATTTAATTACCGAGAACGGGTTATTGTTATGAAGTCATATTATTAAAAAATACACAATAACAATTAAAAATTCAATACTAGAATAATGACGTACAATTTCCCACCAATTAAGTTCTCAGTCAAAATATTTTTCAATTTCAATACATACCAAAGACGAGCGGAATTTTTTTTAATACAATCATTCAAAAATCGAATTTAAAATACAGTATTATAAAGGCGAAATTTAATGTTCATGGAATATTCGAACGGACCACACACGTCGAAGCGGCGAGGCTTTAAAAAAGGAACGCGCCAACCGCGCCTCGTTCGTTACCTCATCATCGGCTTCTTTTTTTAATTTGATTTTTTTTAACCTGCGGCGTAGGCTAGCTTATACATAGAGGCCACCACACACGCACGCCTCCTATATGGGGTTGCCAGTTAAACGTTATAAGCCGAATAATGTTGTTGTGGTTGTGTTATTACCGGCGGATTCGGGCAAGTTTTCGGTCCGGAGTATAAATTAGTCTGTTTTATTAGGTCCGTTCGCTTCTGATGCGCCGCGGCAGTGTAGGTAGGTAGGTTTTTATAGTTTTTTAAATATCCTCTTAAGGTTTCGCTCTTTGAAGATTAGTTTGTTATCGGCCGGTAATAAAGTAGGTGAGGGTATAGCTTACTTTAAGACTTGTCTTCCTTTTTTAAAATCCAAAGAGGTTGGGTTTATACGACACGTTTCGGTGGGAATCATGATTGTAGCTGATAAAGCTGGTAGGGGTAATTGAGGAAAACGTTTTTATAAAGTGTGACGGAACAATGCATTTTAAATTTAAGCCTATTTAATATTTTTCCAGATAATTTCAATCAAAGTTTGTAGATACACAATATTTTTTCCAATTTGTTACTTTTCTAAATTTTTAGAATTAATAATAGTTTTATTATTGATATCCTTACCGTTAAAGCCTATTAAAGTTCACTGCTGAACACAGGCCTCCCCCATAGATCGCCTCGAATAGCAGATGCGTTGCCGGCCTTTTAAAAAGGAGTAGGCTCTTTTCCAAAAAATCGCTGGTGGTAAACCGTTCCACAAGGAAGTTGTGCGAGGAAGAAAACATCTTCTAAATCGCACAATGGTGGACCGCCAATCATCCAGATGGTGCGGATGGTACCGGGAGTTCCGGCGCGATATGCGTACGTGAAATTTAGCGGCTGGGATTAATTCGAACAATTCCTCAGAGCACTCCCCGTGGTAAATGTGAAGGAAAATTCAAAGAGATGCAACATGTCTTCGCAGCGCCAATTAATCGAGCCGATCGGAATGGACTCGGTCGTCGACGATTCGAGCCGCTTTGCGCTGGATGCGGTCAAGTGGAAGGAGCTGGCACTGGGGAACCCCAGCCCAGAGATGGGAACAGTATTCCACGTAAAGCCTGACCTGCGCCTTGTAAAGTTGCAGGCGTTGTGCCGGCATGAAATACTGTCCCGCTTTGCTGAGCACGCCAAGTTTTTTAGAAACCAATTTGGCCTTCTCTTCCAAGTAACCACGAAACTGCACGTCACTCGATATGTCGACGCCGAGGATTCCGATACCGGCTGAGTGAACAAGGGGAGTGCCTTGAAACTGAGGAGATACGACAAAGGGGTTCTTTTTAGCGGTAAACGCGCAAACCTGTGTCTTCTGAGGATTAAACTGGACTAGATTTGGTCGCCCCCAATCCGAAACTTTATCCAGCAAAGACTCGACTTCAGACACAAGTTTTTTTCGGTAGTCGGCTACGTTTTCCGAGAAATATTGGCACGGTCGGTGTATAGAGCAGGGATGTTACGGAAGTGGTTATATCAGAACCAAATTCGAAAGAGGAGTTTTTAAATTTTGTTTGTCGGAACCGGAACCGAAATCGGAACCGGAATCGGAGGTGGAGGCAGAAGAGATGTGTTAAGGGCAGCTCTATTGCACTGTAGTTTTCTTTTCAGTTTCAAATTTTTTGAATTCTTCACATTCAGTGGCATGCACAGACTTTAAATGACTTTTTAATGAAGCAGTCGTACCTCCCTTTCGTGAATATATCTTCTCACATAGTTAACACTTTGCCGTATTCTCAAAAACTTCCTTGAAATAATTCCAAGTGGCACTTGATTTTGGCTTCATTGTCCAATTCAAATAAATTTGTTACACGTCAAAAAAAACACTACTAAAACTAATCAAAAACTCTGATAGGTATAAACGAAGCGCGAAACGCACAATATGCCAATTGCCAAATACGAAACAAAATATCAAGTTAGAGAGTAATCGACAGAAGGCACGGGGAGAGGCAGATTAAAATTTAACGGAACCGAAATCGGAATCGAGGGTGCAAAATCAATCCGAAGATCTGAACTTTCGGAATCGGAATCGAACCTCCGTAACATCTCTAGTATGGAGCATCACCAGTGCTGTCATCCAGATAGCAATGAATACTACCGGTTTGCAACGTATCATTGATATGCAGAAGAAACAGCGTTGGTGATAGCACGCAGCCTTGTGGAACACCAGCGTTAATAGGCTTGTAGTCGGAGCATGCACCATCTACAACGACCTTGATGCTCCGATTTGCAAGAAAGCTGGTGATCCAATTGCACAATTTCTCGGGAAGCCCATAAGAAGGGAGCTTCGAAAGAAGCGCTTTGTGCCAAACCCGATCGAAGGCCTTCGCAATGTCCAAACTAACGGCCAATGCCTCCCACTTGGACTCTACTGCCTCCGCCCATCTATGAGTCAATTAGACCAGAAGATCACCAGCTGATCGACCCCGACGAAAACCGTATTGAAGATCACTAATCAGCTGGTGATCCTCAAGGTACCGCATGAGGTGGCAGCTTGTAACGGATTCCATTATTTTGGAGAACAAGGGTGTGATGGCGATAGGCCTGTAGTTGGACGGGTCTGAGCGGTCGCCTTTTTTAGGGATCGGGTGGACAAAAGCTGTCTTCCATGATTTCGGGACTAGCCGGACTCCAGAGCACACGTCCTCAGCACAATTGGGGGGATTCCGTCAGGCCCACTCGACTTGTGGATTTCCATTGAGAGGAGTGCTTTGCAGACAGATCGCTGTGAGAACCGCACATCCGGCATGGAGCACTCACACCACGGGATGGTCGGCGGTGTATTCCCCCGTCATCAAGAGTCGAGTTGGACACAAAAAGGGAGCCTAAAAGGTCGGCTTTCTCTTTTGCGGCGTGGGCCGGTGAGTCGTCCTCCCTGTGCAGAGATGGTAGTGATGGCTTACAGAAATTCCCTTTGGCGAGAAACCAGAATGCACGGGTTCCCGAAGGAAGCGAACTAGTTTCTCGCCAATTCTGCCTATGTGCTCTGACTATGCCTTGGCAATAACTCTTTTGAAGGACCTGGAGCAAAATGCATTCTGCGTAATGCATTCTTACAGGAGCGACCAAACCAAGGCTGAGATCTGCCTCCGATGGGTACCACAGATGATGAAATAAATAGTTCCATTCTCTGTAGCACCACATCAGTGACAGAGTCAGCAACAGCGCTGGGATCATTCGGCGAGAAGTAAACCCGCCCCCATGGGTAGGAAGCAAAGAAAGACCGCATTCCGTCCCAATCCGCCGACCTGTAATGCCAAATACGGCGGCAACCTTCAGAACGCAACCACGAGGGGAGCGTGAGTGGCACCACACTCTGGATCAGACAATGGTCCGAAGACCCGAGAGGGGCATCGACGGAAACCTGATATCCGTCCGGATGAGAGGTCAGCAGAAGGTCCAACAGGGAAGGTGTATGATCCTCCACATCTGGAATCCGCGTAGGCGTAGTAACCAGTTGTGTCAGACCATATGCCAAGGCAAGTCATAAACAGATCTCCCCGCATAATCAGTTAAAGGTGAACCGAGCCATTCGGCGTGGTGGGCCTTAAAATCACCAAGGATCACGATCTCTGTGGATAGGACCTGTTATAGCAAGGAATCTGTAGCCATTTGGACGTGGTCGATGAGTCGGACTGTTTCGGCATTACCGCTATGGGCCCTATAGAGGCACCCGTAGACGCGCGGATGGTCGTCGCTATCTACGCGTAGCCAAAGGATGGACAGGTCCGAACCTTCAAGACTGCCGAGGCATCGAGAATAGATGTCCTCTCTGACGTATACGCAAACTCCAGCCCGAGGCACAAAGGAATGTTCCAATTTGTACCCCGGGTAGGAGAGATACGAAGTATTAGCCGGAGAGGACATCTGCGTCTCGGTCAGAAAGAGCAAGGCCGGCTTCGCCGTCTCGAGATAGTAGTGGACGGCGTTTAGGTTCGAGTGAAGTCCCCTGATGTTGCAGAAATTCAGGGATACCGTGCTAGGGGTCGCCTTGGTTTTGTTGCTCAATTTGCCCCGAGCAGTTATTGTGTTGAGCGGAATTTTGCCCCCCCCCCCCCTCCCCCCAGAATACGCGGGGCAGCCTGAGCACTTCAGTTCACGCTGGTATTCTGTGAGGTCGTGGTACTAACTTGGTTCGAGCCGGCCCCTATGTGCAACAGCAAAAGCTGCTGCGTGGCTCTACCACCGTTAAATAACCGATATTCTTACATAGCCACTACACGTGGTCACAGTTAAATATCCATTCCATTCATCCATATGCCTATCAAAGTCCACTGTTGAACATAGGCTTCAAGCGAGCACACAGTCCACCTGATGATAAGTGGATACTGTGGCCCATAGATATCTCCATCTGTCCTCATTTGCAAATTAAAATGCAGATGCGTTGTCAGGCGTAAGGACTTAGATGGACTGCCTCTTTTCCAGTAAAAAGGGTCTCCGGTTCTCTACACTCACCATACGAAACACAGCAGCGTTAAGCTGCTATTTTACGCTGGTATCCTGTGACAGCGTGGTCCTTTTCCGGTCGAGCCGACCCAATCGTGCTACAACTATACAATTAATATAGCTGCAGCATAGCTCTATCACGTTTAATATTTTTTATTAAGATTTTCTCATAATTAATAGTTGCCATGCTTGGTAGGTGGGTTAGCATCCGCAGTTTTTGATTTTCTAGTTTCTAGGATGACGTCGATGCTCATCTCCAAGTTTGTTTCCCTTTGGCGCCTCTCACGACATCCACAGAACGATATGGGGTAGTGGTATTCTTACACCGCCGCTACACGGTTAGAACACCACTCAACGAGTGTTGGCTCAGTGTTAAACATAATAATATATTTGTCACAGGAGATGCCAGAGAATTAAACTTTCATTATTGAGAGTTTACAAATACTGCCCTTTTTCTGTTTTATTTCTAAAATTTAAATATTACATCTGTGTGTTATAGAAAGAAAGAAAGAGAAATAACGCAAAACATATATATTCATCGCTGCAACTATTTTCACAAAAAAAAAGAAAAACTACCCTAATAACAAAATACTTAAAATAATACGGATTACAGCAACAAAAAGGCCGCCGACTCAGTATTATGCCACAGTAATAGAGTTACCGCAGCCCTGATATTCAGTCGGAGCCACATCGACTCGTGCGCAATCGTCGGACATAATAGCATTTAAATTAAAAATAAGAATGTGCTGAAATTATTTTCATATGAAAAATCATACGGCATGAATATTGTTCATAGAATCAACAAAATTGGTTATCTTTACGGTCAGTCATCGCCGAGTTCATTTCCCCTGATGATGCCTCGTTTAAAAGAGACAGTGGTCTTTCCTAGTGTAGGCGATATATTGGGACTAGTGGTGTTGTATCACTAGTAATGGGTATAGTGTACGCAATTGAAGTGGGGCTGGAGGTGCTCTTCAATCTAGGTAAGACACATCGGTTATAATCGGTTATACCGATAGTATTTACGTTCCACGGCCGTAAAAAACCGGTTCTTTAAATTTAACTACTACGTAAAACCAACAATAACAATTAATAATAATTTTAATCGCTGTTTGTAATAAAATTATACATTACAAGAAATCTTTCGCCGATAAAACTTGTCCGTTAAACGCGTTACGGTTATTCGGAACTGGTTAACCCAACTCATAAACTAAATTAAAATATTTCCGCGGAAAATTGTGCTCCAATTAAAATAGTGTATAAATAATCATGGATGCCAACCTTTTCGTGTTTACAGGACAGATAACCGTTCTAATTTTACTATATATAATATTAGTTAATTGTAAAAATTTTATACGTCGTAAAGCACGTTACAGCTGTGTAGTTGATACACGAATGGGTCTGTTCACCTGGAGGAAAAAAGGTCGTACAGACTACCAGCGTAAAATAGCAACATAGTGCTGCAATGTTTCGTATGGTGAGTGTAGATAACCGTAGAATCCCTGATAACGAGTGTTTCCACCTCAGCAGCAGATCCGCTTTTTGATTCTTAATCAAGTATCGATGTAGGTATCAATATTCAGTATCCATTTACTATTGGGTAGACTGTGTGCTCGTTTGTTACTCTTAAATAAATAAATAAAAAACAAAAATATGTATTTTTTTATAGGATAAGGATGACAAACGAGCACACATTCCACCATACATACGAGCATACATCTATACTCGATTACGAATTAAAATGCAGATGCGTTGTCACCCGTGAGGACTAAGATGGAATGCCTCGTTTCCAGTAAAAAGGGTCTCCGCTTCTCTACACTCACCATACAAAACACAGCGTCGTTAAGCTGCTTTTTTACGCTGGTGTTCTGTAAGAGAGTTGGTCTTTTCACGGTCGAGTCGACCCATTTGTGCTGCAACTATATTATTAATGTCCACCACCACGCTCTACCACTTAAAAAATCTATTTCATACAGATAAAACAAAGTTAGAAGAGCAGCTCCATTTAATTCTGGCCTGTATGTATTAGTATAACAATAATTAATTTTACAACTTTTATAGCGGGAAATAAAATATAATTTGAATTGACTGCAGTTTAAGAATTCAATGCCGCTTCTTAGCGACCACGGCTATTTAATAGATACCGGTAATTACTACACTTGTTACGTTCGTAGTTTATACAAGGAGCCTTTTATACCTCTGCTTTAGTTTATTTATTGCATTTTCGCCTCTTACGAAAATCATTTGTTTGTTTATTTATTTATGCTATTCAAAAGGATTACGAAGGGCAGGCCTAATGCCTTCAAACATTCTCTCCCAGTCAATCCCGAAGTGTTAAAAAAAAAAACACTATGAATGCTAATATTATATTTTAATATTTGTATTTAATATACTTAATAAATTACGCCATATCTTCTCGTCAGGTATACCTCAAATCTTAAAAACGCTGTACAACCAGTGCGTATTGCCAGTGATGACCTATGGAACTGAAACGTGGTCCTTCACTGCTGGCCGTATGAGGAAGCTCAAGGTTGCTCAGCGAGCTATGGAGAGGGCTGTTCTCGAGGTTTCTCTGCGTGATAAACTTGGAAATGAGGATATCCACAGTAGAACTAGAGTAACCGACATAACCCAAAGGATTAGTAAGCTGAAGTAGCAATGGACCGGCCATATAGCTCGAAGAGCCGACAACCGATGGGGAAAAAAGCTTCTCGAGTAGCAGCCTCGTACCGGCGGATGAAGTGTAGGGCGACTCCCCGCTAGATGGAGTGACGACCTGGTAAGACATGCAGGAAGTCGATGGATGCAGGTGGCTTAGGACCGTGCTTTGTGGTATTCCTTGGGAGAGGCCTATGTTCAACAGTGGATTTGTAAAGGGCTGTAATGATAATGATGATTTAATGTAATTGATAATAATTAACGTGGTAGAGCCATGCTGCAGATATATTAGTAATATAGTAGTAGCACGAATGGATCGGCTCGACCGGGGAAGGACCACGCTCTCACAGAATACCAGCGTAAAATAGCAGCCTAACACTGCTGTGTTTCGTATGGTGAGTTTAGAAAACCGGAGACCCTTTTTACTGGAAAAGAGTAATTCCATCTTAGTCCTCACGTGTGATAACGCATCTGCATTTAATTCTTAATCTAGGATAGATGTAGATGTCTATGGGCCACAGTAACCACTTACCATCAGGTGGACTGTGTGCTCGTTTGTCACCCTATCCTATAAAAAAAAAATGTATGATTATATATTGTAGTAAATGTATGTATTATTGTAAGCCGCCACTACACACACGGTTAATATAAATGTATAGTTACCGTGTCGGGTGTCGTAAGAGGTGATATAGAGAAACAGGAGATGGGCAACAGCGTCTTTCCGATAACAGCTCAAAAATTATGAAAAACTGCGGTTGCCAACCCGCCTGCCAAGTGCAACCAGTTCTGGTAACTAGGCGTTCCATTTTAACCTTCGGGGGCGACGACACATCTGCATTTTGAATCTTAAGTGGTGATAGATGTAGATGTTTGTGGGTTACAGAATCCACTTATCATCAGGTAGACTATATGTTCATTTGTCACCTTTATTCTGGAAAAAATAGTCGAAGAGTTGAATACTTTTTAGTCGGTAAATTAGTTTTGTTTCTTAACTAACTAACATTTTTATTTTCTTAGCCTGAATAGCTATCACTTACTTCAATCCTACGGAATAAATTTACGTACGTAATAAAGCAGAAATATACCTACGTATAAAGCATTTATTAATATTAATGTGACTGCCTCGTTAGTCTAGTGGTTGTAATAGTGCGACTGCTGATCATGAGGTCCCGGATTCGAATCCCGGGCCGGGCCAAAAAAATCAGTTATTGAGCTTTTCCATCAAGAAATTCTCAGTAGCTGCCCGGAGTCAGAAAGTTGGCGGTGTCTCACCCCCGTGCCATGGGAAGCATATAAAGCCGTTGGTTCTGCGCCTGATTATCTCTCCGGTCGTGTCGTTTTACCGTCCCGTCGGATTATGAGAGTGAGGGAATAGAGAGTGCACCTGTGCTTGCGCATACACTTCGGCACTGTAATCTTGTCCTGCGTCGATGGCTATACTCCGTTAAGGTTGGCCGCCGTGACTGAAATACGGTCTGGAGGGCATTATTAATATTAATGTTTTCGTATTAATTTTGGTGGTCAGGCTCTTATCCTATATTCAATCCGACTTGAATGGTAAGGGCACCAGAATAAATATAGTTAATGTTAAAATACTCAAATGCTACTCAATTTTAAGACGTCGTTAAGTGTCTTGGTGTCACAGTCACTTTGACTGAAAGTGATAGGGACAGTATGAGACTTGACGGCACCTTAAAATTGAGTAGTGTTAGGGTAGTTAGCCATTAGTATAGTAAAGTTACTTCCTTTTTACGTCACACTGCTGGGCCATATGCCATGAGAGGATTATAGGGCAAGAAAATGTCCGCCGCCCTGCCCGAACGCATGTTTGCGAATTTCACGTCTTCGAAATTCTTTTTTTCCTCCGAGACATGCAGATTTTTCCACGATGTTTTCCTTCGCCGACTAGCAAGTGGTAAACCATCACTAAAATTACTATTAACAATTTAACTGATATTTACGTGGTAGAGCCACGCTGCAGTTATGTTAGTAGGTAGTATAGTTGTAGCACGAATGGGTCGGCTCGACTGGGGAAGGACCAAGATCTCACAGAATACCAGCTTAACGCTGCTGTGTTTCGTATGGTGAGGGTAGAGAACCGGAGATTTTACTGGAAAAAAGGCATTCCATCTTAGTCCTCACGGGGGGCAACGCATCTGCATTTTGATTCATTAACGAGGATAGATGTAGATGTCTATGGGCCACAGTAACCACTTACCATCAGATGGACTGTGTGCTCGTTTGTCACCCTATTCTATAAAAAAGAATTAAATTGTCAGCGGCTCTTGAATAAATTTAGACTGTGGCATTTCATCTTCTTCTGGAGTAACGTATCCATGACTTTCGTTCTTTATAGTTGGTAGCAGGTGTTTATGGGCTGGAGTAGCCTCTTTCTATCTTTATAATATCTTAAATACCTACCGTTTTCGAATTTTCTTCTCCCAAACTATACGAGAAAAAGCCGCAATAATCTTTTTCTTTAATAGAATATTTTTGGACGATTTGTTTAAATACTAAAACAAAGTTGGTGTAAATAGTTTCCTATTAATACCTACTTTGTTTCAAAAATAAATATCTCAAAGCGCGAAATCAAAAATCCATCGATTAAAAAAGAAACCTTGGTTACCTTAACTCATGCAAGCAACCCGAGAACTCCGGACCACACACGTAGTGTATTAAAACAGGAATCATAACAACAGTAATTATATTCAGGGCTTATAATTTCGCGCGCTTGCGAGGCGAGCGGGAAAAAAAGCAATATTAAAACATAACCTTACCTTATTAATGTGTCAACAACTCAATTTATGGCGGGAACTCGACGGTGACGCCCTCTACGCAGGAACTATCCGCCAATGACAGAGGGGCTTTTCAAATTGCGACGCATAGTATGGTATACAGCTATCCCTTTCTGCCAAGCTTATGACCAGCTTAAAGAAAACTGCGCTCGTTATACTTTCCCTGTGATTACCTGTTATTGTCGCTAAAAAGCAGGGCATAGCGGCTCAAGCTATATTGGACTATCGATTTTTAAGTCTGTGAAGAATTTTTTTTTAAAGGCATTGGATAATGAGCACTAGGCCAGGATAACATTATTAATTTATACGCCGGTCGAGCTTTATTTATTTTTATTTAGCTTATCTGCGCTTATGTGAACTCGGCGATGGTTGTTGTTAATTTTTGGCTGTTTTTAGTAGTAATAAGTGAAGATAGTAATTTTATCATTAATATTGAATTAAGGTTTGAATATTTGGGATTCTTTTTAGGCAATACCATATTTAAAAAAAGGTTTACTATCTACCTATATAGTTACATTCTATAAATAGATAAAATTCATTACCTTATTTAACTCGGTTCTTGGTAAATTTCTTCATTACCTATACAGGCTAAAAAAAGGAAAAATACCTTTAATACTCGTTTTAAAAATTAAGTATAAGTATTTTAAAAATCACTTATTGTTACTTGGGAGTATATACATAGGTACGTACATATTTAAATTTTTGTAGTTATTATAGATATATTTTGTAGACATGAATTTCTATTTATTTATATACATATTTGTTGTTATTATAAAATCTCCCATTACTAATTACTTGCACTAAACATAAATTTTCACCGCACCAACGCTGACTGAAAAGAGAATAATTAGGCATAAGATAAAGAGTAGATAAAATGCATAATGATTACATTTGTTGTTTTAAAAATTGATTATTAATCTTTTCCGTTTCATTAAGAAAAGATTGTGTTATTATGGTATGGATTTTACCTAATATTGATTGCATATGAATATTTATCATTATGTATTTGATGTTATAAAATATCAGCCAAAGTTAAACGAGTTGTCTTGTATCCTTTCTTTGAATATTTTCTGCAGTGAACTACTCTACATATTTTTTATCAATTTTCTATTTCGTTATATCGTTTTAGGCGTAAGGCGCTCAAACCTACGCGTGAAAATCAATTTTCGCAGGCACTCTTGAAATTGTTAATTGCAATTTTAATTACCGATTTATTACAACGTATATGATTGTGATAGTGTTTTTGTAACAGGCAACAGTTTGCAGTACTGCCTGATTACTTGTTGTTTCAAATTTCATTAACTTATACACCAATTACTTTTTATTTTTTGATATTAAAGATTTTCTCTCCACCAAGCACGAAATAAATCAGCACTAAAAATTGCAATTATCAATCTCATTGGTGCTGGGAGGAACAAACTCCGCATACTCTCTAGCGTCTACGGCTGTGACTATTCTTGATGTTTAGGCTCTATCCAATGCACAGCCTGTCTGATAAAAATTGACACATAAAGCCCATAGATATCTACGTCCAACATTAAACATTCAGGGTAAAGTTGCCAGCACTGATGGAATGCAATGCTTTGTTATTTGTAGCAAGACCCAAATTTTAACTCAATTTTACTTTGTTCAGTACCACAAAATAAATATAAAGCACATATCATTAATGATATATATCATTACAGCTCATCTCAACGTTACTAAAAATATTAGTATTTTTTTTTATAGGATCGGATGACAAACGAGCACACAGTCCACCTGATGATAAGTGGTTACTGTGACCCATAGACATCTACATCTATCCTCAATAAAGATTCAAGATGCAGATGCATTGTCACCCATGAGGACTAAGATGGAATGCCTCTTTGCCAGTAAAAAGGGTCTCCGGTTCTCTACACTCACCATACGAAACACAGCAGCGTTAAGCTGCTATTTTACGCTGGTTTTCTGTGAGAGCGTGGTCCTTCCCCGGTCGAGCCGACCCATTCGTGCTACAACCATATATAGCTGCAGCATGGCTCTACCACGTAGTTAAGTTTTTTTTATAGGATAAGGGTGACAAACGAGCACACAGTCCACCTGATGGTAAGTGGTTGCTGCGGCCCATAGACATCTACATCTATCCTCGTTTGCGAATCAAAATGCAGATGCGTTGCCACCCGTGAGGACTAAGATGGAATGCCTCATTTCCAGTAAAAAGGGCCTCCGGCCACCTGCACTCACCAAGCTAAACGCAGAGGTAAACCTCTACTTCACGCTGGTATTCTGTGAGGTCGTGGTACTACCCCGGTTCGAGCCGGCCCATCCGTGCGACAGCAAAAGCTGCCGCGTGGCTTTACCACTGTTAATCACTGTTAATCACTTGTAGCACGAATTGGTTGGCTCGACCGGGGAAGGACCACGCTCTCACAGAATCATATGGTAAGTGTTGAAAACCGCAGATCCTTTATACTGGAAAAGAGGCATTCCATCTTAGTCCTCACAGCTGACAATGCATCTGCATTTTGATTAGTAATCGAGGATAGATGTAGATAGATGTCTATGGGCCACAGCAACCGCTTACCGTCAGGTGGACTGTGTGCTCGCATATCAACTTTTACTACAAAAAACCTTTCATGAGCAGTTTATCTGTCTACATAGCCCTGAATGGCTTATGAGGTTGTCACTCTGTTTGAAACGGCAGGATAAGCAACATTGTACATACTGCACTTAATCGGGTGAAGGCGAAACTGGCAGTTCAGATTCTTTCTTCACTATTGGTTTTAGGTTCATCGAGTTATGATCATCTCATTGCCATTTCAGTTTATTGATCCTTTGTGTTATGTCAATGCACACAGTTATTGTAGATGTCCTCGGTATAGATTTATAATGTAGGAATATAAATATGTATATATATATATATGATATGTAAATAGATTTCTGAAAAATATACTTCGAATTATAATTAGAAAAATAAATAATAGATTTTACTAAAGTGCCATGCCATACTTGTTTCTTAAAGCGATATATCTTTCTAAACGCCCATAGTCACAAATAAATCTGTAGCCATCAATTCGAAATCGAGTTGCATTGTTTACTCCCACCTACGTGCCCACTCTCCCTGTAATTATAGGTCTTAATAAAAAAAAAATCGGTCGGCCATCTTGTTTCCCTTCGGGAACGTCATTACCTCAAAATGCCGGCTGCGTTTAAAAACTTAATTTTGTAAGTCGTTAGTGTGCGAACGTTTTTGGTGCGAGGGATATAGCAATCAACTGGGATTGCCTTAATGTACTTTTTTATCAAATATAAACGACCGGCCTAACAACAACTAGTTTCACACGCGCTACGAAATATTGAAATTAATCCACGTTGCTTTTAATAGTTTGGTCTCTGGACTATCTAACTATGATCTAGGCCATCAAATTTATTCCAGTTGTGATTCTTAGTTATTTTTAATTGTAAATTAGTTCAAGAATTGATTCTAAGAAAAGTGTCGGTAGGCTGTTCCGTTACGGTTATCTGAATAATATAATGCAAATGGTTTTTGTTTCTATAAATGTTCTCTTAGTTTGACAGCTTTGTGGAATGAATTTTTGTGAAATAAGACACGATGGCAAAAAAAACCAGCACTGTGATACTTGCGTAGACACATTGGCGGCTTTTCATACCTGGTTTACCTCCATCGGAGCCGGGGCAGCGTCAGAGGTGTTTAAACTAATGAG
The DNA here is from genome assembly GCA_963668995.1 of Parnassius mnemosyne. NCBI lineage: Eukaryota > Metazoa > Arthropoda > Insecta > Lepidoptera > Papilionidae > Parnassius > Parnassius mnemosyne. The sequence continues at coordinate 30,393,118 of CAVLGL010000088.1, forward strand.
GTAATGACGCAATTATGAGTTTCTGACACTATAATATTTTTATGCAATTTGTTGTAGGTAGAGACTATCGGTCACATTTACTTTTTTATTTTTATTTTCTTTAAGTGTAAGTTGGTTTCGAAGTACGCGAGCAACCTGGTTTCGAACCCCGTCGGTACCAATGAAATTGTTAATTGTATTTTTAAGTGCAGTTTTACTACGTGCTTACCGACGAAGGAAAATATCGTGAGGAAACTTGCATGCCCGAGGAATAAAACGCCGTCCCTCGGGACCGATGCTACGACGAACCTGCATCAGAACACACCATTGTCATTTGCTATACGCTAAATTAAATCATCTCACAGGATTTAGAATTATTTACATGCAGTCAGATGGAATTCATAAATGCGGCATACAAATGCGTTGAAAGTTTTTAAATTACCTTTTAAATTTCTTAAATTACCTAGTAACTTATTTTATATTCATGTTGATAGTTATTATTTACTAGCTCCTAATTTAGGGTTTAAATTTTTTTGCGCGGAACTAACTCTTTTTCTAAAATTAAAGTAGCCTATATTACTTCTTATAACACCAGTAGGTGTAGCAAAGCTGCAGCTATTTTATGGTTGTAACACGAATATGTCGACTTGATCGCGGAAGGAACACACTCTCACAGAATACCAGCGTAAATCGCAGCTCTATGCTGCTGTGTTTCGTATAGTGAGTGTAGAGAACCGGAGACCCTTTTTACTGGAAACGAGGCATTCCATCTTAGTCCTCACAGCTGACAATGCATCTGCATTTTGATTAGTAATCGAGGATAGATGTAGATAGATGTCTATGGGCCACAGCAACCGCTTACCGTCAGGTGGACTGTGTGCTCGCATATCAACTTTTACTACAAAAAACCTTTCATGAGCAGTTTATCTGTCTACATAGCCCTGAATGGCTTATGAGGTTGTCACTCTGTTTGAAACGGCAGGATAAGCAACATTGTACATACTGCACTTAATCGGGTGAAGGCGAAACTGGCAGTTCAGATTCTTTCTTCACTATTGGTTTTAGGTTCATCGAGTTATGATCATCTCATTGCCATTTCAGTTTATTGATCCTTTGTGTTATGTCAATGCACACAGTTATTGTAGATGTCCTCGGTATAGATTTATAATGTAGGAATATAAATATGTATATATATATATATGATATGTAAATAGATTTCTGAAAAATATACTTCGAATTATAATTAGAAAAATAAATAATAGATTTTACTAAAGTGCCATGCCATACTTGTTTCTTAAAGCGATATATCTTTCTAAACGCCCATAGTCACAAATAAATCTGTAGCCATCAATTCGAAATCGAGTTGCATTGTTTACTCCCACCTACGTGCCCACTCTCCCTGTAATTATAGGTCTTAATAAAAAAAAAATCGGTCGGCCATCTTGTTTCCCTTCGGGAACGTCATTACCTCAAAATGCCGGCTGCGTTTAAAAACTTAATTTTGTAAGTCGTTAGTGTGCGAACGTTTTTGGTGCGAGGGATATAGCAATCAACTGGGATTGCCTTAATGTACTTTTTTATCAAATATAAAAGTATATAATTTAGGGTTTAAATTTTTTTGCGCGGAACTAACTCTTTTTCTAAAATTAAAGTAGCCTATATTACTTCTTATAACACCAGTAGGTGTAGCAAAGCTGCAGCTATTTTATGGTTGTAACACGAATATGTCGACTTGATCGCGGAAGGAACACACTCTCACAGAATACCAGCGTAAATCGCAGCTCTATGCTGCTGTGTTTCGTATAGTGAGTGTAGAGAACCGGAGACCCTTTTTACTGGAAACGAGGCATTCCATCTTAGATCTCAGGGGTGACACCGCATCTGCATTTTGATTTCTGCATTTGGATTCTTTATCGCGAATGGGTGTAGATGTCTATGGGCCAAAGTATCTACTAAACATCAGGCGGACAGTGTGCTCGTTTGTCACACTTATTCTATTAAAAAGGCTGGTGTGGAATGCCGCCGTGACGTGAGAACTAAATCTCAGCTCGTCTCGTCATATTAAGGACATTTTTACAGGTGATTAATCTTGGATTTATCAAATACGATCTAAAAGAAAGCGGCAGTCAGTTGGGCTGTTTCAAAATGAACCAACATCTAGAAAAGTGAAGTGATGGAGAATAGCAGGGAAGATTTTGATCGCTAGTATTTTCACTTTGACTGGGAATCTGGTGACATTTCCTTTACAAAAACCAAGTAGTATTAATGTCGAATGGTCTGCTATCAAATGCTCGCCGGAAGTTTTCACTGTCGTGAGAAACAAGCAGTCGAACACGGGGTCGGAAACGAGGGATTTCCTGGACAGCACACCGGTTGAGCTATTGGGTCACCTTCCTTAAAGTTCTGCTTTAACGTGTGGCTTATTTTTATTTTCTATAATAAAAATTCAGCTAAGGGAAATAGAGTTTTCGTCTCTGAAAGATGTAATATTAGCAGTTAAACAGGCCGTACAGGTGTATGAGGGCGGACCGGAAGAAATGACTACATTAAAAAGATTTAAATGAAACTAATTTTTACGGATTTTATCGCGTTTAATTTAACTTTTTAATTCCCCACGTTTCGGGTGCTTTACAGCGCCCATGGTCACGGGGGGGGGGGGGGACTGAGGTGTTTCACGTCCCGACGTCATAGTTAGTCCGTTAGTCTGGCTAACTTCAGTTTTTAATATAAATTTTTGGTCCGATCCACGCAGAATGAGCTTACAGTATCTTGAAGTCTTGCAGTGTTGCAGTTTCATTTAATGTGTAGTCTTCGCGTATATATAAGAAATCATTATTAAAAAGATTTATTAATAAAAACTTTAATAATAGACCTGTGATCAGTCTACCTGTCAAGCGTTATGGTTTAGGCAAATCCTGCATAAAGGCCAAACGAGATGCTCATGTCAAACAGTGGCCTTTTACGACCTGATGATGATGATTATGATGAAGAAAAGGATAGAAATAAGTACTTATTTATGCATCAAGAACGTTTATTTTATTTGTTTTGCTTCAACATCATTTAGTTCCTACCTTGGTTTGTTTTAAAACTAAATTTAGGATCGTACGCAAATAAGACTTTGAAAGAGAACAACAAAAATAACAGTACGCATTTTTAAATTGTTGCTTAATTTTTTCATATTCAAAAATAAATTTGGCCACGGTACCCCGTGGATATTCGAAATACAATTTAACTTCAACATAAACAACATATTCCACAAAGTTACGACCCGATTAATACATTTATAATATACTTATCTCTCTTCAACTTAATGTAAAGTATATTTTTGTTCCATGTTACAGAACTTTTGGAAATGGAATACTGCGCGAGCGCATGAAATTAGTCTCGCTTTTTCATCTCCCACCGCGCCCGATTTGAATTTGGAAGCTTTTTATTTTTTTCCCGTTGCCGAAGGACGTTGAAAGCGACGGCCATGTTGCTCGAATTTTTTTTCTAATTATCAATGTTCCAAGGCGAAGATACTTAAAGCCGCTGCCTTCTGTCTTCTTTTTTCAAGGAAGAAATTTATATTTTTCGGTAGAATGTCATTTGGGTAAATTGCGATTGTGTGGCTGTATCAAGAATGACCTTAGACATATACAGCCTGTTTTAGTTTAAAATTCTTTTATTATATTTAAAGCTCCGACTAAATCTGAGATTATTGTTTGCGAGAATTGCAAGCGTTGGTACCGTGTATGTTGCAGATTGCTGTCAATTGGTTTTAGAGGACTAGAGGTAACTTCATCGGAACAAATTTTTAAATCTTATAAATAAATTTCTCATTGTATGTATATGTTTGGTGCTTAACAAGGTTTTAATTAACACCTTGGGAGTGGTTAGTAAAACAATAACTTATATTGTGAGATATATTTCAAATAGTGGTTTGTAAGAGCATTGTTTAAAAATATTACAGTACTTTTAATCATCATCATCATCCACATTACAGCCCTTCACAAGTCTACTCCTAAACATAAGCCTTCTTCCAAAGAATGTCATAAAGTACGGTCCTGAGCCACATGCATCCACCGACTTAAAAATAAATCTATTAAGTACCAGGTTGTCACTCCATTTAGTAGGAGGTCGCCCTATATTTTACATGCCGGTAAGAGGCTGCCACGGACACATTACTTTTGATATGACATAAATATCTCTACTTTCAAATTATTACATAATATAAAGTTAAAATTTCACTTGCTTTACAAAATTATATTGTTTTTAAAAAAAAATTGGTAACTCTAAAAATTATATCGTACATTGTAAAACAAACGTATTTGATATTGACAATCAAAACATATATAATCATTACGTTTTATTGACACCTATAATGGACTTAGGTACTATACTTTACTTGGAATACATAAAGTTAATGTTTTAGTCATGATTCGGTCATCGAAATCAGTCTATATATGGCCATTACCTGACGTAAGCTTCTCCACACTTGGGAAGATTTGTTGTAAAAGTCGCCTTTAGGAAGCCTTGGCCATCAAGATATCAAACTCCTCGCACAATTTATTGATCCCTGTTACCGTGATCGAGGGTGATAAGTAATTTCGCAGTCTATCTGATAACAGTGGTTAAGGCACCCATAGACAATCATAGCCGACTTTAATCAAGAATATGAAGAGCTGAAGAATAAAGGTGCATTGTCTCCGCTTAGTCCGAATTCCTGTAATTCATACTAATTCTGGATATTTTTCGAACCCGAAAACAACAGTATCTAGGCTGCATTTTTAGTTAATAGCACAAATAAATGAGCCGCCCACGTGGAAGCAAATATCTGGAATATTTCTGTTTATTTACTGTCAAAATCCGTTACAATAATATTACTGCTGAGTTATCCATTTTAACATCACATTTTAGGCGCAGGGAGTGAAGTCATCGCTGTGCGGTCGAGCGGCTCCTTAGTTTCACTGTAGCGGCCAGTGGGAAGCTGCTACGTCTGACTACGACTACAGCGCTAGTGTACGTAACACTAGCGATGTACCTAGAATACCTACATTATGTACTGAATTATAATTGGCTTTGTGGTGCACTGGTTTAGCAACGAGTTTCAGTTTCGAATCCCGCGCGGAACAAGTATTTGTATGGCCCACAAATAATTGTTCCGGATCTGGATGTTTGTCCTTGTATAGTTTATGTATGTAAACTGCCCCCACTATATGAGAGGATATGTTCATGTGGAGTTAGCGTTAAAAAAAATAAAAACAATCCATGCTCGATATTACTCCTTTATTATAAATGTAGGCACTAATTGAAGATTTGTTCGTTGAAGCGATGTTTCGCATAGCACTCTCACACTATTACACGTTATATTCAAATATTAGCTGTTCCCCGCGACTTCGCCCGCGCTTAATTTATTACGATTGGATTTCATGGGTTTTAATTTTTTGCGCGGAATCCTAATTGATTTTCTAAAATAAAAGTAGCCTAAGTTACTTCTAATAACATCAGCTATCTGCCAGTGAAAGTCCGGTCAAAATCGGTTCAGCCGTTTCGGAGATTAGCCGGAACAAACAGACAGACAGACAGACAAAAATTTAAAAAATCGTGTTTTTGTTATAAGTACCGTATATACTTTCATATGCATATAGTACAAAGCGGTTATTGCGACATTACAAACAGACACTTCAATTTTATTTATTTGTATAGATATAGATTAAAGGAAAGAAATATTTATATTACGGGAAATCAAGGTCTTCAATTTAAAAAAAAAAAACGCAGAATATGTAACACTCTGTACATGGGTAGTTCATTTGGATTTTTTACTCGGTTCTCTTAAACTTTGAGATTATTACGTCTCTGTATGCCGACTAGCAGCAGATGGCCTTACGTTGTTTTTTTGTTATTTTCCAAACGTATCCTTATTTAAGACACCAAGATGTCCGCGTATATATTAATTGCCACGGAATTAGTGGCCATAGATTAAGATCTGGCCAGTTTTTAAGATTGGTTTCGCTTTATGCTCGTTTTATTTTTCTCTTTAGATGTTTAGATATTTATTTTAAGTGGAAATCGATTGGAGGTTTAGGTAAGTTATGTAGAAAACAACAAAAAAACTTCTTCCACTTAACTCAGACGCGTCAGGTTTTATAAAGGTATTTGTTGTATTATATCTATAGTAGTGTTTTGTTTGACTATAGTATATTTTCGATCGACTCTTAATTGCAATAATGAATTAATTGATAACTAAATAAATTGGCGTGAAAATTCTTATGGAAATGGAAGCTTGAGCAGAGTGGAACCGAATTGAAAATACATTAAATTTATAGTTGATTTTACACATCTGTTATTCGGAATATAAATTTTGTCACGCATTTTTTTTTGTTATTACAGAATTATATTATCCCACATCGCCCCGTGGGTGTCGTCAGGGGCAACAGAGGGAGGAGATGGGCAGCAGCATCTTTCTAAATGAAAATAATTAAAAAACTGCCAATAAAACGGTTGCCAACCCACCTGAAGCATGGCAACGATTGCTAAATCTAAAACGCACGACATAGGCCTATGTTTAGCAGTGAACATTTATAGGTCTATGATAGATGGATAGACGTTACTTCTTTTTCTATATCAGCCCGTAAAAGTACCACTATTGGACATAGACCTATTCCGTCGTAGAGTCTAAAGTCTAGAGATTAACGATCGCAGTTCCAGACGTTTCGCACGTTGCATTCCGTTGTTGCTTAAGGCATTTTAAGCCTAACAGAAACAGAAACTTTTTTATTCAATATAGATTATAAATAATACTTATTGAAAGTCACTGTTTTGTTTGATTACCACTGGTTCGGCAAAAACCTCTGTCCTGGGAAGAACCAGCAAGAAACCCAGCGGGACTCTTTTTTTAAATAACAGCTTACAATCATGATGTTACACAAATTAACAACACAACAATTTAGAAATAGCTTGCACTTCTAGATTCTTGTTAGATCCTCCCCGAATTATAGGTATCATTAATACCATTATAAAAGCCTTTCTTAAGTCCTCTGCTAATCATAGGCCTCCCCCAAGCAATGCTATAAAACACTTTCCTGAGTCACTTGCGTCCATCAAATTGAAAATAAATGAACCCATATAATCATTCGAATACAATCTGCTGCAAATCAAAGCAAGAGGGTTTTTTTTATAGGATAGGGTGACAAACGAGCACGCAGTCTACCTGATGGTAAGTGGTTGCTGTGACTCATAGACATCCACATCTATCCTCAATAAAGAATCAAAATGCAGATGCGTTGTCACCCGTGAGGACTAATATGGAATGCCTCTTTTCCGGTAAAAAGGGCCTCCGGTTCTCTACACTCACCATACGGAACACAGCAGTGTTAAGCTGCTATTTTACACTGGTATTCTATGAGAGCGTGGTCTTTCCCCGGTCGAGCCGACTCATTCGTGCATAGTATTGTTGTAACTACTAATATAGCTGCAGCATGACTCTACCACGGCTTTTCTTACGCTCAGACAGTGTGATTCACCATCAAGGCCTCCATCACCAGTTACCTACCACCAGGTTGGATTGTCGTCTTAAGCACTGGTTATAAGCCAGTATAAGTAAAAAAAAACTTTCTGTATTTCTTACCAGGTCGTCACTTTATCTCGTGGGCTCCCTTTCACTTCTCTTACCGGTACGAAGCTGCGACTCGAGAACCTTTCTTCCCCATCGGTTGTCGGTTCTTCAAACTATGTGGCGGCTCATTGCCATTTCCGCTTACTGATCCGTTGGATTACGTCGGCAACCTGGTTCTAATTCTAGGTACACTACGAGTACCTACCTCCCATATGTTTATCTCTGCTTAGCCTAGTAAAAGTTTGACTCGGAGAGAATGCCTTAAGGCATTAAGTCCGCCATATGTACGATTTTTCTTTTGTGCATAAAAGTTATAATTATATTATAATAAATAAATAAATATTTTTTATGTGTACGTGCGACGCTGCAGCTATTACTGGTTATATATAGGTGCAGCAGGGAGGGGTCAACTCGACCGGCGTAGGACCACGCTCTCACAGAATACTAGTGTAAAACAGTAGAATAATACTGGTTTGTTTATTGTAGTGTAGTGTAGATAACCGTAGACCCTTTTTACTGGTAACTGATACTCCATTTTTATCTTCTAAGGTGACAAAGCATCTGCATTTTGATTCTTAATTGATGATAGATGTAGATGTCTATGGGGCACAGCGTCAACTTATCATCAGTTGGACTATGTGTTCTTTTTCACGCTCATTTTATAGAAGAATCTATTTTAAGATAATTTAAAATTAATGTCATACTTGCATCGTCGGCAGCCGAGTTGCAAATGATGGTTACATTAATGAACAGGATATTAAAAGAAAAGGGAATGAAAGTGAACGCAAGCAAGACGAAAGTTATGGTTTTTGAAAGAGAAGAAAGTAAAACGATATGTGAAATAAGAATAGAAGGGGAGTTGGTAGAGCAAGTAGATGAGTTTGTATATTTGGGATGTGTGTTTAGCAGGGATGGTAGATATGATAAGCATATAGAACGATGAGTGAATGCAGGAAATAGAGTGAATGGGGCTCTACACTCTATTGTGAAAAGTCAGAATGTGTCCAAAAAGGCACGTATGGCAATTCACAATGCTGTGTTAGTACCTACTTTAATGTATGGTAGTGACAGTTGGGTGTGGCAGAAGAAGCACGAGAGTAGAATAAATGCTGTAGAAATGCGGTCATTAAGGAGTATGTTAGGGATGAATCTGAATGACAGAGTGAGAAATTGTTTAATAAGAGAAGAGTGTGGTTTGCAAGATGATGTTGTGACCAGGATTAAGAAAGGAATGCTTCGGTGGTTTGGCCATGTAGAAAGAATGAATGAGGAAAGAGTGACAAAGCAAATTTATGTTGCAGAGGTGAACGGCATAGTCGGGAAGGGTCGCCCTAGACGAAAGTTTATCGACCAAATTGGCGATATATTAAAAATGGGCCAAATCAAGAGTACCTTTAACCGACGAGCGTGTATGCGTAGGTATATGGATGTGGAGGAAGCGAGAGAGGTGTGTCAGGATCGTGCCAAATGGAAGTCCATAATCTCTGCCTACCCCTCTGGGTGACAGGCGTGAGTGTTTATGTATGTATTAAAATTAAAAATATTGTACAATCGACTTCAATATAAATCATTAAGAATAACTTAAAAACTATTAGTGAGACCTTGATCAAATTTATATGGGGTCACATGAAAAGCACCAGCTTTACCAAATAAAAAAAGAATAATTGAAATCGGTTTACCCAGAAAAAAGTTATGAGGTAAAACATAAAAAAAAACATATAGTCGAATTAAGTACCGTCTCCTTTTTGAAGTCGGTAGAAAATAGACAGGGATTTCATTTGCTAAAGTAATCTATATTTCATCTCCTTCTAACTATATAGGATGAAAGGGAATAGAAACTGTGTTAGTCAGCAAACCACAAATCTTAGAGGGTGATAATCTCTCGATGCATTTACCACACCTTCGTCCATCCATGGTGGGTAAATAAATTCGGGGCATTATAAAGCCGGGCGCACAATATAGCCAAGGGTGTGCTGTAAGCAAGAGGCGTTACATTAGGGTCCTATTGTAAACGCACCTGGCCTCTCCCACCGCTGTTAGGGTGCCCATGTTGTCCAGATATTGATTCTAAGACGTATTAGTGTCCCACAGCGGGGTTACAGTTCAGAGTCTACCAATTTTTAGAATGTTTATATCGCCTATCAACATTTACGTTATTTTAGGACGAGATGAAGTAAGAGTGTTTTATATATAGATATAAGTTATGTATTATTGTAAGTCCTTAAATTTATACGCGTTTTATGCGTGATATCTCAATGAGGGCTAATAATTTTCTGCTCACCAGATGTCGCTAGTTGACACTAAGGTAAAGTTTTTTTGTTTACTGTGTAATTTAATTAAGAAGTTAGTTTTTAATAAAAGTTTATCAGTTTCTAGAGTATTAAATTAATACTCAAAACAATGCGTCAGTGGTTTGCTGTTTAATTTCCTTTTGCACATTTTTAACTTAATTTTAATTTTTCTACTTTTATGAATATTTGTGGTTTGGTTTATTTATTTTTAATCTTATTAAAATAAAATATAGCTAATAGTGCAAAAAGAAAAAAGAACTTTTACATTTTCCGAACAAATTAACTTCCCCGATATGAAATCTGTCAAATATTATACCTCACTTTCTAGTGGCGTCGCCTTGGTGGCAGAAAAAGTCGTGGATGTCCTCATTAGAATACCTCATTACCAGAAACAGGGTCTGTTTTTGGTAACGTGATGAATGAAATGCCTTACAGCCTGTGAATATAATGGCTTTTAATACCCTTTAGAGCGGAACACAGCGGTGCAAGCGTTGTTATTTGGTGGCAGAAATAAGTAAGAGAGCGGTATCCAAGTATTACTGAATTATTTTTGCACCAGCTGATTTTTAGGGTTTCGTACCTCAAAAGGAAAAAACGGAACACTTATAGGATCACTTTGTTGTCCGTCTCTCTGTCTGTCAAGACCCTTTTTCTCAGGAACACGTGGAGGTATCAAGCTGAAATTCATATCAAATACTCAAATCTGCCCCTTGGAGCTGTGAAAAAATCAACTTCTAAGCCAACGCAATCAAAAGATACAGCCGTTTATGCCGCAAATTTTCGACATTTGCAAGGGAATCAAAACCTACAGGGTACTTCACGTGAACTCAGAATCTTAAAATTTGGTATGAAGCAACAAATTATAGCACAGATAAAGAAAAAATTGCGAAAAGCATAAATTTTTAGTTACATCATATAATAAAAATATTTTTAATAATTTTAAACTTATATACCTACGGATTTGTTCGGAACCCTCGGTACGCGAGTCCAACTCGCACTTGGCCGGTTTTTTTTTAGTATAAGGGCTCGGTAGTAGGCTTAACCACTAAAATATAGCGTTGCAAGCCGGGTTCAAAATCTGCACGAATCATGTATCTACTGATATTTTTTTCGGGTCTGTTTCGTTTTCGGAATGTTTACCCATGTGCGATTTATATAATATGTAAATTACTTTAAAATATAACAAACAAACTTAACGATTTTACAGTTAAAGAAAAAAAGGCAAACAACAATTTTTATAATTATTTATTTGAACTATATAGCTACAGCTTGCTAGTGATCTCCTTAATCTCATGAGCTCATTTATAGTTATTTTTATTTAAATATTCCTTAATAATATTAAGGTATTTTTTTTAAAGTGTGGTGACCGTACACCGCCCCAAGTGACAGCGTCATATTTCATAATCTGCTGAACATTTTTCTTAATCTATTTCGTAGGTGTGTATTTAGCCCCGGGCGGGTTCGCGCCGAATTATACGGGACAATAAATATTTTGATTCGAAAGCTGCAGCGGGTAAATAATATAAGGTTGTTTATTCGCTCAGTTAATAAATAATTAAGCAAGTATATTATGTGGTAGACTCATGCTGCCACTATGTACTTAGTTATAGCATGAATGGGTCGGCTCGACCGATGATGGACCACGCTCTCAGAGAATACCAGCGCAAATAGCAGATTAATGCTGCTGTGTGTCGTATCACTATAGAGTAGTGTAGAGAACCGGAGACCTTTTTACTACGATGTAAACGAGGTGATAACTCATCTGCATTTTGATTCGTAATCGAGGATAGATGTATGTCTATGGGCTTCCGCATCCACTTACCATCAGGTGGACTGTGTGCTAGTTTGTTATAAATTCTAAAAATCCTTTTTAATCGTACTAAATCCTATTCTAATAAAAAAATAAAACAATTATTACTAAATAATAAGGCAAGTATGTAAAATAAATAAATAATCTACAGCCTATATACGTCCCACTGCTGGGCATAGGCCTCTTATTTCTGAGAGGGTTTTAGGGCAAGAAAGTGTCCGCCGCGCTACTCCAATGCGTGTTGGCGAACTTCGCATGTCTTCGAAATAATTTTGTTTTTGTTATTTCTCAGACATGCAGGTTTCCTCACGATGTTTTCCTTCACCGTTGAGCACGTCATACGTCCTCCTATTAGCTTCCTCTCATTCTTGACGAGGTTATGTAGCTATAGAGCAATTTAGTAGACCTCGCAACTTCAGCGCGTGTTGGCGGATTTCACTTGTCCTCGCAAAACTTTATTCCTCAGTCATGCAGTTTCATCTTTCTAATAACAGATCAAAATTACCCGCTTGCCAAGCGTGGCAACTATGGCAAAATCCCCTTTATGAGGAAATCAATGGGGGAGGCCTACGTACGGCAGTTGATGGATGGAATGATGATGGAATATGGATGGATGGAAACCGTGTAGTGACGGTGTAAGAATATCCACTAGCCCATATCGTTAGATGGGCGTCGTAAGAGGCGACAGAAGGAAAGAATCCAGGAGTTGGTCAGCAGCATCTTACTAACAATAGCTAAAAGTAACTAACTGCCAATACGCCTGTCGCTCGTGGTAACTATGGCACAATCCTATGAGGCCTATGTACAACAGTGGACTTTTATAGGCTGTAACGGAAGGATGGATGGTAGCGAGAAAAAAGAATCTATCAACTCGTTCCTCCCATAAGTGTAGTAAGAAACGACTACAAAACAGCCTATGGTTTCCGATAGATGGCGTTATAACCGATTCTTTTGCCTAAAGCCCCGTCTCCACCAAAGTTTTGTTGTCAACACAACAAAACATGTTTCCATTTTCGGCGGCAACATCAAAGCTTGTTGCCAACATTTGTTCCTTTGGTGGAGACGCTTGTTGACAGAAACATTTGTTGGCACCACGTGTTGGCAACTGTTGTGTTGGCAACAAAACTTTGGTGGAGACGCGGCTTAACACATAAAATGCACGGACCAGTGAGGTGAGGGGTAAAAATGTGGGTGATGTTTTGTATTGCGGTCGGCAATCTGATTGTTAATTATAGCGATTATTAAATCCTCCCTGCAACGACCGAGGCAAATATCTAGCTGTGGACTTTTATTGGTTTATTAAAAAGAAAATAATTGAATGCTTAGCAATCAGTCACAATTTAAATTAGCCGTAAACGTTTAACAACCGCAATGGCGGCACGGGAGACTTTTTCGTATTATTATTTTTTATTAACACGAATATGTACGCGGCATCACTTTGATAAAGCCTTATTAGTTCATATAATTTTGTATTAAACTTATATTTACCTAAATATTATTGAAAATTATACCAGACAATAGAAGAACGACGTCAGGGAAAAACCACTAACAATTTCAAAGGATCTACAAACCGATGTATACTTTATTTATGTTACACGCAAAACTGTCTATTCAATTTACAGTTGTACAATTGAAATTAAGCTTATTAGAAGATGCTTTTAAGATTTAGTTTTCAAAGGCAAAAACAATTTTCTTGTAACATTTGGCTATAGAGTAATAGACACGCAAGCCGCGTAATTCGTAGCAGTATAAAGAAAAGGGCGCGTAACGACTTACAGTATAATTAAATAACTTTTAATGGTTGCAAAAAATATTAAATATTTTAAAATATATTTTATAGATAAAAACTACCTGTCATTTACAGGCAATCAAAATTTTAATCTTTATGAACATTTATATAAGAGCCGTAAAGTCAAGGGCTAAGCGCCCGTCGTAAATTTAGCAGTACGCGAGCAACCCTAGTTCGATTATACCGCCGCGCCACTGGTACCAATAAAATTGTGTCCAATTTTAACCTCTAAATGATAGCTCTAATGGTCTGAGTATGGTTAAAACCATGTACATCTCCAAAGACTTAGAGGCCTGTCAAATATAAATGTAGATGTTATATTCAATTGACAATCGAAATGAAGATGCGTTGTCACCCGTGAGGACTAAGATGAAATGCCTCGTTTCCAGCAAAAAGAGTCTACGGTTCTCTACACTCACCATACGAAACACAGCAGCGTTAAGCTGCTATTATACGCTGGTATGCTGTAAGAGCGTAGTCCCACCCCGGTCGAGCCGACCCATTCATGCTAGAACCATAAAATAGCTGCAGCGTGGCTCTACCAAGTATAAATTATTCGCCGTTGATGTTAATTCTTTCCAGTCCAGTAGCTTGAAATATCTTCCAGTGTAACAGTGAAGAGTTTCGGGGATATAACGTCACCCTGTCTTACAACACTGCATTTGAATAGGTTTCGTATTCTGGTTCTGTACTCTGATAGCCATCGTAGCCCTACTGTACAAATACTTCAGCACTTCGATATACTGACAGTCAATTTGGCACCGCTCAAGGGACTGCAACACTATAATGCTAAATTGCTAAAGCCTTTTCAGAAACCGGTTTGTTCGGGAGGCTGGAAGTCGTCGAGCCTGCGTGCGAGACGATTCGTAATGATTCTCGAAAACAGCACGTAGATGCGGCTCTGAAGGGAAATCGATCTGTAGTTCTTCAAGAGAGCGTTGTCGCCTTTCTTGAAGAACAAGGCCGCCGCACTTATGCTCCACGCCTCCGGAGTAGTGTAGTGCCTTTAAGGTGTTGGCGAGCCATTCTAATTTCGCTCAGATTGACGTTACTCACACTTGTGTGAAGCTCCAACAACGACGTATACAGCTGCCCATAAAACCTCCCAATTTCACTCAAAATCTCAGGTGTTCCCTAAACGAAGCTGCCACATACGGTCTTCAGCTTTGACAGTTAGCTTTTTCTGGCAGACAAATCTCTGACAAAGACTTTAGAGCCCTAGTTCCGCTCGATTGCTTCTTCACTAGGAGCTGTGTCAAATAGCGTAAGTTCCGCCGCATCTATTTGGTGATTTCAATGATTGACTTGTCGGTAGCTGATAACATGGCTATTTTGAAATTAAATCCATCAACCAACCACCATATTTAAATTCAGTAGCAACGTAAACGGTCGTATCTAATGACGCTAATAATACTTACTTTAGGTTACTTAGACCTAGGTCTTCGATAAACAGCGTTTGCGTATGCCTAATTATTGAGTTGCAAGACTGTAATCATGTTATTGCAAGGAAGACGATGCTGTCACTAAGTACTAAGTCTAAGCATGGTTTGCTAAATGTGTAGGGTGACCAAGCTAGTGTACTTTAAGAATACCACTTGCTTATTTTAAAGAACTCTTTCATAAAATATATATTTGCGATTGTTGTCACTTTGTGAAACTTTAGTTTTATCATTATGTGCTACTTTAATGATTAAAAAAATATTTGATGATGACCTGATGAGTGGTTCTGATTCTGCATCTATATATAACCTGTTTATGTTGAAAAACTTGAACTATGTGGCTTAAGCTAACATCATCATTGTCATCATCATCATTACAGCCCTTTACAAATCCACTGCTGGACAACGTAACTTGGACGTGTTTAACGTCGTAGAGCCATGCTGCAGCTATATTAATAGTATAGTTGTAGCACGAATGGGTCGGCTCGACCGGGGAAGGACCATGCTCTCACAGAATACCAGCGTAAAATGGCAGCTTGACACTGCTGTGTTTCGAATAGTGAGTGTAAATTACCAGAGACCCATTTTACTGAAAAAGAGGCATTCCATCTCAGTCCTCACGGGTGACGACGCATCTGCATTTTAATTCGCGATCGAAGATAGATGTAGATGTCTCCATAGACATCATGTGGCCCATGCCACAGCAACCACTTACCATCAGGTGGACTGTGTACTTGTTTGTCACCCTTATTCTATAAAAAATAAACATTGTTGTCCCCTAAGAAAAGAAATGCCACAAAACACGGTTCCGAGGCGCCGGTCTATCGACATCGTACATATATTACCAGATCCTAACTCCATCTAGTAGTTAGGATCTCATAAATTATAATAAAACTGTATAGAATATAAATTAAATCATTCAATGGACATTTGACTGATAGGGGCCAATAAACATGTAGTTACGTCTTCATTATCTATTGCAGTATAATAACGTTTTAACATATTCATAATGAAGTTAGTTTTGACACCAATTGGCGCGTGTTTGTATTCGCAATAAATAATTATCAGTAAACATTATGTAAATGTCTAATGGAATGTTACACAGTTGTCAATGTCAGTTAGATATTTTGGCGGGCAAGCATTCGAAAAATAAATTATATTTTTATTATACAATATGTAACAAAAACCCTGTGGTTCCCGTTAAGTACGTTATCAGGATCATTATTCAAACGTTTCGAAATAACTTTTTTTTAATTTTTTTTATATAATTTAAAAAAAATGTTTGCAAATTGTATGTGGTTTTATTACCTCTGCATTGTCTAGGGAGTAAGAGGATTGTCAAAGACCCCGCTTTACTTAGCTTTAGCATCGGCTAGTGTCAGTAAGAGGTAATAAAACCACATAAAATTAAAAAAATATTTTTTTAATTAAATAAAAAAATATGGCCGAACTTTTTAAAAAAAAGTTATCTCTATAGGTTTGAATACTGATCCTGATAACGTACTTAACGGGAACCACAGGGTTTTTGTTACATGTTGTATACTGACAACTTTATATATTTAAATTTATAAAGTTTTTTTAAAAACTATAATATTTTATTGTAGCTTAAGATTTGTTGTTTTAAATTTCTCATCCTACTCCTCTAACGTCTTTTATATCTAGGAATCCGTGTGGGTAGGTACCATCAACTATTTCTGCCGTCGAATAGCAGTTCCTGCATTGCTGTTTTCTGGTATGAAGGCTTTAGAGATCCAGTATAATTACATGGTAAGCTACCTAAGTGTAGGGCTGCTCTCCAGTAGATAAAGTGACGATCTGGTAAGAGTTATAGCAAACGCAGGTAGCTCAGGATCATATTCTGTGGTCTTCTTTTGACTAGGCCTAAGTCCTGCAGTAGATTTGTGGTCGATGACATGGACATGAAATCCACTAGAAACGCATTTAAATTGTGAGAATGTATAACACGTAAAGATTTGGTGACTGAAATAAAGTTAGTAATAACGTTAAAATATAGTTGGTACTACGGTTATATTCTTTTCATTTATTTATTTAACATATCACAAAAATACACATTATTACAATATCTGATAAGCATATCAAGTACAAGTGTAAATAACATTCTCAGATTGAGTAATGCAAACTTAATTTTGGATTAATTTGGAGTAAAAACAACAATGCAATGAGAAATTATGTAAATAAGATATGTACCAAAATAAAAAAAAAACAGAATCAATTTACACAAATTACATCATGTTGTCCTTCTCATAAGGGCCTGGGCTAGTGGTCTTGGAATGATTTTCAAGTCCATTAGTAAAATACTGCAACTATTCTGCTTTTTTATTAGCCTTATATGAGCATGACCTCCCCCTTTGTAGGGGAATGTGTCTTGGTTTTTACGCTTGGCAGGCGAATTGACAGTCAGAGTACAAGATGTTGCATTTTGGACACTGCTGCCCGCCGCCGGTACTACGTTGTCTTCTGCGTGTGCTTCTTTGCACAGCAGGTTTCGGGCCTCGGGGACTCCCCCATTACCCAGATTCTCCTCACAGTCCAACTCTGTGGATCGGTTGTGGGAGCCGTTTACAATCGGCGTTGTAGGTAATCCTGGCGAATTTGGCGCCCTAGGGAAATCTTTCTAGGGGTCAGTGACCTCTAATCCCTACGGAGACGTATCCCGATGTAAGGCCGAGTATGTCTTATCGACAGGTGCGTGCACCTACTGAAAAGTGACGTACCGGGCCCTAGGAGCTCATTTCTTAGTGTAGCTTAAATGCAGCGATTATGTTGCGTTGCGTAACTCACGCGTTGGGAAGATCAGCCCGGAGGGAATCAGAGCGACCTCAAAGCCTAACGGAGTCGAGTCTCAACGTACGGCCGAGTATGTCGCTCTGAACACGATGCGTGCACCCACTGCTAAGTGACGCACCGTATCCCCAGGTGATCAACGTTCTATCCCAAGAACTTCCTTGTCCGTCGCCGGATGAGTATTTTACGGTATTTATAGTACGTTAGGCGTAAATGAGACAGTATATACCGCCCCGCCGTCTATGGGAAGCGTTAAGATTTTTTTCGTATTTCTCATAGTAGCCTGGACGCCTCTGGCGACACTTGCGCCGCCACATGCGCCAATTTTTATTGAAGACCTATCTCAAACTTAATGAAAAATATTGAAAGTAGATTTGTTTATTAACGCTAAAAATTATTAGACTTAGATCTAACAAGAAAGAATTTGTCTCCGCTTTTGATAAAAGGGTTCCTTCTTTTCTCATTCAAAAGGTAATTATATGGCTATATACAAATTTTATAAACATAACATAACAAAAACACGCCTGTCACCCAGAGGGGTAGGCAGAGACTATGGACTTTCATTTGGCACGATCCTGACACACCTCTCTCGCTTCCTCCACATCCATATACCTACGCATACACGCTCGTCGGTTAAAGGTACTCTTGATTTGGCCCATTTTCAATATATCGCCAATTTGGTCGATAAACTTTCGCCTAGGGCCTAGGCCGTCCCTTCCCGACTCTGCCGTTCACCTCTGCAACATAAATTTGCTTTGTCGACTAATTTTATCGTTGTATATAATTTATATTTATTATGTACGTTATATATAGCGTCACCTCTGTAATCACCGAGGAGGTAAGTAGAGTCCAAAGAGTATGGGCTTAAATGGAAAATTGTGAGCTCATCGCCTACACATTCACGAACCTGATATCCCATTAGTCGCCTATTGCAACATCCTAGGCAAGTAACACAGTTGGCGCATTCTTTTTGTTATAAGTCTCCCATAATTATATCACCTGGACCTGCCCAACATGGGTCTAATAAAAAACGCTTCTTATTTTTCGATAAATTTCGGATTATTTTGAAAATAAACGACAACTTCAACCGACCATTAAGTGATGTTTACCAATAACCAAGTTTAAGCGTAAATGATTTCCTATGGTAATAATGCGCGCCTTCATCGATGTCCACCCTACATTTCTGTTTAACAGTCCCCGGCTCATTACTTTATTATTAATAGTATGTTGCCGATGCTTGTGTACCCACGATGTACATATATATAGAAACGTAGATACGTCCATTTAATGATATACTCGTATAATTGGCGTGTGTAGGTAATGAAGGGTTTATTTTCTTGATTTTTTTTTAATTAAATAAGTGGTTCGGACCAAAATTAATAAATAAAATCTGAATGTACGTCGTGTCAAGACGTCAAACAATTCATTTCCCGCTGATACCATGGGTGATGAGCACTGGAAACTTCGGACGTTATACATCTTATATATAAAAAATAATATTTGTTTGTTCGTATTATATGCGCTGCCATACCGTTCATCAGATTGCGGTCAATAATATCAACTTTGTCAACTTATTGCTTACACTTGCGCGAAGATTATAGGCATAGTACAATTAACTTACACTAGATGGCGCGCGTATCGTAACGCCAGTTTATTTGAAGTTATAGATTATATTGTCATTCCTAATTAAAATATGATTTATATTTTATATTAAAACGATATTTTCACAATTATTTCTTCTGCAGCAGCAGCGCACCGGGTACCAGCTAGTAATTTAATCAAACACGATAAAATTCGTAAAAGTAGTTTATCTAAACAACAAAAAGTATAATATGAACAACAAACTTCGTAAGTTCCATTTTTCGGTATTCCCGCCTAAATACAGACAATAAAACACGCTTCATTGTTTTGTATAATCTATAATAATATTTTCATTCTTGTAATTTATAAAATAGACTTTCAATTGAACGGAACGGAGTGGCTTGGTATAAATTTTGTTTACATATACATTCAACGGGCGCGTACTTGGTGGGCATTTAAGGCGATTGCTTCTTTTAAGTCCGTTGCGAAATTATCCCATTTGATGAAGTTATGTAATTTTACGCCATTTGCAATTTACCGCCGCTTATTTTAAAATGGTCGGCCGTTTATCAGTCAGGCGTCAGTTTAATTATTATGCCGTTAGTTAACCTTTACTAATTGGAGTGTGATGACTTTTTTATTTAAAACATATTAGGTATATACCTACTTTTCTTACTTCTTAAATACAGCGACAAATAGAAATACCATAAAGTTTATATAGGTTTTTTTATAGGACAAGGGTGACAAACGAGCACACAGCCTAACTGATGATAAGTGGTTGCTGCGGCCCATAGACATTTACATTTATCCTCGATTACAAATCAAAATGCAGATGTGTTGTCACCCGTGAGAACTATGATGGAATGCCACATTTCCAATAAAAAGGGTCTCCGGTTCTCTACACTTAACATACGAAACAGCAGCGTAAAGCTGCTATTCTTACGCTGGTGTTCTGTTGAGCGTGGTCCTTCCCCGATCGAGCCGACCCATTCGTGTTACAACTATACTACTAATATAGCTGCAACATAGCCCTATCACGTAAATAGCTGTAGCATGGATTTACTACGTAAAAATATTATATGTAATAATGTTAAATATTGAATCAATACATAAAGCCAAAATGGTTTCCACTAAAATTCAAACAGGGGATAATGAGGCGTCTAACACCTTGGAGTCATAGTTAACCCAGGCTATATTCAGCTTTTGAATAGTTTTTAGTCCGTTCTACGCACAAGGAACTTACACTATCTTGAAGTCTTGCAGTGGTATGCTTCGCTTTCGATTTAATTATAATAATTTTAGGATCACAAAAAGAAGGCACAAATTTTAGATTTTTTTTTATTTCAACAGCCTCGCGTATCATTCTTGGCTTGGCGAGGCTTCTCAGAAATATTTCGCCTTAACAGTCAATGGTGGATAATCATTTTAATCTTTAAATCTGTTTAAATATAGAGTAATAGAGAAGTTATTGTTTGTCAATTACTCTGCCAGGTAATATATAATATATAATAATAAATCAATTCATGGAATCACAGCATTCTAATCATTGCATTGCCGTGTAGTGGCGGCGCAGGAAAATCCACTAGCTCAAATCAGTGCCGTAAGAGGCGACTGAGAGGAATGAAACATGGTAATGGTAGTAACATCTTCTTGTTCACAACCCAAAATTATAAAAAAAAACTGCGATTGCCAACGCGTTTGCTAGACGTGGCTACTACTCCAAATATTCCCCCTATGAGGCAATCTATGGGGGAGGCTTTACTAAACAGTAAATTTTTCATAAGTTGCATCACTGAGTGCAATAATTAAAAATTACAGATAATGAAAATGGTGTCAACAGTTACCCCATCCGACATGCAATGATAGCTGATGAATTATATTTAAGAAATTCTTTTTATTTTATTTTATAGAACAGGGTGACAAACGAGCACACAGTCCACCTGATGGTAAGTGGTTGCTGTGACCCATAGACATCTACATTAATTATCATCCT
This sequence comes from Parnassius mnemosyne, assembly GCA_963668995.1. Lineage (NCBI taxonomy): Eukaryota > Metazoa > Arthropoda > Insecta > Lepidoptera > Papilionidae > Parnassius > Parnassius mnemosyne. Next base: position 30,414,402 of record CAVLGL010000088.1, read on the forward strand.
CAATTAAGAATCAAAATGCAGATGCATTTTCACCCGTGAGGACTAAGATGAAATGCCTCTTTTCCAGTAAAAAGGGTCTCCGGTACTCTACACTCACCATACGAACCAGCAGCGTTAAGTTGCTATTTTACGCTGGTATTCTGTGAGAGCCTGGTCCTTATCCGGTCGAGCCGACCCATTCGTGCTGCAACTGTACTACTAATATAGATACAGCATGGCTCTACCACGTACAAAATTCTTACCGGAATGATGTACACTCTATTAATCCTTAAAACCCTTTGACCCTTGTTGTCCAACTCCTGTCTCAGTTTCCCCCTGTCGCCTCTTACGACACCTACGGCACGATATGGTGTATAGTTGATATTCTTACACAGCCACTACACTTTATCTTGTGTATCGATTTGATTGAATAAATAAAGAATACAGGAAACTTTCGTATTGCGTTTTGTATGTGATTTATTTGACAGTTACTAAAAAGCATTGGAGTACTGCGAATCTATACGCTAACGCCATCTGTTAGCACTTATAATGCACTGCTGAAAAAAAGTTGAAACCTGGTTTATGAAAAGTTTCTTTCACAAACATGCTATTAACTACAGATAATTTCTTAAATATGACAATGAATAGTGGAAAATAAAAGATTCTTTAAGTTAGCCAATCTGTGACTGCCTGTAAATACTGCGTATTTCACAAAAATTCAGTAACTTTTCTAAGCGGTAATATATTCTTATAATATATATGTTTTTGTTGCTTTTTATTATTAATAAGCAGGCGAAGGCTGCTCATGGCGTTGACTATAACTGTCGTATATATAATTTCGTGTATATTTTTTTAATTAATATTGTTTTATTATTTAAACACTTTTTTATCTCGAAGCCAATTACACAAGGTAACTGCGCCTTAACATTACAGCACTGGCTCATAAACCGTGTTGCCACAACACGGGGACCACACACGGTGCCCCAGAAATAGCTCTTCCGCTCAGTTCACGTGTCCGGCTGCCTGACAATTGGAGTGGAACAGAATCTGTGATCCTATTGAACTCAAGCTTGTATCTACTACCTCTACTACTAAGTCTTTAAAACTAGTAACTGGGTAGGCAGAAATTACGATAATTATCTAATTATAGCCTTGGTACGATAGATTCAGAAATTAACATTGCTTTTTTAGCTGGCTCAGATGTGAACGTTGACAGTTTTTTTTTTTTAAGATAGGTACCTAAATTGTTTTGGTTGACTTGACTGGTTTGGCTAGACCGGGGAAGTACCACGCTCTTATAGAATGCCAGCGTAAAAGAGCCGCTTAATACTGCCGTGTTTCATAAGACCAAGATAGAATGCCACGTTTCCAGTAAAAAGGGGCTACCCCTTTTTACTGGAAACGTGGCATTCTATCTTGGTCTTTATGACATGCATCCATTTGTTTTTCTATTCTTAATCGAGGATATATATAGATGACTGTTTGCACGTATGTCATCCTTTTTTTTTATAAAAAATTGTAATTAAAAATTTCATTCGAACCCGGGTTGAACATTTAGGACAAGCGCTTAGTCTTTAAGCTCTCTATGTTTCCAAACTATTTTAAACTGCTCCTATACATGACAACAATAATGAATTATCTATATATGTATATATATAAATCTATTGCTGTTCGTTAGTCTTGCTAAAACTCGAAAACGACTCGAAAGATTTTGATGAAATTTAGATTGACAATTGGATCCGGTAGTCCAACCGTAAGCCCATTTCTGCTAGTGGAACGCCATCGTCAAGAGGACGACCGTGAACGGGCCGTGACGAACGCCTTAGCGACGTCGTCATGGAACGGGATCTGTTCGTCATTCATCATCATCATTACAGCCCTTCACAAGTCCACTGCTGAACATAGGCCTCCCCCAAAGAATGCCACAAAACACGGTCCTGAGCCACCTGCATCCATCGACTTCCTGCATGTCTTACCAGGTCGTCACTCCATCTCGTGGGGGGACGCCCTACACTTCGCCTACCGGTACGAGGCTGCCACTCGAGAACCTTTCTTCCCCATCGGTTGTCGGTTCTTCGAGCTATATGGCCGGCCCACTGCCACTTCAGCTTACTAATCCGTTGGGCTATGTCGGTCACTCTGGTTCTACTGCGGATATCCTCATTCCTAAGTTTATCACGCAGAGAAACTCCGAGCATAGCCCTCTCCATAGCTCGCTGAGCGACCTTGAGCTTCCTCATACGGCCAGCAGTGAAGGACCACGTCTCAGTTCCGTAAGTCATCACTGGCAACACGCACTGGTTGTACAATTTCGTTTTAAGGTTTTGAGGTATGTCTGACGAGAAAATGTGTCGTAGCTTCCCGAACGCTGCCCAGCCGAGTTGAATCCGTCGATTGACCTCTCGGTCGAAGTTGGACTTACCCAGTCGGACTATTTGTCCCAGGTAAACATACTCGTCAACAACTTCGAGCTTAGTGTTCCCAACAACTACCGGCATAGGTGTGACATGGACATTAAACATGATCTTAGTTTTGTCCATGTTCATCTTAAGACCTATCCGTTGGGAAACACTATTGAGGTCATTGAGCATAGTGCTTAGGTCCTCCAGCGATTCTGCCATAAGGACTATATCGTCGGCAAATCGAAGGTGAGTGATGTACTCGCCATTGATGTTGATACCGTATCCTTTCCAGTCCAGAAGCTTGAAAGCGTCTTCCAATGCAGCGGTGAAGAGTTTCGGGGATATGACGTCACCCTGTCTTACACCTCTCTGCAGTTGGATAGGTTTCGTACTCTGGTTCTGTACTCGGATAGCCATCGTAGCCCTACTGTACAAGCACTTCAACACTTCGATATACCGACAGTCAACTTGGCACCGCTGAAGGGACTGCAGCACCGCCCAAATTTCGACGGAATCAAAGGCTTTCTCATAGTCCACATACGCCAGACATAGTGGCAAATTGTACTCTTCGGACTTCTGTACAACTTGCCGAAGGGTATGTATGTGGTCTATGGTGCTAATGCCCTTTCGGAAACCGGCTTGTTCGGGAGGCTGGAAGTCGTCAAGTCTGCGCGCGAGACGATTCGTAATGACTCTCGAAAACAGCACGTAGACGCGGCTCAGAAGGGAAATCGGTCTGTAGTTCTTCAAGAGAGCGTTGTCACCTTTCTTGAAGAACAAGACCACCGCACTTCTGCTCCACGCCTCCGGTGTAATACCACCATGGAGGACGGAATTAAAGAGCTTCTGAAGGACTTCAAGTACCGGTCTTCCACCCGCTTTCAGAAGCTCCGCTGTAATTCCATCCTCGCCTGGGGCCTTACCGTTTTTAAGGTGCTGGAGAGCCATCCTAATCTCGCTCAGACTGACATCCGGGATATCTTCGGAATAGTGTCGGATGAGACTCGCTCTTGGATCGTTACTCACACTTGCGTGTGGCTCCAACGATGATGTGTACAGCTGCCCATAGAACCTCTCAATCTCACTCAAAATCTCAGGTGTCCCGGAAACGATGCTGCCACATTCTGTCTTCAGCTTTGACAGTTGGCTCTTTCTGGCAGACAGATCTCTGGCAAAGACTTTGGAGCCTTGGTTCCGCTCGATCGCTTCTTCAATACGAGCTGTATTGAAGTTGCGTAAGTCCCGCCGCATGCATTTGGAGATCTGTCTGTTCAGATGCCTGTATGCTGTCAAGTCTGTTGAAGAATGTAGCTTCATCCCCCGTCTAACAGCCATGAGATTAAGAGTGTGATCGGAGAGTTTTTGTGTTCTTCTGCGGCGGGTCTTGCAGAACTTAGCTCCAACCGCATGGACAGTTTCCACGAGCTTGTCATTCAAATCGTCCACTTCATTGCAGTCTTCCAGGCACTGAAAACGGTTTTGTAACTCGAGCTGAAAGGTTTCGGGACTTTGGAACAGAGCACGAGGGGGACGGAGCGTTGACTTCATTAGACGAGACCTCTCCAACTTAACGTTTAGGTTCAGTGTGCCTCTAACCATTCGGTGATCGCTACCAGTTTTCACCCTCGCGATCACGGAGACATCACTGAACAGTTGTCGTCTGGTCGTCATAATGAAGTCAATCTCATTTTTTGTGGAACCGTCGGGGCTCGACCAGGTCCACTTCCTGTGGGGCCGCTTCTGGAAGAAAGAGTTCATCATAAAGAGTCCCTCTTTCTCCATGAAGTCGGCCAGCTGCTGGCCCCTTGGGTTCCGTTGCCCTATTCCAAATTTCCCTACTTTCAGCTCACCGTTCTCTCTTGTGCCTAGTTTTGCATTGAAGTCTCCCATTAACACCGTATATTGGGTTTTGGAGGAATGCATGGCTCTAGAGATATCCTCATACATTTCCTCCACCTCCTCATCGGGGTGTGCCGAGGTTGGTGCGTAAACCTGTATGACCTTCAGCGAATACCGTTTGGTGATTCTGAGTATAAGGTACGCAACCCTCGTCGACACACTCCCGATTTTTACAACGTTGTTAACGAGAGACTTGTGGACGATAAATCCGACACCTCCTTGGGACAGATGGTCGCCCTCCCGGTGATAGAGCAAGTTGCCGGATTCGAGGATTACCGTGTCCTCCCCCTCTCTTCGGACTTCGGATAATCCTATAATATGCCAGCGCAACTTGTCTATCTCTTCTTCCAGCTCCACGATCTTCTCGTCAGTCCTCAGGGTGCGTGCGTTGTACGTTGCTAGGTCGAGTCGTCTAAGGTGGCAACCGAACCTCCACCGGAGATTCTTAGCACCCCCTGCCCCGCCGTTACCATGGTCGCCACCGTAGCCAGGAATAGCGGGGCCGCCGGGGACTGGGGGCCGTTTTTTTGTTGTTCTCATCATTGGGGGGTATTTGCCATAGTTGCCACGCTTGGCGAGCGGGTTGGCAACCGCAGTTTTTTTATTGTAATTTGGCTATTATCAGGAAGATGCTGCTGCCCATCTCCTGGCTGTTTCCCTTTGTCGCCTTTTACGACACCCACGGGAGGATATGGGGTAGTGGATATTCTTGACCGCCACTACACGGGATCTGTTCGCCCGAACACTATTTAGTAGCCTCCTTCTGAAACAAGCTGAAGATGCCTAGGTCAAAAGCTGAAGAAGAAAGAAGATAACCTATGTCCGAACATCTAAGCAGTTTGTTCATTTGTTATGGTTATTTGTCTTACAACCAATTAATTATCCATTACGTTAAGTCCGATAGTGTTAAACAAATAAACACAAAGAGATTAACTTTCAATAAACAATCGTGAAAACAAATCAAACAGCGCCGTGGCACGTCGGCAACTACAACAATGGCGCTTGCTCGGCGCGAAGATTGACATTTGACAGCTATTTAGGCGGGAATAGGGTTACCAATTTCCTTTTAATAATAAAGTTTTTAAAGAAGAAGAAAAAAATTGGTCAAAGGTACCAATCTATTTGATGCTACTGGAGCTCATAGATCTCTAAACAACGTCGCCTATGAGGACTAAGATGGAATGCATCACAAATCGGTACACAACCTTTAGTATTACTGCTTTGCTGCCTGACGGTGGAAATAGGTAAGAACATCGATATATATGTACTACGTACTAGATTTCGCATTCCGAACATGCACTATGTTCAACTGAACTGTACTGCAATCCGTACAGTGTGTCATTTAGTGTGGTTTCAATCTACTAGTTAGTCTGTGGTGGCGCAACTGCGTATGCGCGACTCTACTATCTCCCGCGCATGCGCGAAGACATAGAGTAGTGCACATTTTTTGTTTAGAATGGCTTCTCTAGTACGTAGTATATAAAACTCAATGGGTAAGAAGGTATCAGGGCATTTTCTGCTTCGGAGTCCTATCAAGGCAAACATCAAAGCAGAAAAAAGTTCTGCCGCCTTGCAAATTATATGAGGAAATAAGATCAGATGATATTGACAACTCCGTGTACTGCCAGCGTAAGAGCATCCACTAATTCATATCATTCCGTGCATAAGAGGCGATAGAGGAAATTTATACAGAAGACGGGCGGCAGCATCTTCCTGATAAAAACTCAAAAAAAAAAACTGCGATTGCGAACCCGTCTTGTAAGCGTGGCCACTGTAGTAAATATCCCTATGACGCAATCTATGGGATTAGTGTTCACTATAATTATTATATTCACATTAATGATAATTATTTTTATTACAACAAATTGTGAAAAATAAAAATCAATCACCAGTTCACCAGCTTCATTAAAGCTAAAGTTCCTCAGATAGTTATTATTAAATGCAACATATTTTTTAATTATATGTATTATATTTGACAGTGGAACAAATTTGCTTTAATAAAACTGGTGATGATTTTAAATAAGAATAAAATTCTGGGTATGTTTTTTTTTATATTGACCTTTATTATCATCATCGCCTTTAGAACTGCAACCATTAGTGATTTCTTTCAGACGTACACAATTGATTCATTATAGAAAAATACTCTTTCTACTGGAGCATTTGTACCAGGGAGACATAAAATGTATAGATACAATTAAAATGCAAAAAAATGTATGTTGAAGATTGTTGGACGAAAGTGTTTGAATAGTTCCACCTTTATTTAGCAGTGGACTATTATAGGCATACATAATAAATACATGATATTATTATAATTATTAATGCTTTTGAATATTCAATTTTGGGCTACTATGGGCACAGCTTGCTACTCATTTGAATGAGTAGGTAGGTATGTATTTTTTGTTCTCAAATTATTTCGTAATCGTTATTCTCAAATAGTTATTAGTAATGTTTATATAATACATTAAGAAATTGTCACTTATTCTTATTTTTTCTTATGTTTTTTTAAAAACGTTACCCCAACACTAGGATTTTCTCCTGTGTCGTGGAGGCAGTTTACAAACATAAATTGCACAAGGACAAACATCCAGACCCGGAACAATTATTTGTAGGCCATACAAATACTTGATCCGTGCGGGATTCGAACCCGCGGCCCCCAGCGCAACAACTGATTGCTAAGCCACTGCGCCACAGAGCCGTCACTAGCAGCCCGGAGGCAGAAAGTTGGTGGTGTTTCAACCCCGTGCCTCGGAAAGCACGTAAAGCCAGGTCCTGCGCCTGATACCTCTCCGGTCGACTTAGATTACCGTCCCATCAGACTGTGAGAATGAAAGAATAGAGAGTGCATGCCTTACACCTGTGCATGCGCATATAATTGGACAATATAATTCTGTCCTGCACAAATGGATAGACTCCATTGAGACTGGCCGCTGTGACCGAAATTCAGTTCGGAAGAAATTATGATTAATTTCTATGTTTATGTTATGTTTAAAAAAAAAAAGGATGTAACCCCACTCTAATATATCTCCTGTATTGTGTAAATTACACGTGATCAAACACCCAGATAATAATTTTTAGGCCATATAAAAGGCTTGTTCCGTGTGAGATTCGAATCCGCGGCCCTGAGCCACAGTGCCACAGCGAATCGCTTATCCACTGCGCTACAAGTTCTATTTTTATGAGATATATTTTGCGTGTTCAGTTAAAGAATGTAGATTTGTAATATACTATGATTTTTATAGCATTATACTTCGAACATATAGTTTAACTTTATATATTTTATCGTTTTAACATTTTAAAATGTAATTAATAATGAATAAATAGTTAACTGACTAAAGGTAACCCTAAGTCGGTAGAGTGACAGCGGCCGTCGGCTCGTTAGCGACGCCATGTTGGCGTTTTTTCTGGTTTTTTTTTCTCATTGTCAATTGTCTAGGTTGTGGCGCCGAGCCTTTCTGCTAGTGCCTAGTGTAATGTGTTTGTTTGGATAATTGTCCTCAGGTAAGATCTACTATAAAACGTATAACATGCAACTTTTTTATAGAACTGAAGATGATAAGAGAGCGCTGTTCACTTCATGGTAAGTGGATGTCTTGGGCATTAGATATATTGTACATTTATGTTCAGTTGAAAATCGCAAATCAGATGCCTTGTGGATATGGAAAAAAGAGGAAATGGCCTACTTACCAATTAAAAAGGATCTCCGGTGCTCGTCATTAACCAAACGGTTATAGGTTATAGCATTATGCTGCAACTTCACGCTGGTATTCTGTACAAGCATATTCCCTCCTCGGTCGAGAATACCCACTTATTCTGTAGATATAATATAATACGTTTTCTTTACGTGGTAGAGCCATGCTGCAGCTATATTATGGTTGTAGCGCGAATGGGTCGGCTCGACCGGGGAAGGACCACGCTCTCACAGAAAACCAGCGTAAAATAGCAGCTTAACGCTGCTGTGTTTCTTATGGTGAGTGTAGAGAACCGGAGACCCTTTTTACTGGCAAAGAGGCATTCCATCTTAGTCCTCACGGGTGACAACGCATCTGCATCTTGAGTCTTTATTGAGGATAGATGTAGATGTCTATGGGTCACAGTAACCACTTACCATCAGGTGGACTGTGTGCTCGTTTGTCACCCGATCCTATAAAAAAAAAAGAATACCTGCGTAAAATAGCAGCTTAATGCTGCTGTGTTTCGTATGGTGCGTGTAGGGGTCCTGAGACCCTTTTTACTGGTACAGAGGCATTCTATCTTTGTCTTCACGGCTGACAAAGCATCTGCATTTTAATTCGCAAGCGAAGATAGATGTAGATGTCTATGGGCAACAGCAACCAAATACCTTCAGGTGGACAGTGTGCTCGATTGTCACCTTTATTCTATAAAAAAAATAATCGTATTTTTACACGTAATATTGTAATATCTCTGTAACATAACACCTCGTAATATAAGTTTGAATAAACAATAATTAGATTTTTGCTTTTGCTACAGTTGAAGTTTAAATTATCTTGCATTGCAGACGTAATAAATATTTATGAATGAATAGTGAATAAGCTGTTTAGCCAGACAACGTATGTACAAAACTCTAATTTCCATAAGTGCAAGTGTCAAGACTGTTTTTCGTCGCCTTAACACATTCGAGTAATAAACGACTACACGTAAATAGCATTTACAATACACTAGCACGACTCCCGGCTTTGCTCGTCGGATTTTCGTGTCACATGGTATTTTGCGGAAAAAGGCAGTATTAAAAATAATAATAATATGCTTATCAATATGTTCCCTTTGTTACAGTTTTAAGAGTATGTATGAATCCTATATAATTACAGGCTATAAGGTATTTTGCCTTAGACCTCAGGGGTGACAATATATCTGCAACTATTATTTTTAGCACTTTTTTTACTAGTTGATTGCAAGACTGCAGTAGCCCCTCATGCTGCTATAATGTTATCATATGTTACTCAGAGCTTTCTGGTTGTGAGTTATGTGCTAAATTGCAAATATTATTCAAAAAGGCCAATCAATTTCTGATATTATTATTAATGGCCGAATAAACCATGGTAAAGAAAAAAGTGCTAAAATTTACAGGACTTATAATGCCCATCAATGGTCAATCTCATATTTTTATATTTTCAGTAACATATTTTCTAACAAGAACATAAATTTCTCTGTTCTATCGTAAACTTTTTAAACTTTTAAACATTTCTCCAGTACCGAAAAGGAATACTTCCGAAAATTTGTTACATTATTTATCTTTCAATGGAATTATTTTATTTCATTATCATTATCATCATCATTACAGCTCTTCACATGTCCACTGCTGAACATAGGCCTCCCCTAAATAATGCCACAAGTCACGGTCTTCCTGCATATGTTATTTTATTAAATTTAAAGTAATAATTTTATTTAATTTAAAATTTACCTACTCTTGGGCTTTAGTCGCTAAGTCAAAATTGTCATACACCCGATGTCAAGTGTGGTGTAAATATATACAAGACTTTTTTAGTCATGTATATACAAACAGTGACGCGTAAAAACCGTGTCTTGTCTGCAGTTTTTACTACTCTGTACACTTTCGTTTAGTTAAGAATAAATTATAGCTTGGCGCTTGGGTGGCGCCTAGATTATCAGGCCGATTGTAAAAGTTAAGAGATATTTTTTTTAAATTGTAATGATTATGGTTAAAACATAATTATCTTGTGATTGCCAAAGATGAAGATCTTCCATAACACGTACAGGATCGCCTCCGTTACTGCATCAGATTTGATAGACCGCGCAAATCATCGCTAAAGAACACTGATTCCTGCCAAGGATGATTCGCGAGGCTATTGAAATCAAAAAACATCCTAATATCAATACAGAAGAAGGCTGGGTTCCGACCTCTGCTTGGGATCCTATAATTAATAAAATTGAACCCAAACCTAAGCATACAACTGCAAGAATTCAAGATAATATAAGTTCATACTACGTAGATCGGACTAAAAATTAATAATTTTAATCTGGAGGTGGCCGTGGTTAACTATGACATTGGGACGTCGAACACTTCAACTGTAAGTGCTTGAAGCATCGGGAATATAAAATAGTTTTGTGTAGATAAATCTTTTTACATGCTTCATATTAGCATGGCTTGTACTTATATAATATATATCTTATCTATGTACGGATGCCGTTACAGCATATTCAAGTCCACTGCATAACATAGGCCTCCCCGATATATTGCCTTATAAGGGAAATATTTGCCATAGTTGCCACGCTTGGTAAGCGGGTTGGCAACCGCAGTTTCTTATTTTTAGTTGCTATTAGGAAGACGCTGCCCATCTGATTTGTTTCCCTCTGTCGCCTCTTACGACACTCACGGGATGATATGGGGTAGTGGGTATTCTTACACCGCCGCTACACAGTTATCTATCCACGTACGTTTGAATGTAATGGACTTTAGTAATTCAGTTTTGACCTTCAATAATGTAATTCAGTTTCCTGACGTTTAAACAATTTTAAATTTCGCGGACGTATTTAAAACCAATGTACAATACAGTAATTGGGGCGAAAGGCAAATTATGTAGGTACATAAATCGCATTAAAAGTTTTTTTTTTTTTATAGAATAAGGGTGACAAACGAGCACACAGTCCATCTGATGGTAAGTGGCTGCTGTGGCCCATAGACATCTACATCTATCTTCGTTTGCGAATTAAAATGCAGATGCGTTATCAGCCGTGAGGACTAAGATGGAATGCCTCTTTTCCAGTAATAAGCGTATTCGTTTCTCTACACTCACAATACGAAACACAGCAGCGTTAAGCTGCTATTTTACGCTGGTATTCTGCGAGAGCGTGGTCCTTCCCCGGTCGAGCCGACCCATTCGTGCTACAACTATACTACCAATATAGCTGCAGCATGGCTGTATCACGTGTTAGAATTGTTATCTACGTACGTATTACAATTTTTATCTACTACGTACGTTTGAATGTAATGGACTTTAGTAATTCAGTTTAGACCTTCAATAATGTAATTCAGTTTCCTGACGTTTAAACAATTTTAAATTTCACGGACGTATTTTAAACCAATGTACAATAGGTAGAACAATAATTGGGAAGAAAGGCAAATTATGTAGGTACATAAATCACACTAAAAGCTGTTTACAGTAGTATTTCTGTTCACTGCTTACTCATACTGAGTATTAGTGTGCATAAGCAGTGAAGTATTATGTTTGTATTCTTGCCGTGGAAGTTCAGGTGTTATATGTCCTTATTTAATGACCTAATAATAACATATCTCCGTCGTTAATTCATTTAATTATTATAACCTATTAAAGTCCATTGCTGAACAGAAGTCTTGGCAGGCGGGTTGGCAACTGTAGTTTTTTATTATTTTCAGTTGTATCAGGAAGATGCTGCTGCCCATCTCTTGTTTCATTTCCCTCTGGTTTTTTTATAGGAGAAGGGTGACAAACGAGCACACAGTGAAATGTGTGCTCGTTTGTCACCCACTTACCATCAGGTGAACCTGATGGTAAGTGGTTGCTGTGGCTCATAGACATCTACATCTATCCTCGTTTGCGAATCAAAATGCAGATGCGTCGTCAGCCGTGAGGACTAAGATGGAATGCCTTTTTTCTAGTAACAAGCGTATTCGATTCTCTACACTCACCATACGAAACACAGTAGCATGAAGCTGCTATTTTACGCTGGTATTCTGTGAGAGCGTGGTCCTTCCCCGGTCGAGCCGACCCATTCGTGCTACAACTACTTATATACAATTTATATAGCTGCAGCATGGCCCTACCACGTAATTAAGACTCTGTCTCCTCTTACCGACAACCACGGAATGGTATATGGATAATGGATTTTACCACGTCGCCACTACACATTGATCGGCGATTGCGATGATCTCCATCGGCACCATTAAAATTGTCAATTGCAGTCTTACTCCCTTACCATAATGAAGTATAGAAACGTGAAGAAACTTGTATGACCGAAAAAATGAAACACATTATGTCGTATTTTGATGAAACCTTAATCGCGTCAACATGGTTTGTCCAACACGACGTACACATGTTTACTTTAAAACCATCTCAGATATTTTTTTTATTGGCCCTAGTAGTAGGTGCCTAGTGCAAATTAATAGGACATAATATCTATTAATAAATATTTTTAAGTAAACACAAGCATAATTTAATATTAAAAATTTTGTACAACCGACTTCCATATAGATTATTAAGAATAACTCAAAAACTATTGGTACCACGTGAGAAGCACCAGCTGTCAAATAAAAAAGAATCATCGATCAAATCAAAACACATAAAAAATATACAGTCGAATTGAGTAAGTACCTCCTCCGTTTCGAAGTCGGTAGAAAAACAGAAATTAGTTTTCTTACTCTACGCTCTTAATGTAGGTAAAATCTGATGCAATGAGGTCCGTGATTGAATCTACGACTTTTTCTGCCACATTCGAAAGAGGGGAAACATTTGACAGATTTCATAGTGGGGCAATTAATTTGTTAGGAAAATGTTAAGGTTAATGTTTCTTTCTGTAATATTAATTAAATTTTATATTAATTAAATAAAAAATTAATAAACCAAACTATGCATATTCCGAAAAGTAGAAAAATTAAAAAAAGACTTAAAATGTGCAGAAAAATTTAAAAGCTTACCATTGATGCATTGTTTTGCGTATTAGTATAATATCTACACATAGATTAATGATAGGTCATCGCGCGCTCTGACTAGATACCGCGCTACCTGAAAGAAACAGCTCCGTGAATGCAGCAACTCAATATTCTAGTGTGTATAAGACAATTGCCAGGATGCTAGTGTGCGTGAAATATTGTATATGCCAGCAGCTTAACTATTACCCGATTAACGGGAAAAATTATTTTATGCTATGACTAAGTTCATAGTTATGAATGTAGACCAGAAATACTTAAAAATTAATAATTTATTAATAGCGAATGTATCAATATATTTATGTATATTATGTATAGGTTTTTCTCTGAATAAATGGCATATAAATGATAAGGCCTCATTTTTATCTGTTTAATTTTTATATTTAAATGTCTGACTAATATTCACAAATTATTTAAAAAAATAGTTATATATTATATGGTGTAAACAAAATTTTATTTTTATTATATGTTGTTATAGCAATAATAGCCAATACACATTCTGTGAAAATTTCAAGTATCTACATATTACGGTTCATAAAATACAGCCTGCTGACAGACAGACGTAACAATAGTGGAAACTTAAGTCCCGTTGACACTCTTTTGGCACGGAACCCTAATAAAAGGAAATAATGTATTAATAATAAAAATAACAATTAATAAAACAACATATAAATATTAGGTCAATTTGAGCAATACTACAAAAATAAACATTAAATAATATAGAATAAGGTTATATTATAATAAGTAAAATATATTATATTATAGAATATAGTAACAATAAATTCACATATAAATATCTCAGCCACCGGGAACTTTATTTTTGTATACGTGGCAACACTGAATGGCGTCTTTCATATTTTGTAACTTATTTATGGCTCGTGTTATTTTATGTTGAAATTTCGAAATTGTATGATACTTACTGATAGTATGTGATCCCAGTGTCTTTCTTATTTCTTGTAGTATTATTTTTACACAGTTTCACTACGCAAACTGGTATTTTACTTCGGATTATGATCAAAATTTAATAAAATATTCGGTACGTCCACATCACATATCACCTGCAACGCGACCGGCTCGGGTACGCCGATTTCGGCGTAGTATTTGTTGCCGCATTTTACAAGAGCTCCGGCGGTCCGCATTTTACAAAAGCTAAGCCAGCGGGCCAAACCACCGTCGGCTGCATAACCACTTACCATCGCATGGGATACTATTGACGCACTGGCGTATAGTAGTTACAATTTCTCACAGTTTAGAGAAAACCTATATCCTGAATAGGAAATTATAAAGCATGATGGTGTTTACATGTGTTGACTGAGAGTAAATAACCACATTATCGTGTACCTAGTGGCGGTGAAAGAAGAAAGAAGAAAAATCCAATACCCCGTATCGATCCGTGAGTGTGGTATGAGGTGACAGAGGGACACGAGCCAGGAAATGGGCAGCAACGTTTATATAATAAAAAAACTGCGATTGCTTACTACGTTATCAACCGTGCCAACTATAGCAGTAAGCCTCTAGGAGGCAATCTATGGGATAGAGACTTTTCATAGGCTGCAATGGTAATGACAATGATGAATTTCAATGTCTGTATGTCTTGTGTGAATCTACATAATTAACTTCTATTTTAACTTAAAATGAATAATCGGCTAAGTTTTAAAAATTACTCGAAGTAGCATATTCAATGTTTATGATGTATTTATCGAGGATTTTTTTTTATAGGAGAGGGGGCAAACGAGCAAGCGGCTCACCTGATGCTAAGTGACTACCGCCGACCATTAACAACCGCAACACTAGGGGAATTGCAGATGCGTTGCCGGCCTTTTAAAAAGGAGTAGGCTCTTTTCTTGAAGGTCCCTAAGTCGTATCGGGCCGGAAAAATCGCTGGTGGTAATCGATTCCACAAGGAAGTTGTGCGAGGAAGAAAACATCTTCTAAATCGCACAGTGGTGGACCGATGCATCGGTCCACCATGGATGTTATCGCAAGTTTTATCGCGATGTGCGATAGTGAAATTGAGCGGCTAGAAATAGTCCGAACAATTCAACAAGTCAACTACCCCATTCAAATTGAGATTTAGTAGCATAATTAAACTTAAAAATGATTTTTTTGTCACCTATTATAGGTATCTAACTTCAATACGAGAGTACAAGAGGCCGCCAATCATGTAACGCGTCAAAAATCATCCAATAAAACACCTAGCCTCAGCAATTTAATGACTGTAATATACAACTTAATTACACCATCATTATAGTAGTGATCTGTAAAAAAAATCAAGTTTCCGAACGAGGCCGTTCAATAATTCATCAAGATGGCGTCTGTCTATCAATATAATAATTCTGTCAAAGTTTAATTGAAATTCCGTACCGCGGCCGCTCAAAAGCAGCGCGCAGTATTATTGATACATTACGAGCCCGCAAAAGAGCCATAGCAGCAATTTACAACTGAATTACAAATCTCTACCAGGCCCACTAAATACACAATCAGGTTAAATCAATTGTCGTCTCTCTGTCTTCTTCTAACTTTTGGATGTCACGCGAGAGAGAACGTAATGAAAGATGTACGATGGCGTTTCTGAGCAATGAAAAGCGCGAGCGGTCGCCGCCTACAAACCGGCTGGGGAAGGGAAAAAAGCTTGTTTATTCGGGGGCGTGTCCCCCATGGTCCGTGCAGGGCGCAGTCGCTCGGCCGCCGCCGCCGCGAGCGCAGTCCGATGTCAGTGTCAAACTTAAATTGACGTTTCAATTTGACAGCCGTGGCTGTCCATCACGCGTCCTTTGCCTCGATTAAATAAAAAAACAACGAGTGTATACCGATACGGACTGATCTATGATACAATGATGGAATTAAGAAATCATGCCGGCGAGTTCGTTCAGAAATAACTTGATACATATTAATGAAATATTCAAAACCCGTGTCAACTGTGCCTGACATTCAAATAATCGTCGCCGGGGACATTAATGCGTATGTTTAAATGAATTTCTAACGTGTACCGACTGCATAATCAATTTGGCTAGCATTGTGTTTGGTTTTAAGAAAGATCGCGTCGATATATCGATTGAAATCGAATAAATAGAACTACTGGAAAGACAGAATATGGCGTTCGAAGATCGTTGTAGCCCGAATCAGGCCAACAGTCCTGGACCGGTGACGGGAAGGGTACCTGCCCCTCATGCAGAGAATGCCACCAACTACTGCCCACCGAGTCAGTATACATGTACAACGATCGATGTGAGGTACGATAGAAACTCTTCTAACATGACCATGATAAAAGTCCAACTGAACTCTCCACCACCGAGCCCCGAACAACACCAAAATGAAATAGAATACCAAAACTACTATAGACCAGAAACGCCGGACGTCAAACCAGTTATAAATCCCGCTGAGCGATTCGATCTGGACAAACGAGGTCGCCAGCAGCCGACGGCAACCATAGCCTTTTCAATTAGCAATATATTACACCCTGAATTCGGTTTGAATGCAATAAGAAAAACAAACAAAATCGAAGGTCCGAAGCCCGTCGGGCCAAACCACAGTATTTTGTACAAACCTTACGATTTATCGAAACAGACCGAATATCAGAAATATAGTTTTGATTATTTAAAGTCTAAGGAGCCGAGCGAATTCGCCAGCTTGCCGCCGCTGGGCGGGCTACGACAGACGGTGTCGCAGATAGGAGAGATACAGAAAGAGAGAGAAATACCAAAGACAATAGAATTACAGAAGAGACCAGACTCAGCCAGCTCTATAGTGTCATCAACGTCGAGCGGCGCGCCCTCTACCTGTGGGAGCACCGATACCAATAGTCAGACTTCACCCGGAAACGCTACGTTATGGCCTGCCTGGGTTTACTGCACTAGATACAGCGACCGTCCAAGTTCTGGTAAGTTATATCACTTATGCTTTTAAAATATTTTTAAGCATTTTAACTTACTTAATATCAAGCTTATTATATTTCTCAAGGTGTAAAGAGCATGAGAAGATGCACAACTCTTCTTGCTTATTATTAACTTATCTAATCTTATCCCCAAAGGCTTTTTATTTTATTCTTGTGTATGCAAATGCTATATAATTATTTTTAAATTTATTTTTAGTGCGTTTGTTGATTTTTGTTAATTCACTTTATTCCTTTTTTTTTGTTTGTAAAATTTTAGTCTAAAGTGTTATGTAGAGCAGCCTCTTTAATAGTGGCGCAACGTAGTGTTAGAACTGCTTAAGTTGTTACCAATTAGACGCGGCCTTCTCAGTCCGTTGCCCCAGCCACGCCAAGAAAAAAAGGGCGTGTGTCAGGATATGTTACGGGAAACGGACAATTTAGCGAATCTATTATTTGTCGATTATTACAGTTTTAGCACAATTAGTAACTGTAATATTTGTTGGAAAAAAAATTAGGTTTGTAGGTTATAATGAGGTTGCCAGATGCATTAAGGTAATAATTTCGTGTTTGTATAGTAATGGATCGGCTTCGCCTGCGTTTAATATAAAAAATTTAATCACCAGAATTGCATTTAATTTAGTTAATTATGTGAGTCGCTAATTTAAAATTCTGTTGTTTTCATCCGACATGTAGATATATTTGTTTGGTTATTAGACGAGGTCTCTTTAGCTTTTTAATGGATATCATCACGTTAGTGACTCAGGATATAAACCAGACATTTATTATGTAAAAAACGTTGATAATGTCCGTTGTATTTCCTATAAATACTTTATTGTCTTTTTTATTATTTTAATTTTACTCTTTGTGTATACAAAAATACACAAAGAGTATAATTTACGAATAAACTACAGTCTGTATATTTTTTACTATAAATATTAATGAATGTATTAAATGTTGATACATGTGAGTAAGAACTGGTAATCTAATGCAAAAAACAAAGTTACCGCCATCGTTACCGCCACGGTTACCGCTACAGCCTATATCAAAAGTTAATTTTTTTTTATAGGATCGGGTGACAAATGAGCACACAGTCCACCTGATGGTAAGTGGTTACTGTGACCCATAAACATCTACATCTATCCTCAATAAAGACTCAAGATGCAGATGCGTTGTCACCCGTGAGGACTAAGATGGAATGCCTCTTTGCCAGTAAAAAGGGTCTCCGGTTCTCTACACTCACCATACGGAACACAGCAGCTTAACGTGTTTCTCACAGAAAACCAGCGTAAAATAGCAGCCTATGATGGAGGCCTGTGTCAATGCTGGACACAGGCCTCCATCATAGGTTGCTTGGCAGGCAGGTTGGCAACCGCAGTTTTTATTTTTAGTTGTTTTTAGGTAGACGCCGCTGCCGAACTCTACTTAACGACAGATACACTTATTGGTCCTATACAACCCAAATTAGTAACTCGGATGCAGCGTCAAAAACACAGATACAGATAAACTAAAAATAAGCCGTCGTATAAAAGTTGGCCTCGTAGGAATAGGTGGGTACTTCAACCAGGAAAGCCACGCTGTCATCCACAAACAATTGATTTACAAACAAAACGCAAAATAAGTAGTTTTAATACATTTTATCTATCTTTACGCCCAAGTTAGATAGATATAATGCATTAAAAATTAGACAAAGTTTACAAATTGAATTACGGATATTCACAATTACCTACGGGCTTCGACATAACTATGGTTAATATTTTCTTTGGATTAAGTAACCTGTTAAGGTCACAACAAAAGATTTTTACGTGGTAGTGCCATGCTGCAGCTGTTAGTAGCATAGTTGAAACACGAATAGGTCGGCTCGACCGGGGAAGGACCACGTTCTCATAGAATACCAGCGTAATTTTTTTTTATAGTAGAGGGGTCAAACGAGCATGCGGCTCACCTGATGGTAAGTGACTACCGCCACCAATAAACAATAAAAATACAGAAATAGCACAGAAAAGTAAAAAAAAAGTAAAGTAATACTACAGAATAGTAGCTTAACGCTGCTGTGTTTCCTATGGTGAGTGTAGAGAACAGGAGACTCTTTTTACTGGAAACGAGGCATCCCATCTTAGTCCTTACGGGTTACAACGCATCTGCCTTTTGATTCGTAATCGAAGATAGATGTATATATTTATGGGCCACAGCAACCACTTACCATCAGGTGGTCTGTGTGCTCGTTTGTCATCCTAATACTATAAAAAAATTAGTTAAATAATTTAGCTATCTCAATTTCCTACACAATCGTTATCCAAAGTTTAGGACTGGCCGTAAAATTACATTGTAGAGAAAAAAAATGAGCGCGCGGAATGGAAGCGTTTGGAGAGTTTGAGGCCCTTTTTGCAATCACAAATAAATCACTTGCGTGAAAAAAGCAATTAATTTTAGTTTGATTGCTATTCCCGTATGATATTCGCGTGCAGTTTGCGTTATGTTATCTAATAATATTAACTATGTAATAATAACGCTTTTATGTTTAGATTGTTATCGGTGGGTATAACAAATATTATGAAGAATTGTAGTTCGTGGCAAAACATTTATTTATTTTATATCTAAATAAATTCGTGTTATTTTTAATTAGTATTTAGGTACAGTTTTTATTTATAATATTAATAAAAAATGATATTATAATAATTATTTGTCTTTTCCATTTATTTTATTTATAGTTTGAATATATTTTTTATACTTTTGTGCGTTTTGTGTTTTTTAGAATATGTATGTATGTTCGTACGCTTTACGCCTACGAAAATTGAAAAAAGTATCGGCGGAATTTTAAACGGTATAACATTTAATAAAAGAACACTTTAGCAAGTATAATGGTTGTTGTCACCTCGCACTGAACAGCTGGTGTTTTGTTATTCAAAATCGTGTTCTTTTCTTTTGATGTTTGTATCTCGGGTGCATTCATAAATTAGTAGGCAAACGGTGCTTTATAAATCTGTCGCAATAATTTAATTTCTGTCAACTTACCACAGACTGTAAAGGAACGTGCAAACTTTTTTATTTGGTTTTTTGGCGGGCTGGAAGCAGTGAAGGCATTTTCATTTATTTTTTTACTTAATGAAATGGCTTATTGTATATTGCTCATAAATAACTTTAAGATTTAATTATAAACATACTCGTAACATGTATGAACTGATTTATGTGTAGTTTAATATTAACATTTTCGTATTTATAATATCTTGGTTCTTACGTTAAAATAAACTTATATGACATGCGATGGATGCAAGTGGCTCAGGACTGTGTTTTGTGGCGTTCTTTGTGGGAGGCCTATGTTCAGCAGTACACTATGTTGCAATGAGGATAAAATTCATTGTAAACTTATCTAAATGTTTTCTAGGTGTTTTCTAAATAAGTAGAAAACGCAAAACATGACTTTTTTTATAACACTTCAAATCTTAGCCTGGGAACACATTTACTATTTTAGACCTTCTTGCGTATAGCATCGTTTAAAGTAGGTGCAATTCTGTCATGTGCGGCGATATATGCAAAAAATGTATCTTTGGGAGAGGCCCGTGTCCAACACTGGAGTAATTACGACTCGATGCTAATGAAATATTTTAGGACGCAATGGGTCCAAACGACCGTGTATAACTTTATTTATGATTACTTTTATGGCCGAGCCTTAATTAATTCAAGTCAAATTAGGCGGACTATAAAATACATCGTAAAGGATTCTTTTCGGCCCGCGATTGAGTTTTATTTATTTTAGTTATTATAAGAGACTAGGATCGCCTTTGATACTTATACATTAGAGGAGCAAATGTAGGTTTGAAGACTTTATAATGGCCAGTTTGTCACGGCTTTTTAAAGGGAGTGATCTGAGGTGTGCGTTAAAAAACGGATTATTAATAATAATATTAAAAATAAAAACATTAATATAAACAACTTATACTTTTTTTAATGAAATTTATTGCCAGATGATAAAATATTATTTAGGGCTGACTTTTCAATAGTCAAACATAAGTTATCCGTCGAGTAAATTATAACCTGACTGTATATAAATGTGAAAGAATCGAACCATTTTATTCATACCGACTGTCATTTTTAATTTATTTACGTTGTATTTTTGACCCTTGATCATACGTAAAGGCAATGTTTACTTGCTTATTAATGGGTCATTGAAATTTCCTTTTACGTGCGGTTTCTCGTTGAACAGAAGTTTTTCAATGAGATAATTTAATTTTTTTGCTTATTACATTGAATTAAGGAACCGTTAAACGAAGTGTCATTAATAATTTTAAAAAAATCTTTCGATGATAGGTGTCAATAAGAAGCTGTAAGATGTCTTACGATAGGTATTGAAAAAATGCCACGGAGATGGATAAATAGCCTGTTTCAGATTTAGATCAATACATTAAGGGTTAGGCATTGTGGATTAGATAACTTCAAAAATATGAATATATACTAAATGTGTTTTTAATTTATGAATACTTTTTGTAATAGTTATTTTGTCCGATTTTCTGGTAGCCTCTTTGACCTCGATGCCTTCCTTTTGCGATGTGTTCTATCAAATCATGCAAGTCTGAATTTCGTCCAGACTGCAAACTTCCTGCAGCATCGGTGTTCCACACCAGCTGTATGATCTTTTACGCGGGTTTTAATCGTTTCTTGGCTTCGAGCCTGTGCTCACTTGTGGGACGTATATAGGCTGGAAGTGTACTTCCCTAACGATTTTAGAAATTCAACTTGGGTGACTCCGCAGTGGTAGAAATGGGTACAAAGTCAGTAACTTTTGGGATTCGAACACAAAACTCGCGTTTTAAGTCAAACACTCCTAACAAATTTTATTTTTCTACTTTTTCGTTTATTCATTAATTACAGCCTATCAAAAGTCTGGTGCGTTTCCCCCATAATTACCGTATAGGATACCTCATAGTTTTCCATAGTTGCCACGCTTGGCACGCTAGTTGGCAACTGCAGTTTTTTTAATTATTTTTGGTTGTTATCAAGCTGCTGTTGTCCACCTCTCTTCTGTCTGTCTTACGACACCCATGGAAAAATATGCGGTAGTGGATACCTATTCTTACACCACCACTAAACTGTTGCCTTCTTATTATTTTTGAATGGTTAACTACCTTTGCTGGCTTAATGATAAATCTACTAGTTGAATTACAATGTAGCTATCTTCAAGGCACGAGTAAATAAGATTTTGTTAAGTGAAGCCAGTGTACTTTACCATCTTAGTTTAACAATTGATTTTATAATAGTCAGACTTTTCTTAGTAGGTACTATAAGTGGTAAAATTTAATTTTTTTTTATAGGATAAGGGTGACAAACGTGCACACAGCCCACCTGATGGTAAGTGGTTGCTGTGGTCCATAGACATCTACATCTATCCTCGTTTGCGAATCAAAATGCAGATGTGTTGTCACCCGTGAGGACTAAGATGGAATGCCTCTTTTCCAGTAAAAAGGGTCTCCGGTTCTCTACACTCACCATACGAAACACAGCAGTGTTAAGCTGTTATTTAACGATGGTATTCTGTGAGAGCGTGGTCCTTCCCCGGTCGAGCCGACCCATTCATGCTACAACTATACTACTAATATAGCTGCAGCATGGTCTCTATCACGTATAAAAACCGACTTTTATATTGAAATACCACCGACTTTAATATAAATGATTAAGATAACTCAAAAACTATTGATCAGACCTTGATCAAACTTATGTGGGACCACATGAGAAGCACCAGCATTCGAATAAAAAAAAAGAATCATCGCGATCGGTTCACCTAGAAAAAAGTTATAAGATAACACACATCAAAACAACATACAGTCAACAAACGTCCTCCTTTTTGAAGTCGGTTAAAAAGAAGCAATAGCCTACATATGACACACTCCACTTAACCTAAATGAACAAACAGATACACAACACAATAACACTAATGACCCACAAAAACAAAGGTTAGAGGACTGGAAAAAGAAAGTCCTACACGGACGACACCCACATGACCTGGAACAACCACATGTAGATTCAGTGGCATCAAATAAATGGCTTAAAATTGGCAACCTATTCCCGGAAACTGAAGGGTTTATCATCGCTATACAAGACCAGATCATCAACACTAAAAACTACAGGAAATATGTCATTAAAGACCCCACAGTAACCAACGACAAATGCCGTAAGTGCTTCACCCAACCAGAGACAATACAACACATAACAGGGGCATGTACAACTCTCACACAGACAGACTACACTCACAGACACAACCAAGTAGCAAACATCATTCATCAAAAACTAGCACTCAAACATAAACTTATACAAGACACAAACACACCTTACTACAAATATACGCCACACACTGTTTTAGAAAATCCTACACACAAACTTTACTACGACCGCGCCATACTTACCGATAGGACCATTCACTATAATAGACCAGACATAACACTACACGATAAAGTAAGTAAAATCACTACCTAATAGATATTGCAATACCCAACACACATAACTTACAAAAAACAATAGGCGAGAAGATAAGCAAATATGCAGAGCTTAAAGAAGAAGTGACCAGAATTTGGAGACAAAATAAAGTTTATATAGTACCCATAGTCGTCTCCACCACGGGCGTTATACCCAACCATCTCCACCATAGCCTCAAATTAATAGACCTGAAAGACTCAACATATATTATACTCCAAAAAGCCACAATTTTAAATACCTGTCGAATTGTAAGAAAATTCATGCAATTGGAAGAAAATGAAATAGTTACCCAGAACACACAACCTACATAAATACTCACTCCATGCTGCATTTACTTGGCTTCGGCCCGTATGTGCAGTAAAAACTAGCCAAAGAGCTAAGAAACAGAAATGTTTTCCCTATCACAATAATAATAATCTTTATTTGCAAGAATATGGTTGTACAATGGTGTTTGAGTATAATTCGTTCTACATATTCACATTTATTATACAACTACAAAAAGGAGGAGGATCCGGGGAGATTTTCAAAAATTATAGATCTATAGCTAGCAATTTTACTGAGTTTTCTTATAATAATAGCAATAAATTTATTCATAAGAAATATGGTACAAAGATGTTCGTATAAAATATTAAAGTATCACATATATCACCTATTTTGGTATGTGAAAACATTTATGGTAAGAAAATAAAATATTTAAGTAAAATTAAACGTTACAATTTTGATATTAAACCTTTAAAACACGATCACAGAAGAATCAGCGTTTAACAGTCATTAGAAACGTTCTTTTATTTTTAGCAGTTCATTTACCGAATAAAAATGTTTTACCAAAAGCCACTTTAATAAATTACGTCTAAATCGATTATAATCTAATTGCATTATTTCATTTGTGATTTTGTTAAACACTTGAATAGCATCACAATTTTTTGAGTACAGACTAGTTTGTAATGAAATATTTTTTTCTGGGTATCTGGTACTATATTTCACTGTATTTTTTAATTTAGTAAAAACATGAGGATACTTTTTTTACGAATATTGAAAGCTCAAAAATGTACATGGATGGCAGAGTAAGAACACCTAATTCTCTAAATAGTGAATTGCAAGAAACAAGTGGCCCGACGCCACAGATTGCTCGCATACAGCGTTTTTGCGCTATAAAAGCACGGTTCACGTCTGTCGAGTTTTCCCATAATATGAGACCATATCTTAATACAGCAACAACATATGCATGATATGCTATAAGAGAAGTGTTTCTTGACGAGATTGAAGCTAGTGTTCGTAAAGCACAATTAAATTTAAATATTTTAGAACAAACTTTATCTACGTGATCTTTCCAATTACAATGTTTGTCTAAACTTATACCTAAAAATGCGGTACATTCAGTAGCAGTAATTTTTTCATCATTATACTTAATGTCAATAAATTTAGTTTTAGATTGATTTATACTTAGATTATTGTTATTTGTCCATTCAACAACATTTTCAATTGTATTATTTGTCATTTTCATGGTTCAAATTACAACTAGAATTAAAATTTATTTTGGGTATTAATACAGAAATGTCGTCAGCAAATAATATTTTGTTATATTTAATGTAATATGGTAGATCATTAATGTATATTAAAAAAGTAAAGGACCCAAAACATTCCCTTGCAGCACTCCGTAATCATTTTGTATGTACGAAAATTGAAATTTTAAAATTTTCTGCCATTTTTTATCTTTTGTTTTCTTTCAACACATTGTTTTCACATTTAGACAGCTATGTATCCAGTAAGCTGACCCTCTTATGTCATACGGCATAAGACAATATCATGACTAACACTATCAAATGCTTTACTCAAATCAAAATACACTGCCGAAATTTGTATTTTTCTGTTTATATATTCAGTTAGAGAGTCGTGGTAGCTCAGATGGTTAGCGCTCGCTGTAAGCTTTACAGTACTCGAGCAACCCGGGTTCGATCCCCGCCGGCACCAATGAAATTGTTAATTGCAACTTTAAGTGCTGATTTACCACGTGCTCGGCGGTGAAGGAAAAAACATCGTGAGGAAACCTGCATGTCTGAGAAATAAGAAAAAAAAATATTTTCGAAGACATGTGAAGTTCGCCAACACACATTGGGGCAGCGCGGCGGACATTTCCTTGCCTTAAAACTCTCTCAGAAATGAGAGGAGACCTGTGCCCATTAGTGGGACGTAAATAGGCTGCAACTTTACTTTTCTTTAATATTCTGTGATAATTTTTATATGCAAAAACGTAGCAAGTTTTGTAGATTTACTTTTTGAAAACCATGTTGCACTGGTTTTAGTATGTTAAACTTCTAAAAAAATTCTAAAAGCCTTTTTTGCATAACTTTCTCATACAATTTTGATAGTATTGATATTAATATAATTGGTCTATAGTTATTAGTGTTATTTCAATCACCTTTTTTATACAATGGTATAACAACGGAAAATTTCAATTGTTTAGGCAAAATTCCCGTTACAAGTGACTTATTTATGAGAAAACATAATAGGTCTATGATTTTTCCCGGGCACTTCTTTAAAATTTTTGTTGTATTTCATCACAGCCAGTACATTTTGTGTTATTAAGTGATGAAATATTATTTTTAATTTCTATTACATCACATAGTCTTAAATAAATACTAGATTCATTTCTGGGACTAGTTATGCTTAATTTTCCCGTACTATTTCGTGATATTCTGTCTTAAACGGAATAGATAATATTTTGATTAAATGTTGTAGCTAGTGTTCAATGGGACTTTGTATATTTTGATTATTGACTGTGAGTCTATCAATAAGGATCGGATGTTTCTGACTATTTTGTTTTATTAGGTTACAAGTGGCTTTAGTTTTATTTTTTGTGTTCAGTACGTAATTATGATTCATCTGCTTTTGTACTAATAAAATAATTTATTTTAAGGATATTTCTATAACGTGTAGGTATATTTATTGTGTTCTCGTGAGTTTTATTTTTTAATATTTTAGTGAAGAACACGTTTGGTTCTGCATTTTCATACCGGTTGTAAGCCATTTTAATTTTTGATTAAAATTATTTACTTTAACTCTATTTATGGGAAAGCACAGTTTATAAATTAATAAAAACGTGTCATAACATTTAGTAAATGCTTTTTCTACGTCATCCTCCCCATAAACATGTAAGAAATGAATTTAAGTGATTCCAGAAATTGTCAATATTATTATATTATAATGCCCAGGAGACTGTGGAATCTTTTAATAAAAAACTTAACGTTTGCCCCGTGTGATCTGATAGACCTAATTTATGGACTTTTCCGATAGCTCCTTGAATATTACTTGCAATTTGGTCTATACACATATGTTGTCTCGTTTTTTTCGTTATGTGCATTTGGAATTATAATTTTTTGTTTATTTTTTTCACGTAGCTTATGTAATAAAGCATCAAGTTTAGTAAAAAATACACTTATTTTCGCGTTTGGTGTTCTAATGTGGTGGTCTAATTATGATACATTTTTGTTCAGTCAATTCTAAACCGCAACATTCAAACTCAATTTTTGTCAAAAGACTTGCCACCCGTGGGCACAGGCTTCCTTTGAGTGTTTAAGAGAGTTATCGAGGAATAACCCGCCGCATCGTTCTAGTGCTTGCTGGCGATCAGGTTTTTGCGATGTTTGCGACTTTCGGTGTTTAAATTTACCGTCAACAACGTGGTAAATCAGCAGTTCAGATAAGTACTCATTAGATCAAAAGTCAAATTGAAAAATCTACCTCCATATTTGAATTATTTTTTTAAGGTTAAAAGTAAACGACAGCAAAAAAAACAAAACATGCGAGCAAATGCAGTTTAAAATTCACTTATCGTAAACACTATTCAATTATTTTATAACGAGGGAACCAGTTTATTAATTCTACATACTGCCACGCAATGTTACCACCTAAAAAGAATCATTATTACAGTCTGGAGAAAAATCATTGGCAGTATAATTACGTGAGCCATCATTATTTTCTAAGTTCCATTTTTTACGCAGCCCGCCTTTCTCGTACCTTTTATAAGACAACATTTAGACCAAAATAAATTCAAAATTTTCATTCTATCGTTAAACACTATCTTAATTTCTCTAGTAAATAAATTGTACATATTTCAAGATCTGATTACTAAGAATTTACCATAAGTCTTTGATTTTAAAGTTCAAAATTAAATACGTATAGTTTTTACGAAAGTGAATATTAACCAAGTTACAGCTCACCGGCGACACAGGTGAGGTAATGAAACAATTTAGTCGCTATAATACTGCGCGATTATCAGTATTTTTTTGCGCGGTAGCCATCTTGTTCGGCGTAATGGCGGCACGCCCAGATGTAACCTCAAAAAGTACGTTTTGCGGGTTCGTTAACACTGTTTTTATAAAGTGTCCTCGGTTTTGGCAGTATGCCACTTAATTGGTTCTAGGCGTGAAATATTGTTTTTATTGACTTAATGACTACGATGAATGTGACTGTACAATTATTAAAAAAATGTTTCATCAGGAACGTCACAAAAATTTAATAGTTATTATAAGTTAAGTAACCTATATATTGCTGGGCACAGATCTGCTCTTATTTCTAAGAGCATAGAGGGGCATAGAAATGCCCCAAAAAAGTTTTTAGAGAACTTTTGCATGGGATTGTATATCTAATTTTTTATTAGTGATCGATGCCTAAAAAGAAAAAAAGACGCCAACGCGCATTGGGGCAGCCCGGCGTACTTCACTTGCCTTTGAAATATATTTTTGTTTACTTCTCAGACATGCAGGTTTCCTCACGATGTTTTCCTTCACCGCCGAGCACGTGGTGAATCAGCACTTAAAATTGCAATTAACAACTTCCGGTACCGGCGGGTATTGAGTCCGGGTTACTTGCGTACTGTGAAATTTACAGCGAGCACTTAGCTACCGAGCTACCATGGCTCTAAATAACACAATAAATGTGAATATAAACATACTATAAACTTTCCTCTGGTGGATGGTCTTCATTTTCTTCATCAGCCCGTAAACATCCACCGCTGGACTTGAGCCTGTCCGGTTGTACGTAGGATTTGCCTTTGTCGTCACTCTTAGCAGGCGGACGGACACAGTACCAGACGTGTCGCACCACTGACGACCTACATTAAGGTACGTAGGGGTAACCAAAACTAGGAGGAGGATAGAGACAATAACACTAAATCGTATACTATAACTAATATATTAAGAAAAAGTAGCAAACAAGCTTTGCCAATAATTAGGAACACTTGGAAAAATCAACTTAAAGAAAACTAACTACACTATCCAATACTAAAATCGACAAAAATATTTACTGTAATGTCAACTGTGAAAGTGGTGTCGATAAAGCCCTTTTGACTTCTTATTATTTGATTGAATCATGAAGAGCTATCGTATCACAAAACCATCCAATCAAACAAGGCTTTGGTTGTTGAGTTATAAGAAAGTGACCATATTAACCGGATGACCATATTACCCTCACGTACTGTAGTCTAATTAGATAAAATAAAATAAGTTATACATTGCAATTGACGATAAAGTGCTCCTAATTGATTTTTAGTGCGACAAACAGCAAGACCTAGAACAATTATTTCTAGGCTATACAAATTGTCCGTGCGGCATTAGTGGACGCCAGCCAAACGCTTAGCCACTACACGACGAGCAACCAATAAGATGTTAATGTTATACTTCGGTGTTTACCATAGAAAGGCGAAGTAGATGTAAGTATTTAATGATAAGGGATCACTGATTACGCTATTATCAAAATACAGATACGTCGTCACCTCTGAGGACTATGGTGAAACGCTTCGTTTCCAGTATAAATGATCTCTTGTTCTCTACACTTGACTGTTATTTCACTCTGGTATTCCGTGAGAGAGTGGTCCTTCCCGGCGAGTCAACCTATTTCTACTACAACATACTCGTAACATAGCATTATTTTTTTAAATAAATAAAAAAGGTGTAGCATTACCCTACCACGTAAGAATAGGGCTAATGCTTTTCCTATAAAGTCAGTTCATTTGTTACTTTTAAGTATTAAATGTAAGTATAAATAAAAATTACGTATGTTTAATTTTTTTTTTATACAATAGGGTGACAAACGAGCACACAGTCTACTTGATGGTAAGTGGATGCTGTGGCCCATAGACATCTACATTAATCCTCGATTAAGAATCAAAATGCAGATGTGTTTCCAGTTTCCAGTAAAAAGGTTCACCGGTTCACACTCACCATACGCAACACGCTGCTATTTTACGCTGGTATTCTGTGAGGTCGTGGTCCTACCCCGGCTACAAGCTGACCCATTCGTGCTGCAACCACAATATAGCTGCAGCGTGGCTCTAGCACGTTTAAAAAACTTTAACATAAAAAAATTTAAACGACTTATTTAGTAATCGAATATCGTTTACTCGTTGCATTATGGAAGTGTTTAACTTCCATTTCAGGCGATGCTTAATTTTTTTTGTATCTGTTACAGAGTAGGTAAAGGTGTTCTGGCATAATCAAGCCATCAAATTCTTCCGTTGCTAAATACTGGAGATTAAATGTCTTCACCAAAAACTTATTCAGATGTGACCATTACCAAAAGTCATGTACAATTGGAGAGAAAAGTGCTACAGCATTATAAGATAATGTTCATCTTAATAATGATAATTTAGTTAATTGTGTTTATGTTTGCTTTGTGAGTTTTGACAACTTGGATCCTTAGACATAAAAATTAAACCTTTAATAAAAAGTAAAATCCTACTTCAATTAACGAAAAAGTACTTATAAATATATTTCATACACCGACTTCAGATTCTTAATTTAGATATTAATTTAAAATATATACAATATTAAAAACTATAATTAAAAAAAAAAACTAAAACTAGTAACTTAATTATCATACCGTCCTATTCCCCGCGGTATCGTGCCAAGAACGCTGGCTGCGTTTCCCCGCTGAATGGCTATACTTAGCTTATCACCAGCAGCAACGACCAGCCGCGGATGGAGTTCCTTTTTCTTTTCCTACATATTTCTTTGATTATTCTTTGATTAATCAAAGAAATATGTAGTTGTTTATGAACTACAACATCCACTAACCATCAGGTCTACCGTGTGCTCGTTTGACACCTTAATTCTATATAAAGAAAAACTTCTAAGCAGTTAGCAATGCGATGGTACCAACCATGAGACGTGCATTTTCTTTAAATTAGTGCACCTGGTACTTCTCGCTAACTGTGACAATTGCTTTTACAAAGAAACGGAGTGACGCGCCATTTAATTGTCGATAATCAACGATTGGACTTATTATAAAAAATCAATCGATTTTTGAGCGTAGATCGAAGGGATGTTGGAACGTCGAGTTTTGATAATAGTGTTGTAGGCATTTCAGAACATGTTGGAATTCGCGTAGATATGTGTATAAAGTTCGAAGTCACCAATTTCTGTATGAGTAGTAGATACAAAAATATAATATTATTTTTCATCTAAAATTTCTTTGTGTATTGTTTTCTACTTGTGTACTCTTCAAGCAAACGCCTTCAGGCAATAAAGATAATAATAAGTTAAAAATATATTATTATACTATTTTTCTGTATTTAAAGTCCAATATTCTTGTTTACTATTTTCCTGTTTTTGATGTTGTTTGATATTTAATATCACCATACTTATTATATACGTAATTATAGCGTCAGTATTTCTGCCATTACATTGCATTAGTATACAATCCAATAATAGTACAAAATAAAAATAAATACGTTATAACTACTTACGGTTTAATCGTGGCGAAACGTTAGCTTAATTATAATAACAAAAAATTACAAAAGGAAATACGTGTTTAACAATTAAAAAGGTACGGGCGTAATCCGGAAGCGATACTGCTGAAAAAGATCGAGCTAATAACATAATTACGCCGGTCGCGACCACACCTATAGAACCGGTCGTGTTATGTAAATAAAATGTTTCCTCATAATCAATGCAATACGTGATTTTTTTCAGTCAATAATTATGATTTTTACTTTTTGTTTGTTTTGTTGAATTTAAACCTAATATTTTGTTGTTTTTATTAACTTACTATAACTTTATGATTTTGTCCGGTGATTGGGATTTTTTATTTGCTTAGAAGTTTTTAAAATTGGTGTTGTGTCATTTTTTGCTGAGCTGCATTGCACTTATAGTTATTGTTTGATGGAAAAGGTGAAAAGGTACATGTCATGATGGGGCATTTGATTTAGTACTCAGAGGTGCCAACGAACTGTTTGAAGTTTCTCGTAGGTGTCCATTGGCTATAGTAACCATTAACTATCAGATGTATTGCTGGCTCATTCGCCATTCCAATATTATAACCAAAGTCAATAAGTATCATTTGTCATGTTTTTAAATATCTGCTTACACAAAAGGGCATCTCAACTCAGGTACCACACTTGTCCTTTATAGCTTACTATAAAATATTGAAACTGAGTTAATCTTTAAAATATACACTGTCTTGACTTCAATCGAGTTACTCATCAGACAAGTTTTTGTAATTGTGTCATCAACACGACGCAAATTCCATTTGAGGCAGAACTATTTATACAGCAACTAGCAAGTGTAATGTTTTAGGTTCACCTTTTTATAGAAATATTTTATTAGCCGCATGTGGCCCTTATGTTTCCATATGTAACTAAGTGACTTTGACACTGACATTTTTTCTTCTTTCAAAACATAATTTACTGCTATAAAGAAGAGATTTATTAAAAAAGTAATTTTATTTATTTTAATATTAAAATATATCGATATTATAGCATAGTCAACACTAGTTACGAGTATTAGTCCCGAGCCATATACGTAGTATCGATGTTCCCATAGCAATTTCTGTTAAGAGAGTTTCGTTAGAATATATCTTAATAAACACGCAAGTTGATTGCGTTTCGACAATTATCTAGTAAACGAGTTACTTACAAAGAAACAAAGTAGTATAGTAATATTAATTCGAAAAGGCCTTGATTATTATTAATTGTTTTTTATGAAGTTTGCAACATGTACTAGAAACATTTAATGTGGAAGTCTGTATGCTGTATAACTATTCTATATATACATTGTTACTTGAATAAAATCACTTTTTACTGTATTTAAATAAATAGATTAATATTTAGAATATGTTATCAATTTTAATTATCAATTTTAATAATTAGAAATTGAGAACTATAAAATACCTCTTATATTTATCCCACTGCCCCAGAGGGAAGTAAATGTATATTAGAATAATGCATGTATGTTTAGAAACTTCGCTGCGCCTTTAATATCTCATGTAGTCCAAATTAGTTGTCAGTTAAATTGTTAGTCTTTGTGACAGAAGTGGTGTAGTGAAGTTTACATTTTAAAGTATTAATATAAGACTCGAAAATGGTGCATGTTTGAAGGAATTCTGATAAAAGTATTATTTTAGTAGCTTATAATATTTCATTGAGTTTATTTTTTTCGTAATAATGAACTTAATGTATAAAACTAGCATGTCAATTATTTATTATTAAAATATATATATAAAAACTTAAAATATACATAAAAAGAAAACTTTTTTTATAGAATAAGGGTGACAAACGAGCACACAGTCCACCTGATGGTATGTGGTTGCTGTGGCCGATAGACATCTACATCTATCTATCTTCGTTTGCGAATTAAAATGCAGATGCGTTGTAAGCCGTGAGGACTAAGATGGAATGCCTCATTCCCAGTAAAAAGGGTCTCCGGTTCTCTACACTCACCATACGAAACACAGCAGCATTAAGCTGCTATTTTACGCTGGTATTCTGTGAGAGCGTGGTCCTTCCCCGGTCGAGCCGACCCATTCGTGCTATAACTATACTATTAATATAGCTGCAGCATGGCTCTACCATGCAAAAAACTTTTTACGTTCTTTTCAACAGAGTTGATTAGTCGCAGAATCTTTCGAATTTATGTCTTAATATTGCAAAAGTATACATTTTTAACACGTAATTGTAATTAGAGCGCGTAAAAAACAGCAACTACTATTTTAGACATAACAGTACCGTCCAGCGATCCGTTTCAAATGAGATGTTCATGCGTTATTAACGACCGCAGAAATTAATATCATCAATAATTCATCGATACGCAGGTACATCACTAATCGCGATACTACTGAGAAGCGGCCACCGGCCATCGTGCTTTTTGCTCAAAAGAATTCGCTAATAACTTGATTTCTACTGTTTAGGTGGCCCGTTTGTTTTTCAACGTTTCTTTCAACAGAATTATACTTACGCGGTAAGATGGCTATAAATTGTCGTATTTATGGTTCCACATTGTTCCAGTCGAGGGAGGACAGGTATTTAATGCCATGATAGGGTTGACGACTAATCAGTAATTGGATTTTATCTGTCAAGAAGTCAGGAAGTTGGCCGTGTTGCACTCCCGTGCCTCAAGGCGCGTCTCCACCAAAAATGTTGACAACATTTATGTTTCCGACTGTTGACAAATCAACAAAAGTTGACGACATTTGTTTCAAAATGTTGCACGAAGCGTCTCCACCGAGGGAACAAATGTCGGCAACAAGCGTATTCCTTTGATGTTGCCGCCGAAAATGGAAACACGACTCCCGACATTGTTTCGTTTTGTTGCTAAAACTAGGTGATTACAGAAACATTTGTCGGCAACACGTGTTGACAAATGTTGAAAACTTTGGTGGAGACGCGCCATCAGAAAGTATCTAAAGCCGTTGGACCTGCACCTGATCTTTCTACATCTAATTCGAATAGTTGTCCCATCGAGTCTGACAGTCCTGAGAGTGAAGGAATAGAGAGTGCATCCGTGTTTACGCAGCCACTCGTGCACTATAATCTTGTCCTGCGCTGATGGTTAGTATCCGTTGAGACTGGTCGCTTATCGACATTCTGGAGGACATTATTATTAGAATTTTTATAATTAATAGAATCAGGCGTTACTTTGCGGAAATCCATTATATAAAAGCTTTTAAAAAATGACTTTGCAAACATTCGCTATATAAAATAAAATGATGTGTCTTACCTAGTATGAAGAGCACCTCCCGCCCTCCCTCAATAGGATAGTGCACGCAATTGAGGGAGGGCGGGAGGTGCTCTTCATACTAGGTAAGACACATCATTTTATTTTATATAGCGGATGTTTGCAAAGTAATTTTTAAAAGCTTTTATTAGAATTTTTTTATGTTGAATGTAGTTGCTTCGCATTATTCCTATTTTGCTATAGCGCACATGCTGATATGATGATAGAAGTATATATATATATATTAACTTAACGGACAATATAGTACACTCAAAGTGAATTTTTATTTATTGGTTTTTATTATTCTATGCGCTATGAAGGCTGCCAGGGTCGGCTTTCCCGCTCATCCGCCTCGACTTTGCCCGGTTGGAAGCGTCCTCGGTAGTGAGTCCACTGACTCACATTTTATTACAGATTAAATTATAGATCTATCAAGAAATTGAGATTAACGAAATTGTTGTACTGATCTGAGTTTTCAAATTAGGCCTTGGCCTCATTTCTTACTCGGCTGACACAGAAGATAATGTTTTACAAGTGTATGTCTATTTCTTTGGTATACTCTGTAGCCGAAACTGCTTGATGTTGATATCAGGTGTTGCTACATTAGTCTTAATGGTGGAAGTGACGTAGGATAAAATAATTCTCTTTTCAGTAAACCATTTTTACGTAGTCGGATATTCGACATGAGAAATTACATTATAAATCCTTGAGTGTACATACAAAGATATTAACTGAGACCCTCCCTGTAATCTTTCACCACGAAGAGACCCTTCGAAATAGAAAAAAATCAATCCCTACAAAATGCCCGCACAATTACTTAAAACACCTTGCTGAATCTTTGATATACCAAAATTAGCTTTGTCTGTATAGACTTAGAAACTAAACTGCCGCATATGATATAAAATTTATAATAAATCGGGTGCAAATGAAATTTATTCTTAAGCTATATGAATAAAGTATAAAGTGCCTTGTTTAGAGGTAAATGTTTGTATTGCGCAAAGAAAACGCTCTGAATGCGTAATGCGACTTGGTCATATAACTCTAATTGAAGCGGACGCGGCATTTTCAGCTTCGGAATTACCTAGTTCTGTTCTGGCTGAAATTAATTGGCAGTGTTACTTCAGACTGAATTTCGGTCTCGGTCTTAACGGAGATTAGCAATCTGCGTGCGACATAAGACGGCAAGCCGACACGACCGGAGAGAGATCAGGAGCAGAACCAACAGCTGCTTTTTGGAGGCACGAGGCTGAATCACCGCCAACTTTTTTCTTTTTTTTTAAACGTTACCCCCACACTAGGATTTTATCCTGTTTCGTGGAGGCAGTTTAGAAACATAAATTGCACGAGGACAAACATCCAGACCCGGAACAATTATTTGTAGGCCATATAAATACTTGTTCCTTGCGGGGTTCGAACCCGCGGTCCCCAGCGCAACTACTAATTGCTAAACCACTGCGCCACAGCGCCGTTGCGGAACTATATGACTACAGGCTGTAACATTTCTTTACAAAAAAAGAAAACTTTTGTCTCCATAAATGTTCCCTCGGTTTTAAAGCCTTGAGGAATATTTAGAGACGATGGCAAGAAATTCGACGGTATGGCATTGGTCCCTTGGGAGAGAGTTAAAGCCCTAATGTGGGATGCTACTTGCGTAGACACTTTGGCAGCCTCTCCGAACCAGTGGCAAAATCATAAATTACCTACTTACAATAAGAATTTTTGTAATCTATATAATAAAAAAATATTCTATCATATTTTAAACCCGCGACATTTTTGTTTCACAGTCCATATCCATAAACATAGGCTACGTCGCTTAATTTAAAAACGTTGGGGTTATTGGAAAGTGCAATAATGACATGTAATTTAGTTTCAGCAATGTTATACCGTATCCAAGGCGCCCTAAATCCGTTTCATGCATCGTTGCTTTTAAGACAATCACGCTTCGCCGGAGAACACATGTCAGAATGTTTGAATAGATTACTTACAAATACTGTACTATCATGACCATTATCATTCAGGGCTGGGCAGTGGCGGATACACAGATTCAATTATTCGATTAAATTGTAGAAGTGGAGTCAAATACCTATGACTCTTTTGTTAACCTTTAGATTTTTTTATTTGCCATAAACGAGAGTATAAATTTAAGGCGCTTGGTACTCTACAATGGTAACTAAGTAAAAAAAAAACAACTTATATTTTGCTCTTTTTGATGTCTAGTAAAGTTTTATTTAGTCATGTAAAATATTTTATCAATATTATTGTATTTCAAAGTCTATGTGACAAATACATTTATGTTTTACACTATTGATCAAGGGGAGGCTGTACTTGACTTAAGTACTTTCTTTTTATTTATTTTATATTATCATAATTTATAAACAAAACTACTTTTGTTTTTAAATATAACTGAAGCGACAAACGAACTTGCAATCCATCTGATGGTAAGTGGTTAATACTGTCCATGGACACCTGCAGATCACTTCAAACAAAGAAAGATAACGATGCGTTGTCACCTCTGCGGATAAAGATGGAATGTCTCACAGCCTCTAATAATAAACAAATACTACTCTGTGTCTCTCATACCGGAATACAGATCGCCGCCAAATAGTAGGGCTTGCATTGACAAGCATGGCGGCAGAAATATAATTATAATTATATTAAATAATTTTTCTAAATGACTTTTTATATTACGATAAGTTTTAATTTATCTTTATATTTATGCTAGGATTCGATAGGTGGCGCTATAAATCATGTTATTAAATATTTTATATTTATGAACCAAAGTGACTCATTATCAAGAAAATTCCTAAATCTGGACACTATAGGCTCTGTGGTCGAGTTATTAACAAATTTTATAATTCCAATTGAACTCACCACGCCATCTACCGGAAAGGGATTAAGACCAGGCAGTATTAGTTATTACTATATATAACATTCATATCGTATTTAATTATTATAAGTTTTGTCCAACACAGTTTTAGTTTGTTTTATAGAATAAGGGTGACAATCGAGCACATAGTCCAACTGATGATAAGTGAATGCTATATAAATCTATCATCGATTAGGAATCAAAATGCAGATGCTTTGTCACCCCTGAAGACTAAGATGAAATGCTTCGTTACCAATAAAATGGTTTAGTGCAGTCAAATCAACTAGCTTATTACAATCAATTAAAAATATTATTATTTTTTGTCATATTATGGTGGCAGTCGCCTAATCTATCTTGGTACCGTAACTGTCGTAAAAAAGGACAGCCCCCAAATAAATTAAATTAAACACAACGACAATCTTATATTTATAAAACGTTAAAAGCGCAGGACGATATTTACTCCGATCGCTAATAAATCTGTCAAGCCTGGGGAGTACGAATAGTCCTTCCCACATGGGAATAGTTCATGTCCA
Source organism: Parnassius mnemosyne (assembly GCA_963668995.1). Lineage (NCBI taxonomy): Eukaryota > Metazoa > Arthropoda > Insecta > Lepidoptera > Papilionidae > Parnassius > Parnassius mnemosyne. Next base: position 30,452,070 of record CAVLGL010000088.1, read on the forward strand.
GCCGTGGGCGGTTTGCTACGGTCGTGTCCCATATGCTTGAAGATTAATTATTTCAATGTTTTCACCCGAAATAAGTTTAAATACTATTTATAGAATATAAATATTATATTAATAATTAATAGAAATATATTTTTTATAAGCTACCAGTACCTTAAATTTAATACTGTTGAGCGAACTGTAGAAATGGCTTGTGTCGAGCTCGAGCACCTCATTGTTGTAAGTGTTTACAGACCCCCATGTGCTACTTATGGCTATTTTGAATGGATTGTGGAAGAAGTTTTGCTCAAACTTAGAAAACAAAACAAGTCTGTTATAATATGTGGAGACTTTAACATCAATCTCCTTGAAACTTCTTCCATTAGTATTAAGTTTAGCTCATTGTTTAAATCGTATAATCTTGTTAATTTATTCTTAGAACCAACACGTATTGCTGGGCCTAGTGCGACCTGTATAGATAATATTTTTATAGATGTTAAGCCCTCGCATAAATCAATTATTCAAAATTTAAGTTCAGATCACTGTGGACAGTTGGTATCACTACCTTACATACACAAAAAACAGAAAAATAAGAAAGTTGTGTTTGTTCCAATAAATGAACATCGCTTGGAGAGGTTTAGAAGTAATATAATAAAAAGACTTCCATTACTTTCATTTAAAAATAGTGCTAATTACTTGTATGGTACGTTATTTAAAATTATAACTTGTGAATTTAGTAGGATATTTACTTCTAAAACTTTCTCTTTTAACAGTTGCAAATCATTTGATGAATGGGCGACAGTAGGAATTTATAAGAGTAGGCGAACGTTATACGAGCTTTATAATGAAAGATCATATAATAGTAGTGTTATATTTAGAGATTATGTAAAAACATATTCTAAAACTATTTATAAAAGTGTGCGCCACAGCTAAGGCTTTACATTTAAGTAACAAAATTAAAACTGCATCTAACAAAATTAAAATGACCTGGAGAATAATAAATAGTGAAACGGGCAAGGTCAAACCGCGCAACTCGGATTTTCAATTGAATATTAACAATAATTTAACTCGATCTGATCAAGAAGTTGCTATGGCTTTTGAGAAACATTTTACTGATGTTCCTTTTTTGACAACTAAATAATTAAACTCTTCTCCTACTGTCGCCGAATCATTGCTCAAACAAAATGTAAAGGCTTGTTCAAATACTTTTAAATTCCATAGAGTACTGCCAAAAGATATCGTTAGATATTTTAAAACTATTGATGTTAAGAAAACGGCAGATTTATGGGGGATTTCCGTTAAAGTTATTTTATCTATAATAGATATAATAGCACCTTATCTAGCCACTATATTTAATACAAGCGTCGAATCTGGTGTGTTTCCTGATTTAATGAAACATAGTAAAGTCATACCTTTATTTAAATCTGGTAGTACATTAGACCCCGCCAATTTAAGACTAATTTCTGTACTACCAACATTTAGTAAAATTTTTGACAAAATATTTTTAGATCAGATGTTAAGTTTCTTTAATATTAATAAATTGCTACATAGAAATCAATTCGGTTTTACAAGGGGTCGCTGTACAACTGACGCTGGAGTTGAGCTTATTAAACATATTTTTTGTGCATGGGAGAATTCAGAGGATGCTTTGGGTATATTTTGTGACCTTTCCAAGGCCTTCAACTGCGTTCACCATAAGACATTAATCAGGAAGCTACAGTACTATGGTGTCAAGAACACAGCGCTTAAACTTATTATTTCATATTTAAGTAATAGAATGCAGAAAGTTATTATCAATGGTAAAAGTTCTTCCGGCTCACCTGTACTAATGAGTGTCCCTCAGGGCTCGATTCTCAGCCCATTCCTATTTCTAGTGTATATTAATGACTTACCTTCTCTTGTAGAGGATAATCATGATATAGTATTATTTTCTGATGATACTTCCTTGATTTTTAAACTTAAACGTCAATCATTTAAATGTGACGAAGTGAATAATGCTATATCAAAATTAGTGCATTGGTTTAACGTTAATAATCTACATTTTAACGGACATAAAACTAATTGTGTTAAATTTACAACAACGAATGTTAAAAATCTGAGTACCAATGTGTTTTTAAATGGGGAAGAACTGAGCCTTGTTGAATCCACTGTTTTTCTTGGCATCACTCTCGACGCAAAGCTTCAGTGGGGCCCCCATATATCCAAACTAGCAAGCAGACTAAGTTCTTCAGCCTATGCTGTAAAAAAGATTAGAGGTCTCAGTAGTGTCGAGACAGCTAAATTAGTTTATTTTAGTTATTTCCATAGCATAATGTCTTATGGGATTTTGCTATGGGGAAATGCGGCTGATTCAGAAACTATTTTTGTTTTACAGAAGAATGCCATTAGAGCTATTTACAACCTTAAACCGAGAGAGTCTCTTAGAGATAAATTTAAAGAAATAAATATATTGACTTTGGCCTCTCAGTATATTTACAAAAATTTAATGTATGTTCACAAAACAAAGGTAGTTTTAGTAAAAAAAGTGATATACATTCTATAAACACTAGGAACAAACACAAGCTAGTGATACCAGTTTCTCGACTCCACAGAGTCAGTAATTCATTCTTGGGGCAATGTATACGCTATTACAACAAGGTCCCGGAAAGTGTACAGGCTCTCTCTATTAGCAAGTTTAAATGTTTTGTTAAGTTGAAACTGTATAATATTCGTACTTATATAGTTTGTACAACCATTATTGTAAAATTTGCTTTAAAAAAAGTCCCGCTGGGTTTCTTGCTGGTTCCTCCCAGGACAGAGGTTTTTTTTCGAACCATTGGTAAAATAAAAAATGACTTTCAATAAGAATTACACATGTGATCTATATTGAATTAAAAAAAAAATAACGTCAAAGGGACGCATCCAATTTGCACATTATGTGCCGCTTGCACATGACAATGATGTAATTAAAAATCCGTCATTTTCGTTTGTTTCATCTACGAAAGGCCGGCTGCAGAAGTGTGCCAGCCTATATTATTTTATAATTACGGCAATTTCTAGCTTTTATAATTCACTACGCGTTATTATAGTCTTCACTTTTTGTGACCTTTATCTCTTTGATGTACATCGGTTTAATAATGTAGGCACTTAATGGTTATTGCTACAAATTTTATTGCTTTACGCCTTTTTCCTAGAATTTTTCGCGATAGATAAACTTTTTCGAGAATATTTTTAAACGTTGCCCTCACAGGATTTTCTCCTGTATCATGGAGGCAGTTTACAAACACAAATTTCACAAGGACAAACATCCAGACCCGGAACAATTACTTGTAGGTCATACAAATACTTGTTCCGTACGCGATATGAACCCGGGGACCTCAACGCCGTAACTCATTGCTAAGCCACTGAGCCACGGAGCTGTCATATTTTGAACATGTGGTACAAAAGTCGCAGAAGTTAGGTAATATTGTACTTGAACATGTTTTTTCACACATTTACTTCTACGAGGTAATTTAAGACATTTTTAGGGAATTATATGTAAATTATTAGAAAAGAAATGTATTATGAACGTGTGCCTAACAATATATACCCTATGTACAGGTTAACACGGTCAAATACACCTTAGTTTTAGTTTGTTTCTTTTCTTTTAATTAAACGCTGTATATGTTTGAAATATTGCTTCTTTTATTAAATATTTTCAGATAAAAATCTATTAGAAGTAACACATGAAGCGGCACGCGATTCAACAATTTCATTTAGAGCTTTGCGTGTATTGTGCGTCGTACTATAATTATTATGTCAAATGAAAGAAATAATTCTTAAAAAATTGGTATTCATATTTAAAAAAATAACTTATAGAGTATGATTATAACAGCGTACTGATTATTCAAAAATATCAATATTTGTCAAAATTTCCACGCCAAAAAAATAATTAAGGATGTAGATACTAAATCAATTAATGCCCATCAGATGTGTTAACCATGTCTTTTAATGGGAGTAAATGTACAATTACAAATACAGCACAGCATGGCGGTAATTGAATATAAGAAGCAAGGCAGTAAATTAGCACTTTGTAGGCTTTCTTCGCAACTTCGTTAGCACGTAATATATTAATTAGCAGGTAAATATTCCACCTTCATGCAGCCGTTGATGTAGTTCTGAAATCTAACTTATTTTCCACTTAAAACGCAATGGGTACATTGCGTTTTTACTCACCAATAATATAATAAAATAGTAGTATGTGAACATTAATATAAACTTAAGTTGAAGTCATATATATGATTTCGATACATTTTTAGATTTTTTAAGTAACTATATCGCAAGTCAGATACAAATAATATTATGTTTATGCAAACGGTCACAAATGTTATAAAAATATAATATAATTTAAATTTTCGTTTCAAAACATCAGACGTTCCTTTGGAATGAAGTACAGGGATTAAAACTATTTTTACCCGCAAACCAATAATTGTTGTTGTGGCAGTTAGCACACTTTGTTGTTGGCCTCACGACCTCCCATTACGTTTAACGCTGCCAATTACAAAAGTAATGAATATGTCCCAACGCCCGCTATGAATAAATTATCATCCTCATTTGTCCGGATAACGTCCACCAGGGTTGGGCTGGAATGTTAATAGCTCAAAGTTGGGCTGTTTGCTGCGAATTATGTCCTCCTTGTACCTCACGTCTCTGTTTAGTACGCTTTGTGTAACAAATAAATCTATTTATTTTTAAACTTTATAGAGCAAACTAGTATTTCATAACTAGTAGGTAAATAATTATGTGTTAGCTTAAAATTTTTATAAATTGATTGATGTTTCTGCTGACTAAGCTCTTTTAGTATTTTACTTGGAATTAAAACATATATTATGTTTCCTTTATTTCTGCTTTCTTGATAATTTTTAAATCGTTATATTTGTTCTTTATACTTAAATTTAAATACGTTTGAAAATATAATTTTTACAGGTAACTGTTGGTAAGGAGCAATTATTAAAATTATGCAATTTAAGACTTTCAGAAAGATCCCGACTATATTTTTGGTTTTAAGATCTTTCACCAGAAGGTTTTTTCTTATATTATTTTCGTACTCTTTACCATGTTAGATTAACAAACCTATAAATCAGGTCACACATTTACTACTATATATATATATTAAAAGAATGTTGGCTTAGCGAAAATTAATCTTTCCCTAGCGGTCATTCGTTTAGGTCACTTGAGTGCATACTTGTCGTCGCTATTTCTCATTAATTAAAATTCAGAACACATTAAAGAATTTACCCAAAGAACGCTTGGAAAACGATATTTTCCAGCGCCAGGCTAACACATTACGACTCGTTACGTAAAATTCTCTGGCAAACGTTTGGAGGGACTTTGTTTAATTAAAAACACGAATAAAAAACTTACTGCCCGTTTTATCGGGTGATAAACGAGCGTTTGAAGCGATATGTTTGTGGTTAAACGAAAAGAAACCCTGCGCACATCAGTCAGAGTTTATTTTCTTTTGCAATAAACAATCAAATAGCCAAACATTTTTCAAACTCTAAAAGATTTGTGTTTACACCATTTCCTGTTCTATTCTTAAAGCGATAAAACTCAATGTTCATTATGAACGAAATGGTTGCAATTTAATGACACACAAGCGATTTCTTTCCGTAAAACGTATTACGTAGGATCTAAAATAGTTGAGAGCAATTTTTAAAAAATGTTCCAATTTAAGAGGTCTAAGTAACGTATGAGCTACTTATTCGATCTCCGCTTTATGTAACTACGTTAAGGTGTGAAATCCTTTGTAAAAAAGGAATTGGCGAATAAATTCAGTAGTACAGGAAGCCACAGAAGTGTTTATAGTTGCTATTTTCCATCGCTGATAGCATTTAGCGTAGTGTAGATTTATGGCAGAGTACAGTCGCACGCTAAACTGTCTAGATCCTTATAAACTGATTGTCGGTGATTTAAAATGGTTTATATTTGTAGAATTAAATCTGGAGTATTCAGGCACTGACGCTTAATTGAAAACAATATGGTTAGATCATGGTTAGATCAAAATCTGCCTCAGTAGGTATTGCCATAAAAATTAAATGTTTAAATATTTTTTTTAATGATTTTAAGATATTTTACTAATCAAATGATACTCGTATATTTCAGCATACAACAAATGACGAACAATGTCAGAACACTGCTGCTACTGCTTGAAACTGCTTTATTGCAAATCAATGAAAGATTACCTTAATAATATGAGAATGTAATATTAAGAGATTTAGTGGATTAAGGGAAAACAAAAGATGGTAAAAAATAATTAAATAAAAGGGCGATAAAGGTTAACAGAAAATTATGGTTATTATCCAATACTATATTTATTGAACACATAGTGGGTTATTTTGCAATAACCGGCCAAATTAGCAGAGGAGATTCAGAATAAGCAATATAGGCAAATGGCGAAGAAGAATTAATTAAAAAAATCTCAAACATTCCGTTCTTTTAATCATTTAAATTCAAAATGCATTATTTTAACTGATTTCACTGCGCACGCACACATTCGTAATTGTGGATCGGTAGGCAAAAACGTTGTTGCCAATAAATCACATTCAATTTTCGATAATTTCAAATAAAAGTAGAACCATTATTTACTCGTGTTTTCAAAAACTGCAATAGCGGTATGTCATGGTTTATATATTTGAAATTAAGTTTAAAATTTGACTACTCTTTGAAAAATAACCATGTATAATATTATAATACAAATCCAATAAATATTGAAGGCATGATAAGAGGGGATTATAATAAAAATCCAATAAATATTGAAGGCATGGGCATCAGAAGGACATCTTAAATCTGAAATACAAAATCAACAATTCGTCAGTTTTGAGTTTAGAAGTTTGAAGTAGCAAATTCATACGTGGTAGAGCCATGCTGCAGCTATATTAGTAGTATAGTTGTAGCACGAATAGGTCAGAATACCAGCGTAAAATAGCAGCTTAACACTGCTGTGTTTCGTATGGTGAGTGTAGAGAACCGAAGATCCTTTTTACTGGAAAAGAGGCATTCCATCTTAGTCCTCACGGGTGACAACGCATCTGCATTTTAATTCTTTATTGAGGATAGATGTCTATGGGTCACAGCAACCACTTACCATCAGGTGGACTGTGTGCTCGTTTATCATCCTATCCTGTAAAATAAATTGTCTGATCGTCACTCCATCTATATTTATAATATTACTTTAACTTTGCAATATTAAAAAAATTAAGCTTATACAACGTTCAGTCAGGTGGTTAGACAGGATTTATGTCTACACTAAACATTTAGTTTTTGATTATGTCTCAGTTTTATAACTTAATTATTTTAAATAATTAAATATTAACTTCCATGCGGTCGATCATGTACCGGTTTATTACGTCACTAAAAACGTAGTACGCTCGGTCACGAAAGCATGGCGTCCATGCGACATGGCCGATGGAAAATATTGCTCTATTATGGCGGCCGACGAGTTTAATTAGGTTTGTGGGCGTAGCTCCCCCCAATAGTTGCCGTGGTGTGAATTTTTATGTAGTTTTGTTTTAATTTTATTACTGGGAATGTAATTTAATAAGCTTCTGCGATGCTTAATGTTGACTGAATTTAATGTTGTTAGGTTTTTTTTAATATAGTTATTGAGCGCAATAAATATTTTACTAGGTTATTATCTTGCATATTATATTAAATTTTAAAATAACTTGAAACTTACTCTTTTGCAATATAATAACTTTTAAAAAAATTAAGATTTAAAAAAAATTATATTTTAATTAGCACTTTATATACTTAGGCGACAGATGGAAACCGAAACAGGAGATGTACAGAAGCATCTTTCTGATAACGACTTAAAATAATAATTAAACTACAGCTGGAACCACCTACCAACCGTGGCAACTATGACAGCTATGAGGCAATCTGTGGGGGGAGATCTAGGGTCAGGTGTGGACTTTTATAGGCAGTAATTGATGTAATGGATAGATACTGGATCTACGCTTCTTATCTCCTGATATTATTTTTCATTCCATAGTTATATCGTGCGGGGCTGTACTAACATGTACTGTAGTTGGAAGTAACGACTAGAAATGAGTTGGGGGGTGACACGAACTTTAGGCCTAGTCAGTTTGAATATCCTGTAGAGGATGTCAAGGGGGCCATGGTTGAAGAGGGGCAAAAAGTTCTCATTACAATCCTAGGGGGTCAAAATGGCCAAAAACCAAAAAATTAAAAATCCCTATTTCGGCTATAACTCCGCCGCACCCGGAGGTTCTTACACAGTCTTTATTTTCCGCATCCCACTTGTTAATAACTGTGATAAAAAATTACTTAATTTCCAGAAGTGTTGCTAAAATTTTCATATATTTACAATTTATACTATGTTACTGTAAAATATTAAGGTGTTAGACAGTGGTAAAATAGTTTAAAACTTAAGTAATAAAAGTTATCGTTTTGTTCAAAGGTCCTAGAAGCAGAAGAGTAAAAAAGAAGATGAATCCAGAAGAGAAAAGACCAAGAACGGCGTTCAGCACCGCGCAGCTAGCGAGACTTAAGGTATTTACAAGAAACACTCAATGTTTTTTTTTTTTATGATTCATACTGTAATTTACTACTTCATTAATTTCCCAATAAATCAAACATAAATTATCATAATTGAAAGTTAAAAGTGAAGTTATGTAGTCAGTTACCGTCTTGTTTCTTTGTAATATGTAAATACAATAATAATCGAGTCCAACTTCAACTCTGTGAATGTCATATTTGAATGGCGACGAAGTTTTGGGTTAGTCGATGCGATGAGCTAGATCTAAATATTATTACAGTTTAACATTTTTGTTATGCTGCAAGACATGCAATACAATTATTATTGCCTAAAATAATAGTAAGTTAAATACTTTATACTTAGGGGAGAAGGGGCCAATTACGGAGGGCAATGGTGGTCACTAATTTAAAAACAAAACAGAAATACGCTCACAAGAGAATATCGAAAAACCGGCCAAGTGCGAGTCGGACTCGCACATGAAGAGTTCCGTACAAGATTTAATACTATGTATGCGAAAAAAACCCGCTTCTAGTAGGGGAGCCGTCTTTAATTTTTAATTGATTTTTTTTCTTTCACCTTCTGTGAAAATTTTAACTGGTTACCTATTACGGATCATGAGATACAGTGCGATGACAGAGAGACGAACGGACGGACGGATGGACCGATGGACGGACGGTCAGCAGAGGCTTAGTAATAGGATGTCGTTGGTTGCCGTTCGGGTGCGGAACCACCCCATACCGAAGTCATTGTACGTTCAATTAGCTCGGAACGTTTTTAGTAGGTGGCCATAACCTAACGTGTTCTGCGATTTCGCGATGTAGATTTACCAGGGTACAAAATAGAGTATGAGTCGGCAACCGATAAACAAGTTATGTGTTAGTTTAACACATAAACTTCTTCATCGGTTGACACATTTAGGGCGACACATTTATTTAGATGAGAATAGTCTTACATATTGCACCAACAACTCGTGTTCAGCCCCTAATGATCGTCGTGTTATCTTGCCTGGTTTCGATCAAGATGACAAACAAAGTAGACCGCATAGATAATAACTCTATACTTTTAAATAGGGAATAACATATTAGGTACATCAAGTCTAGAAATCAAGATCTGATAGGAATCTGATCGGTTGTCGATCAGTTTCTGTCCGGAGTATAAATATGCAAATAAATTTCACAGTGTTCCCCATCATTAGTCATTTTTTTTAAATTATTGAATGCAAAACGTGACGATTACATAAATCCTCACAAATTATTGACTCTGTAGTGGGCTACGGAGCCATGGGTTCCATTCGACACGGAACACGTAATTGTGTGGATCTAGGTCTGGATGTTTATCCATCAAGTTTTTTTTTCAATACACAATACGGGATCATTCATGATGAACGTCATAGACTAAAGGATGATTTGTCCACAGCACGAGTTCGCGGAAAACCGTTACTTGACGGAGAGGCGGCGACAAGCACTGGCGGCGGAGCTGGGCTTAGCGGAGGCACAGATCAAGATCTGGTTCCAGAACAAACGCGCCAAGATTAAGAAGGCTTCCGGGCAGCGTAACCCACTCGCCCTACAGCTCATGGCACAAGGACTCTACAACCACAGCACCGCCACAGAAAGCGATGAAGGCGAAGAAGAAATTAATGTCACCTAAATAACAGATTATAAAAACTTGGAGAGATTAAATTATTTAAAACTATGCGTTAAAATAGTCTGAGATTAACAAAACCAGTATCTAAGTTAAAATCAAAACAAATACCGGACTGTGTTTGTACTTTTTAATTGCATTAGATATATATAAAAAATGTAAATGATGTTGGGCAATATTTTAATTTACGTTATTCTATTGAAGTGTAAATAAAACACTATCAAAAGTTTGCACACATTGGTAGATATATAAAGTCACATTGTTCTTAGAAAAATTTCAGTACGATATAATAAATTAATCTCTTAATACTTTTATGGAAGTAGTTGCGTTTTATATAACTTAGTATATAACATAATTATATCTAGTAGACAATCTGTAGTCAATAACGTAGATCAAGTGAGATATGTGGTACACATACATATGTATACCGCGCCTTATACAAGGCTATCTTTTCTTGCCACCTCTTTAAAACATGTTCCTTTGTAAATAAAATTAAGTTTATATATATATATTTATTTCATTGTCGTTTAGTGAGAAAAATATAATATTGTTTATTACAATATAAACACACAAAGGAATTAATTTAGAATGCTCACCTTTAAGTATAACGCAATAAAATCTGATTTTCATTGTTTTAAATGAAATGGTATTTAAAGCAAATGGAACAGCTTATGAATTTTCTTTTCTTTTTTCTTTTTGGTTTATTGTTTCTGTTTTTGTTTCACATAAAATAATTTATAATGTTTTTGAATTACTTAATTTTCGAGCACATTTTTTAAACTCGATAAATCTAAGAATATTTAAATGAAAGCACTTACCTTGCCTCCTTTCCAAAATGATGCGATAAAGTAACCAATTATTGATATTTAATTAAGTTATTGTAAATAATATTTCAGTGGTATTGTATAGATTTGTTTTGCGAAATGGGAAATGAGCGAAGTGTAATTTAAAACGTAGTGTGAATGTGAATTACAAAAATCCTACCTAATAAAATGTCCATGCCCATTTGTCCGTTTTTAGATTGTTCGATATGATAGCGAGGCAGTGTACATAAGGCTAGGCATAATAAGTCAATGATGAGCGCAATAGGGCCTATTTATTAATAGACGCGACATTTAACTGGGATACGATGTGACCATTTCGCCACATCAAAGTCGCGTTATCAGGTATCGTTCGACATTTATTAATATATTTTTCTGTGGATATTTATAGCCTTCCCTAGGTAATGATATTTTTCAATAGATACCTGTAATCGCAGGTTTAAGAAAAAGCCACCGTCTTGTCAAAGATATTGTTATAAATAATGAAAAAGTGGCGCATGCCAAGCTAAATAATGTCTACAAATCATGGGATTGTAAGCAATATTGCTATCGGTAAGATCTCATCAAAAGAAACGGCTTTGTTGTTAGATGCGATGTGGTCAATTTCGCGCCAATTTTGACATTTCAAAATCACAATGGGAGCGATAATTTTTTAATTTTTTTTTTAATTATGAGTTTTGCACCCATCACTAGATTCTCTGCACAAACCAAAGGTAGACTGGTAGAGAATGCCTTTAGGCATTAAGTCCGCCGTTTTGTACATTTCTTGTATGTGTGCAAATAAAGCTTAAATAAATAAATAAATAAATAATTTGTGCTGCATTTACTCGTAGTTAAATGCCTTGGAGGCTTTTATAAGCGACTTAGCTTATCTACGTGTGTAAAATATTTTATGTATATTTTTTTTAATGTTTATAACTAATAATTTTTATTATTAACTGAAATTTTTAAATGAAATTATACTATTCACTTGTGAATATTGTCAAAAATAGTTATTAATTATTATAATAATTTGGAAGTCATATTTATGTGTTGTAATTAATTAGGTGATAGATAAATTTTACATTATTTTTGTCTCGTAGCTTTCGTAGCTTCAGTCACTATTTCTTCCAGTACTAATTAGACTTTTAATGTTTAAATTAACAAATTTTATTTCATAGTTACTGTGGACTGCATTAGTTGTAATTGTAAATAGAAATAAATTATATCTATGGTTTTACATATTCTCTTTGATTTCCATTCCCTTTTTCATTTTTTGAGTTTAGAATTGGCCATTTCTATTTCTTTAATAGCCTTTCAAATGCAACTGTTGAACATAGGGCTCCATCATAGATTGTCTGCTAGAAGAGGTATACTTGCCATTGTTGCCACGCCTGTCTGCATGTCGACATGTTATTAGGAAGATGCTGCTGCCCATTTCCTGGTTTGTTCCCTCCATCACTTCTTACGAAACCTACGGAATAATATGGGGCAGTGATAATTTTCACATATCAAAAGAAAATAAGTGATTGTGATTACTAATATGATTACCGATGACGTTCGAGTGACTAATAGCATCCAAGAAATGGTCACAACTTATGTATATTATTGTAAGCTATTAAATGTGTAGGACCGTAGGTACAAGTCGACACCAACTGAGATTTCAACCTAAGGCTTTGATTTACTTTAATTTTTTTTTTAAGTCTATTTATTTGCTTCAGGCAATTATCGTCCATATGTCAATATATAATTATAGTAATTAATATATTAATATAATTTTACGGATTTTATCAGGTTTAATTTTAACTTTTATTTCCCGACATTTTGGGTAATTTACAGCACCCATGGTCACGGGGGGGACTGAGGTGTTTGAGGTCCCGATGTCATAGTTGGCCCCGCTTTTGAATATTAATTTCGTGTTGCAACACCATTTCTTACCAAGGATGATTCGTGATGCTATTGAAATTAAAATCATTACGGTTTCAATAGAGAAGAAGGCTGGGTGCTATCATGTATTTGGGATCCTATAATTAATCAAATTAAATCCAAACCCAAGCATAACATTGTAAGACTTCAAGATACTGTAAGCTCGTTCTGCGTAGATCGGGCCAAAAATTAGATATAGATATCTATCTACATTTCTCCTTCATTAAGAATCAAAATGCACATGCGTTGTCACCCCTGATGACTAAGATGGAATGCCTTGTTTCTATTAAAAGACGTAACCGGTTCTCTGCGCTCACCATACGCCATGCTGCAGCGATATAACTAGTATAGTTGTACCTAGCATGAATGGGTCGGCTCGACCGGGGAAGGACCACGCTCTCACAGAATACTGGCGAAAAATAGCAGCTTAACACTGCTGTTTCGCATGGTGAGTGTAGAGAACCGGAGACCCTTTTTACTGGAAAAGAGGCTTTCCATCTTAGTCCCCAAGGGTGACAACGCATCTGCATTTTGATTGTTTATTGAGGATAGATGTAGATGTCTATGGGTCACAGCAACCACGTACCATCAGCTGGTACATACGAAAATTCAGCTTATTATATCTCATTCCGTGGTTGACTCTTTTTTATGCTAAAGTGACTATTATGCTTATGGTTTCTATATTTAAAAACGTTACCTTTTTTTGTGTGCTGTTTTGAAAATTTTAAATGAATTGCATGAAAACCCAGTTCAACTGCTAATCATTTTAAGCTATCCTAACTTGCTGAATGAATAGTTTATGATATATTTTTTTAGAAGAAAGATGACACGCGAGTACTCAGTACCACTTGATGGTAAATAGATACTGTGGGGCACCATGAATTTACATCTATCCTCGATTAAGAATCCAAATGCAGATGCATTTTCACCCCTTAGGACTAAGATGGAATACCCTGTTTCAAGTATAACGGGTCTCCGGTTCTCAACACGCACCATACGCAATACAGCAAACTTGCTGCTATTTTACGCTGGTATTGTGTGAGAGCGTGGTCCTTCCTCGGTCGAGCGGACCTATTCGTGTCACAACCATAATATAGCTGCATTGTGGCTCTACCACATATAAAGTTCTGTTCTACTGAGAGAGGAAGCTCGTGTGACCTACATTCTACTATAGTGTTGCGTATATCCACTACTTCGGTACGCTGATTGCTGATGGTAGACTGAGACGATTCTAACTTCAACTGCTACTCAGCCAGACTAGCTTTAAAGCTTGTGATGTCTTTCAATAGCCTGGTGAAGTCATCGTGATCAAACGAAGCAGGGGCTTGCGCTTTCCCTATAATCAAGTCCCTTGCTACTTAAGTAGGCACGTCATAGGGGTCAGTCTCCTTTAACACTTTTACATGTTATGTTTTGAAGGCTCTTTTCTCCCATTTCATTCCACCTTCGGGACGGCATCCTATCGATCATATCCAACGAAGACGACCACGACCATACCAAACAAACAGCATGGCTAGCATGGGTGGTTGACAAAAAAATCATCCCACGATTATATCCACTGACAAGAGATAAAATTATCTTGTCATTTTGCGAAAGCACGGCAACGGGGAGAAGTATATCCCCGTTTGACATAACGAGTTGACATACATCCCCGTCCGTAGAATGGAGCCAAGTGAAAGATAAAAATATATGCTTTTTTGACATTCCAAGGGGACAATTTTATCCTAGTTCATTGGACGTGGGTTTAAGTTTATTTTCATACAAAAACTCTATCTAAGTCTAAGTCAAGATATTATATCCACCGCTATGCCCATGCTCGAAGGGTGGATAAAACTAAGCGAGGGAATAAACATTTTATCCTTTCCCCGGCGATAAAATTGTCTCTTGTCCACGCTAGCCTTGCTGCTGTGTTGATCTCTGTATGTCCCGTCTTCACTGTAGTTGGATGTACAGATCTGGATCACACTTATTTTGTCTATGACGTCGAAGTGGTATTGCAGGAACGCAATGAGCTCGCTTGCCATGAGTTTTAGGGCGTTACCACACCAATCGATCGATCGATCGACGCCATTGATCAACGTTGATCAATGTCGATTGATTGGTGTGGTAGCTTTAGCTGATCAATGGATACTGGTCGATAAAACGTTGTTCAATCATTGATCGACAATTAATAATCGATGTGGTTGTGGCCTGATAATTAGTACGCTCTTGCCCGTATTATATTGAAGACGCAAACGCAGAAGATTCCAGATGCAACCCTTTTTTTAAACCAGAGAATGCTTATTTCATCTAGATGACGATGACATTTTAAATAGCGGTCGGTGGAGCGGGGTGGTTTCTTGAATAAACAAGCAGTTCAATCGACGTCGACTAATGCATTCCATCATGGATCGTCGATCGGCTGATTGGTGTGGTAACACCCTTACTGAACTCATGGTAACTAGTAAACACAACGACCGTACTAACGCGAGTTAAAAAAATCTTACGTGTAGTGAGGCGCGACCAGTTCCGAACGCGGACTGAATGATTATCATGATAAAACACCTTTACAATAGAATAAGGAGGCCTTATTGGGTTAGGCTTAGGGCACAATTTAACTTAAATACCCTGTGGGATGTAATGTAGTAATTTTTTCCCACAACAAAAAGTGCCTTTCACCCTCGTTTTAAAAAAGTAGCACGTATATTTTCTCGCTGTTTTACGAGGAATGATTGCGTTGAACGGTAGCCGTCGTTGCTAATTATGTTCCTTCAAGTATTTTTTCAGCGTTATCAGAAGCCGTTCATTAGTTTCGAGGAACTAACTTATATAGCTTAAGGCCGTCTTCTAGTTCAGCTAGGTATGAAAACGTGTGACGCTTGTCGAGCGAATAAATATACTAAAGCCGGGAGAACTCTTAGAGGGAAACAGAAACAGGAGTTGAGCAGCATCATCTTTTTGATAACTATTTAAAATTATATAGTATCTATACTATTTTATTTTTAGTTACATTATAGGTATGTCTAGTTATTTTTAAGTTTTTTTTTTTAACACCGAGCGTCTTTTAGTTTTCTATTTATTCCAAGGTTGACTTGTAAAGAATGCTTAGTTTAAGGTATCTTACAATAAATATTAAATTAATAAATAAAAAATTATACAAAACTGCTGTTCTAGACCCGCCTGTCAAGTGTGGAAATTATGTCAAAGTCCGTCCTATGAGGTAATCTGTCTGGGAGGCCTACCTATTTTCAGCTGTTGACTTTTATAGATAATATAATTTAATGTAAGAAAAGTGCTGGTAGGTTTTCACGGCACGGTTCTTTGAACGATGTCATCCGAAGGGCTCTTGTCTCTATAAATGTTCCCTCGGTTTTAAACCCTTGTGGAATATTTAGAGACGTTGGCAAGAGACCCAACATTATGATATTGGTCCCTCGGGAGAGATGTAAAGCCCTAGTGAGGGATGCTACTTGCGTAAACACTTTGGCAGCCTCTCATCTCAGGGGTACCACGTATAGAACCGGGGCGGCTTCAGAGACAGCTGAACTGAGTAAGTGGCGCAAATACGAGTCTCAGAGATGACTAAATATTTGTACCATTTGCTGTAGAGACTACCGGTCCGTGGGGTCCACGTGCGGTGAAGTTCCTAAAGGAACTCTATCCGCGGCTGGACGTTGCTGCTGGTGATAAGAAGGCTGGTTCTTTTCTCGATCAACGGCTAAGTACTATAGCTATTTAGCGGGAAAACGTAGCTTCGTGTTCTTGGCATGATACGAGTAGCACTGTATTATAATTAAGTTACTAGTTTGTTTTTTAATTATAGTTTTAAATATTGTATATTATGTTTAGATAAAAAAATAAATTTAGTATAATAAAATAATTTTATGATTCCATTTAATAGGTAATAGGACTATTATAATGGGTAATTTTAGAAAAAACAACGTACGCGAAACCTCTAGGATGTAAAAAACTAAAGCGGAACAGTTCAAGCACTTGAAATACATCCAGTGCTTGAACTGTTCCGCTTCAGTTTTTTTTCTTTCTCCAAATTTATATAAAACTATCCCTGAAATATAACTTATTTAATAAAAAAAAAGAATCAAAAAAATCAGACCAGAATTGACGAGGATATCGTTTAACATACATACAAAAACATACAGACAAATTGAAGCTTCTACTACTGTGACGTCGCCTTAAGGCGGATGCAAAAAAGCTTGTCCCGCACGGCGTGAAGAGTCTTGGAATGTTCCCAGGCGTTTCCAGTATTTAACTCGCTTCTAATTAGTTTCCTAGTAACGTTTATGCGTAAGTGATAATTGGCTAAACAAAACCGTTCATGATATATTAAGCTATCACGTCGCTTTAATAAATTCGTATTTATGATGGTATTGTCTGTATATTTGAATTGTAGAACTGCAACGACATAAATTAATAATTTTCATGGTCACAGGATGCTGCAGCTCATAGTCATTTATATGTAATCTTGATTAGGAATCAAAATGCATTGTCACCCTTGAGGAATAATATCAGCCTCGCTGTCAGTAAAAAGGGTCTTCGGTTCTCTACACTGAACTGACGAAACTTAGCAGCATTAAGCTGTTATTTTACACTGGTACTCTATGAGAACATGATCCCTCGCGAAACAAGTCGAACCATTCGCGCTTCAACCATTATGTAGATGGCGTGGCTCTACCACGTTACAAAACGTCACTTTATTTACAACCACTACCAACTCTGCTAACATTGAAATAAAGACATTTAGTGTATCCGTTTAATACTATAACACACTAAATTACCAATTAATACTGTATAAGTTCGATTAATAATAAATTTTAAATTCTAAGTTACGAGCCGTATAATCTCAATTGCTTTGACGTCAAAACCGATATAATTAAATCAAACCACAATAAATTATGACTTAATCTATAATTGCTAGATCAATTTATTACTAATTCTGATGAATTTATTAAGCGTTTTTCGACCTTGTAGCACCCACGTCTAGTAGTGTCATAATCACGAAGTGCGATCTAACTCTATAATTTTACAGTAAACCGTATAGAATTTTGAAATTTGATCTTTATATATATATATATATATATATATATATATATATATATATATATATATATATATATATATATATATATATATATATATATATATATATATATATAATTGTTCTATTCGTGTGTATATGACTGAACTCCTCCTAAACGGTTGGACTGATTTTGATGATATTGTGTAAGTGATTATTTGGATTCGAGAATGTTTTAGATTAACAAATGGGTCCATTTGCAGGTGGCGCTGTGATCGAGATCCAGTTTTTTCTGCCAGTGATGACCTATGGATCTCAGACGTGGTCCTTTACTACCGGCCGTACGAGAAAGCTCGAAGTTGCTCAGTGAGCTATGGAGAGAGTTATGCTCGGGGTTTCTCTGCGTGATACAGAAACGAAGTAGAACCAGAGTAACCGACATAGCTCAATGGATTAGTAAGCTGAAATGTCAATGGGCCGGCTATATAGCTCGAAGATCCGACAACCGATGGGGAGAAAGGTTCGTACCGGCAGCCGAAGTGTAGGCCATTAGATGGAGTGACGACCTGGTAGGACATGAAGGAAGTCAATGGATGCAGGTGACTTGGGACCGTTTACTAAGGTACGTGAGGGTAATATGGTCACCTTAATCTATGCCGCCCTATAAAACCAAAACTAGTCGGAGGACAGAGACAAAAACATTTTGACAAGAATTAGGAACACTTCGAAAATCAACTTAAAAAAAAAGAACTAAAATCGACTAAAATATTTACTATAATATCAACCATAACCATGACGTCGATAAAGCAGCGCCGATTTGATATTTTATTATTTGTTTACCTGATGAAAAGCTGTGTGGCAACGTCGTTTCCGGGACACCTGAGATTTTGAGTGAGATTGAGAGGTTCTATGGGCAGCTGTACACATCATCGTTGGAGCTACACGTAAGTGTGAGTAACGATCCAAGAGCGAGTCTTATCCGACACTATTCCGATGATATCCCGTCCCGGACATCAGTCTGAGCGAGATTAGAATGGTTCTCCAGCACCTTAAAAACGGCAAGGCCCAGGCGAGGATGGAATTACAGCGGAGCTTCTGAAAGCGGGTGGAAAACCGGTACTTGAAGTCCTTCAGAAGCTCTTTAATTCCGTCCTCCATGGTGGTACTACTCGGGAGGCGTGGAGCAGAAGTGTGGTGGTCTTGTTCTTCAAGAAAGGTGACAACGCTCTCTTGAAGAACTGATAACAGAAGAACAGACCGATTTCCCTTCTGAGCCGCGTCTACGTGCTGTTTTCGAGAGTCATTATGAATCATCTCGCGCGCAGACTTGACGACTTCCGGCCTCCCGAACAAGCCCGTCTCCGAAAAGGCTTTAGCACCATAGACCACATACGAGTATATACCCTTCGGAAAATTGTACAGAAGTCCGAGGAGTGCAATTTGCCACTATGTCTGGCGTATGTGGATTATGAGAAAGCCTTTGATTCCGTTGAAATTTGGGCGGTGCTGCAGTCCCTTCAGCGATGCCAAGTTGACTGTAGGTATATCGAATTGCTGAAATGCTTGTACAGTAGGACTACGATGGCTGTCCGAGTACAGAACCAGAGTACGAAACCTATCCAATTGCAGAGAGGTGTAAGACAGGGTGACGTTACATCCCCGAAACTCTTCACCGCTGCATTGGTAGACGTTTTCAAGCATCTGGACTGGAAAGGATACGGTATTAACATCAATGGCGAGTACATCGATATAGTCCTTATGGCAGAATCGCAGGAGGACCAAAGCACTTTGCTCAATGACCTCAATAGTGTATCCCAACGGATAGGTCTTAAGATGCTAATGGACAAAACAA
This sequence comes from Parnassius mnemosyne, assembly GCA_963668995.1. Lineage (NCBI taxonomy): Eukaryota > Metazoa > Arthropoda > Insecta > Lepidoptera > Papilionidae > Parnassius > Parnassius mnemosyne. Next base: position 30,471,800 of record CAVLGL010000088.1, read on the forward strand.
AGATCATGTTTAATGTCCATGTCACACCTATGCCGGTAGTTGTTGGGAGCACTAAGCTCGAATTTGTGACGAGTATGTTTACCTGGGACAAATAGTCCGACTAGGTAGGTCCAACTTCGACCGAGAGGTCCATGGACGGATTCAACTCGGTTGGGCAGCGTTCGGGAAATTACGGCACATCTTTTCGTCAGGTATACCTCAAAACTTGAAAATAAGACTGTACAACCAGTGCGTGTTGCCAGTGATGACCTATGGTACTGAGACCTTCACTGCTGGTCGGATGAGGAAGCTCAAGGTCGCTCAGCGAGCTATTGAGAGGGCTATGCTCGGAGTTTCTCTGCGTGATAAACTTAGAAATGAGGATATCCGCAGTAGAACCAGAGTGACCAACATAGCCCAAAGGATTAGTAAGCTAAAGTGGCAATGGGCCGGCCATATAGCTCGAAGAACCGACAACCGTTGGGGAAAATAGGTTCTCGAGTGGCGGCCTCGTACCGGCGGACGAAGTGTAGGGCGTCCCCACACTAGATGGAGTGACGACCTGGTAAGATATGCTGGAAGTCGATGGATGCAGGTGACTCGGGCCCGTGCTTTGTGGCATTCCTTGGGGGAGGCCTATGTTTGAAAATGATGATGATGAAAAGCTATAGTATCACAGAGCTATCCATTCAAACAAGGTTATAGTCTTTGAATTATAAGAAAGTGACCATATTAACTGGATGACCATACTACCCTCACGTACTATAGTAGAAAATTCTTAAAATTATTAGCTACGCCTTTTAATACGCGGTTTTCGTCGGGGTCGATCAGCTGGTGATCTTCTAGTCTACCTGACCCATAGATGGGCGGAGGCAGTAGAGTCCAAGGGGGAGGCGTTGGCCGTTAGTCTGGACATTGCGAAGGCCTTCGATCGGGTTTGGCACAAAGCGCTTCTTTCGAAGCTCCCTTCCTATGGGCTTCCCGAGAAATTGTGCAATTGGATCACCAGCTTCCTTGCAGATCGGAGCATCAAGGTCGTTGTAGACGGTGCATGTTCTGACTACAAGCCTATTAACGCTGGTGTTCCACAAGGCTGTGTGCTATCACCAACGCTGTTTCTTCTGCATATCAATGATATGTTGCTAACTGGTAACATTCATTGCTATGCGGATGACAGCACTGGTGATGCTCTATACACCAGCCGGGCCAATATTTCTCGGGAAAACGTCGCCGAGTACCGGAACAAACTTGTGTCTGAAGTCGAGTCTTTGCTGGACAAAGTCTCGGATTGGGGGCGACTAAATCTAGTCCAGTTTAATCCTCAGAAGACACAAGTTTGCGCGTTTACCGCTAAAAAGAACCCCTTTGTCGTATCTCCTCAGTTTCAAGGCACTCCCCTTCTTGCCTCAGCCAGTATCGGTATCCTCGGAGTCGACATATCGAGTGACGTGCAGTTTCGTGGTCACTTGGAAGAGAAGGCCAAATTGGCCTCTAAAAAGCTTGGCGTGCTCAGCAGAGCGGGACAGTATTTCATGCCGGCACACCGCCTGCAACTTTACAAGGCGCAGGTTCGGCCTCACATGGAATACTGTTCCCATCTCTGGGCAGGGGCTCCCCAGTGCCAGCTCCTTCCACTTGACCGCATCCAGCGCAGAGCGGCTCGAATCGTCGACGACCGAGCCCTTTCCGATCGGCTCGATTCATTGGCACTGCGAAGAGATGTTGCATCTCTTTGCATTTTCTTTCGCATCTACCATGGGGAGTGCTCTGAGGAATTGTTCGGATTAATCCCAGCCGCCAAATTTCATGAACGCACATCGCGGCAGAACTCCCGATACCATCCACACCATCTGGATGATTGGCGGTCCACCACTGTGCGATTTAGAAGATGTTTTCTTCCTCGCACGACTTCCTTGTGGAATCGATTACCATCAGCGATTTTTCCGGACCGATACGACTTAGGGACCTTCAAGAAAAGAGCCTACTCCTTTTTAAAAGGCCGGCAACGCATCTGCAATTCCCCTGGTGTTGCGGTTGTTCATGGGCGGCGGTAGTCACTTACCATCAGGTGAGCCGCATGCTCGTTTGCCCCCTCTCCTATAAAAAAAAAAAAAAAAAAAAAAAATACACGGAAACATAATAAAAAACAAACAACTCTAGCAAATACACTGCATTATTTATCACTTAAAGTTACTGCATTATTTATTACTTAAACGTTTTATGTCATACAAACAAAAATGCATGAAATCCTTTGCTAGGTGGTAAAAAACCTTTGGTGTCTAGGAGTCCTTTTAGGTACCCCTATCTTACCTATTTCTGCTGTCAAATAGCAGTGCTTGCTGCTGTATTCTGGTTTTAAGGGTGTTTGCAGATTCCTAGAGGCGACAACGTTTCCGTAGCCTTCTACCTGGGTTAAAATTGGCCATACTCTATAGGATAAAATAATTACTAATACCAGCGTAAAATAGCAGCTTAATGCTGCTGTGTTCCGTATGGTGAGTGTAGAAAACCGGAGACCATTTTTTACTGAAAACGAGGCATTCCATCTTAGTCCTCACGGGTGGCATCTGCATCTTGATTCGTAATCGAGGATAGATGTAGATGTCCATGGGCCACGGTATTCACTTACCATAAGTTGGACTGTTTGTTCGATTGTACCCTTATTCTATAAAAAAAAAAAAACAGGAAAATGCAAAGCATGTTGTAAAAGATAATAGTTTTATGTCATTCATTACACCCTATTCAAGTCCACTGGTGAACATTGGCCTCCCCATAAGTTACGTATTATGGAAGACCGCAGTTGCCATGTTTGGCAGGCGGAGTGGCATCCTCCTTTATTATTTAGTTGTTTTTAGGAGGACGCTGTTGCCTGTCTACTGGTTTGCTTACCTCGGTCGCTTCTTTTGGCACCCAGGATGATATGGGCTAGTGGATATTCTTACACCGTAACTTCAAGAAACTTTTTATGTCATCGAAATACTTTATTTTTTAAATGTGCAGGTTTCCTCGGAATTTTTTTCTTCGACATCGAGCACTTGGTAAATGAGCACTTAAAATTACAAATTAACTATTATTAGCAATATGTTACTCGTGATACCAGATTCGTCATGACAGTCCTTCACAAGTCCACTGCTGAACATTGGCTTCGCCCAAGGAATGCAACAAAGCACGACCCTGAGCCACCTACGTTCATCGACCTCCTGCGTGACTTACTAGGTGGAGTGATGCCCTACACTTCGTTTACCGGTATGAGGCTGACACTCCAGGACCTTTGTTATTCTCGCCAGCATACCCTATATTGTCATAGTTGCCACGCTTGGTGAGTAGATCGCCAACCGTAGTTTTATGTTGTTATTTTGCTGTTATTAGAAAGATGCTGCTGCCCCTCTCCTGTCTAAGTTTCCCCTGTCGCTTTTTACGACACCCATGTGAAGATCAACGGTCAACGGTTACCAGATTAATTACTAATAAATTTATGAGCTAGAATTACTAGGTACTCAAACAATCCTGCAGCTCATTAGAATAAATTAAGCACGCACTAAACGCAACAGTAAATCAAGCGGAGCGGCTTCCAAGCACGAGATGATTTAGATGTGTTCTACCCGGAATCGAAACTGGGGTGTCGCGCTAATTGTTCTGCAGAAAATGTGTTTCATTATTTTTCACTTTAGATCTATTTTAAAATATTTGCCCTAGGTTAGTGTCGTATATTATAGGAGTTATATGTAGGAGTTCAATTTTATTTTTCTTGAACCCTTTTAAGTCCGCTGCTGGTCATTTATTTGCCTTGTAGTAGAACATTTTTTATAATAGATATTAACATCATTGGAGCAATAGAAACCGAGAGGATCGCAAAAAACTGTTTATTTGAAATTTGACCTTGAATATAAGTTTGAAACAACGCAGAGACGAGATTTTATGAGACTTTTGAGACAACTTTTAGAACGCGAAAATGAAGGTATATGTACATACGAAAATTCAGCTTATTATCTTTCATTCCGAGGTTGACCCTTTTTATTACAAGCTTTTATTTAACTTGCAATGTAACTATGTTTGTTCGGGTGGAATCTTGAAACTCAATTTTGAAGCAGATATCTTCAATCGATTGAGCTGAAATTTTATAAACATGTTAAGTTTGGATGACAATGCATGGTTAGCTATATGACGTCATTCTAAATCCAACATGGCGGAATACCCAAGATGGCGGACTAGTTATTTTAATGCACTCCTACCATGTGGGTATCAAATGAAAGGACCTGCTTAGTGTAACTCGAAAAATAAAGTGACGTCACTCTAAATTCAATATAGCGGATTTCTAAAGATGACGGACTAAGTTTTAATACATTCCTACAATATGGGTGTCAAATGAAAGGGCTTGCTTAGTATAACTCGAAAAATAAAGTGACGTTACTCTAAATCCAATATAGCCATTCAGCGGGAAAACGCAGCCAGCGTTCTTGGCACGATACTGCGGGGAGTTGGACTATATTAAGTTTCTAGGTTTAGTTTTTTTTTCTTATTATTGTAGTTAATATTGTATATAATAAAATATTGTATATTTCTAAAATCCAAAATGGTGGACTTCTAAAGATGGCGGACTAAGTTTTTTATGCTTTCCTACAATATGGGTATCAAATGAAAGGACTTGTTGAGAATACGAATGCGAGTTAACCAAAAATAAGATGGTGATCATAAACTCGGTTGCTCCAATCCGTCTGAAATTTTGGTGTACTGGGGTTTTTGCAGTCCTCAATAATGATATTGAGGTCGAATTGTTCGAGTCTGTAGCATCAGTTTGTTAACTTTGACTTGTGTAATTTGGCGAGATAGGCGTCAACAGCATTGGTTTGCAACTTGTCTAGGAGAAGGGTAACGCCAAAATCAAACCTGGAACTGTGTTTCGAAGGCACATGTAAGCTTCAAGCTGAAATAATTAGTGCATTCCTCCAAACACGCGAGTCAAGGTGAGGCCGTGCCGAGGACTAAGTGGCATCAGGGTGTAACATGATGTCAATCCGTCTGAAATGTTGGTGTACTGGGGTTTTTGGAGTCCTCGAATGTGATATTGAGGTCCAATTGCTCGAATCTGTAGCATTGTTTGGTAAACATTGACTGTCCAAAGGTCTGGCGAATGGTGTCATTCGACATATTACAGAAATCATATGGCCCTGCATCCAGAGAGCATAAATGTATGATACTGACATATCATCTGTCCGTATAGACTTCGGTAAAGACGGTGTTCATCTCATTAAACCCAAGACTACAATTTCCAGCAAAATATAGTCACAGCACTGCAGAAAGAAGAATGCTGCCAATTATATAATGTTGGGCTTGCAAAGTGCACAAAATGCAGGGTAGTACTGTCGACATTGCTGTTGTATACTTAGGTTCGAAGCTCTTCGCTGCTGGTGAAGCATACGTGGTCTTAAGTAGGGTAAAATCATTAGAAAGTCTCTATATTGAAGAGCTAGACTGTTTGATGTTAACTGACAAACGACCTTGCAACAATGATGATCAGACTGAGAAACCTGTCCAGCGATAACTAAAAAGTAAAAAATAAATTAAGAGTAAAAAAAAAACTTTTTTTAAAACAAGCTTTTATTTAAATGCGCTAAAAAGAATAGAATAAACTTTTCCTTTTAAACTTTTACTATCAACTTATAACGTCTCGCGACAAACTTTTATTATTTTAAGCGCAGAGCGGCTCGTATCGTCGACGACCGAGTCCTTTCCGATCGGCTCCACTCATTGGCACTGCGAAGAGATGTTGCATCTCTTTGCATTTTCTTTCGCATCTACCATGGGAAGTGCTCTGAGGAATTGTTCGGATTAAACCCAGCCGCCAAATTTCACGAACGCACATCGCGGCAGAACTCCCGATACCATCCACACCATCTGGATGATTGGCGGTCCACCACTGTGCGATTTAGAAGATGTTTTCTTCCTCGCACAACTTCGTTGTGGAATAGTTTACCACCAGCGATTTTTCCGGACCGATACGACTTAGGGACCTTCAAGAAAAGAGCCTACTCCTTTTTAAAAGGCCGGCAACGCATCTGCGATTTCCCTGGTGTTGCGGTTGTTCATGGGCGGCGGTAGTCACTTACCATTAGGCGAGCCGCATGCTCGTTTGCCCCATCTTCTATAAAAAAAAAAGCTTTTATATCATATAAATTGTGTAATGACGTTATAAGTTGTGTTTTAAAGGAAAAGTATATTTTATAATTTTTAGCGCATTTAAATAAAAAGCTTGTTTTAAAAAAAGTTTTTTTTTTACTTTTAATTTATTTATGCTCAAGTGACTATTATGCTTATGGTTTCTATATTTAAAAACGTTTCCTTTTATTTTGTGTGCCGTTTTGAAAATTTTAAATGAATTGCATGAAAACCCAGTTCAACTGCTAATCATTTTAAGCTATCCTAACTTGCTGAATGAATAGTTTATGATATATTTTTTTTAGAAGAAAGATGACACGCGAGTACTCAGCTCACTTGATGGTAAATAGATACTGTGGGGGGCCCATAGACATTTACATCTATCCTCAATTAAGATGCATTATCATCCTTGAGGACTAAGATCGAATGCCTCGTTTCCAGTAAAAACGGTTTCCGGTTCTCTACACTCACCATACGCAACACAGCAGTATGGAGCTGCTATTTTACGCTGGTATTCTGTGAAAGCATGGTCCTGTCCCTGTCAAGGCAACCCATTCGTGCCACAACCAAAAGATAGCTCTATCACGTATAAAACTCCATGCACATCGGATGTAATAAAACGGATCGTTACGAAGAACGAAACGTTCCTTAAATATAGGAATCGGACATTTATCTTCAAGCTTGGCAGACGGGCAGACGATCATAGAAACTAGATATCTCACACCTTTAACGCAACTTCTTCAATTCATTGGTTTATAGTGAATTATAGCCATATCAGCGATCACAATAGATCTTGCTTACGTCCCCCCCCCCCCCCCCCCCCCGGACTTAGTAGCCGTGGCTTGGTTACCCGCGGTGTACAAAGAGGAACCTACTCGGCTGGTCCGAGGTGGCCACTCCGAGTGGGCTTTGCGAGCCGACTTCGGATGTGCGTTGGTAAGCTGAGGCGAGAAGGATGTCCACTCCCATATCGCTGTAGCTGAAGTGGAGTCGCAGAGGAAGAGGAGTGTTGATATGGCGATGCGCCACCGTTGATGCGGTAGTGATGGGGCTGCGGGGTGAGAATATTGTCGATTTTGAAAGGCGTCGCTCTCGCTGCCCTCCGCAGCCGAATTCTGGCTGGCGGCGGAATTATAGACCAGATTTGCCTCTGGGGTCTGGTCTGGTGCTCGTTTTTCCTGGCCTCATGGCCTTCGTGCATCGGACACGAAGGCGCCGTGGCGCAGGTGTTGTTGGAGGCCGCGTAGGATGTGTTCTGGTGCGCCAGACCTGAGCAGGAAATGGGTTTTTTTATAGGATAGGGTGACAAACGAGCACACAGTCCACCTGATGGTAAGCTAACTATACTACTAATATAGTTGCAGCATGGCTCTACCACGTAAAAAAGTGGTGGAGTAGTCCTCTCTCGAGGAGGGGCCGCTATGGGGCAGCTGGCACAGGTGGGGTCGCGGATGCGAGCGAAAGCGTTCCAGTGGTCCTGCCAATATGCGAAGAAGGTGGAACACCATAGGGTTTTAGTCGGTGCGAGTCCGACATAACCCGTCCATGCCTCCGCGAGGCGGGTATGCGTAGGCATTTACCCATGTAAAACAAAAAAAAGGTCTTACACGTCGCAGTGATACTGGTGTTATTAGACCTGCGTAGCTGCTTGCACAAATAAAAGAACCACGATGGGTGTACCGCCGTCTATTAAAAGCCATAAGATTTATCTAGCATCCCCATAGTCACCTCTTACGACCCCCTCAGGACGAAATGGTGTGAGGAATTCTACAATACGCCAACACCAAATGTTTTTTATAGTAAAGTGTGACAAACGAGCACACAGTCCACCTGATGGTAAGTGGTTGCTGCGGCCCATAGACATCTACATCCATTCTAAATCACGAATCAAAATGCAGATGCGTTGTCTCCCGTGAGGACTAAGATGGAATGCCTCATTTCCAGTAAAAAGGGTCTCCCGTTCTCTACACTCACCATACGAAAAAAAAGCAGCGTCAAGCTGCTGTTTTACGCTGATATTCTGTGAGAGCGTGGTCCTTCCCCGGTCGAGCCGACCCATTCGTGCTACAACTATACTACGAATGTAGCTGCAGCATGACTCTATCACGTATGATTGCAATTTGAAATCTACAAGGTTTCATAAAACTAAGTGCACACTTACATGGTAACGCCACAAATGTGATGGCTGCATAAATTACTTCCGTAAAGAATTTCCCAGCCTTTTCGCCCTATGTGTTATGTAAAAGCCGAACATTTAAAAAAATCTTATGGATCTCATTTTTCAAATAGAAAAAAATTATGCTTTGCCTTTATTTTTTATTTTATTGTGGCATTGGCCACAAGGGCTTCAGTTAAAAAATATGAATACATATTTCTTCATAAAACGTTTGATGTGTTACACTTTCATAATTTTGGGAGATTTTGGTGGCAGCTGAATTATTCTTACCTTTTTTTATATAATGCATGTATTCTACGTGGTAAATCAATTAAAATTCAAATGAAGAGCAACGACGATCGAACTGAAAAACTAAGTTGCTCACGTAATATGAAATAATGTGGGAGACCTCCCCACTAGCTCTCTGACTATAGAAAGCTTTTAAAATACGAAATTTCAAATAAATTTTCTTTTAGTAACGAGGTCTAAAGATATTTTAGAAATATTTGCCATACTTTTCCATCATTTCTTTAGGATATGTGCGCAATTTTGATAAGAGCTTGCTGTGCAATAATCATCATATTTCCTACCATTTTATGTCATTTTCAACTCGAAACGAAATTATACTGGATGCATTCCGTTCTCTCCATGCGTTTAAAAACTGTTGTCAAATTAATTGTGTCCATTGTATTTTAGTAATTTTAACATTGTTTTCTTTGTCGCTTGATTTTATAGTATCTCGATATTTTTGACTCAAAATTTGAATCATTCAAAATACGATCACGTAGAAGATAGACTTTATTTGTTTCATTTTATTATTCCGTTACGTTACTTTTACAGCCTATCCAAAGTCAACTGCTGGATACATATCTCTCTCCTATACATTACCTCATGGAGATTATACATGTTAAAGCTGACGATGAGCTGAGGCTACCTCTCTTACAGGAATTCGTCTGGGTAGTTACCAACATTTTATTAAAGTTGGTAAAAATTACTTCGCTTATATCCGCTCGATAAAATAAAATGATGTGTCTTAACTAGTTTGAAGAGCATATCCCGCCCTCCCTCAATTGCGTGCACTCTGTGTTTATACGTATATTGTATACGTATTGTATACGTATTGTCGTCAGTGGTGTGTCTTTCCTAGTGTAGTGGTGTTGGGAGTAGTGGTGATGGGATTAGTCGTGATTATCGAACGGATGTACGCGAGGTAATTTTTACCAACTTTAATATAATGGATTTCCGCAAAGTAACGCCTGATTCTATTAATTACCGCCATTTTACCTATTTCTGCGGCTAAATAGGTGTGCTTGCTTACATAATTACAGGCCGCGGGTTCCATGTAGTCCTCAAACGTGACAACACATCTGTAACCTTCTTTGCTTAAAGTTGGCCGCAGGTGTGCAGTAGCCACTTACCATCAGTTCGACTTGAACGATCAGGTTGAATGGACTTGAACTGTTGAAAATACACTCGGCGACAAAAAAATCCCACATCCGAAAAAAAATTATTTAAATACTATTTTAACACAACAGGCCAATGGCAATGTTGTGGTTTGAGGGTATCATTCGAAAGGTAATTTCATTAGCTTTCAGGAATTTTAATTGAATTTTACTTTTATAACGAGACAGAGAAAAGACAGGGTATGTACAAATTTGCAAATTAATAATTTAAAAAAAAACTTAACAAATACAAAAAAAGTTCTTAAAACCTAGTGTTACACCCCCTTGCCTTGATAACGGCTTCCATGCGGTCTTTCATGGACCTTACAAGGGTCGCAACAGCCTCTTGGAGTATTTGTTCCCACTCTTCAAGTACCGCAACTTGGAGCTCTTGAAGAGTGGTTGGAGCTGGATCTAGAGCTCGCACGCGCCGTTTTAGGTCATCCCAGAGATGTTCTATTGGGTTAAGGTCTGGACTTCGTACTGGCCAATGCATAACAGGGATATCGACCTCCTGTAAATAATCCCGTACAATAGCCGCGGTGTGGCAACGAGCATTATCATGCATTAACATGAATCCATCACCGACATAACCAGCATACGGGACCACATGTTCCTCCAGGATTTCAGTAATGTACCGACCAGCATTTAATGACCCTTGCCCACGGCCACCCCGAGTCCGGGAAACGCATACAATTTCCGTTTTCCCGTCGACGGAAATGCCGCCCCAAAACATACACGAGCCACCCCCGTATTCGACGGATTCTTCGAAGCTTTCGAACCTCTCCCCCTGTCTTCTGTAGACCCTTCTACGTCTGTTATTGCAGAAGAGACAGACCCTCGTCTCATCAGAGAAGAGTACGGTCCGCCACTGTTCTAGAGTCCACTCGCAATGATTGCGAGCAAACTCTAGGCGATCTCTGCGATGCTGTGCAGTAAGTTTTGGACCTTTAGCAGGTCTATGGGCTGTTAAACTCTTTTCGTATAACCTTCTACTTATCGTAGAAATACTCACAGATGTTCTCCGAGTTGATCGAAGCTGTTGTTGCAACTCAACAGCATTTGTAAAACGGTTTCGTAAAGATGTCGTAACGATGAAACAGTCATCTCTTTCTTCCAGATCCCGATTTTCTAACATAACCACCAGTCTGCTGAAAACGTTGGAACACCCGTCGAACTGAAAAACGGGACAGGTTCAACTGTCGAGCAACGTCACACTGCCTCATCCCCTACTGCAATAGGGCAATCACTTGAGCGGCTTCTTCAGAGCTGGTGTCCATCTTTACTTGTTCTTACTTGGGTTACTTGTTTACGTGTGTTCACTGCAAAGTCTAAATTACGACCGACCCATATTTCATCCAGATCGACCCTTTTATACCCTTTTTAGGTGGTGTAACTAGCGTTTGACAGTGTTTATTTTTGACGCTCTATAATGATGAATGTTTTAATGATTTCATGATTTTTTTATTAATAATGTAAAGCTATTCAAATACCCATTTCAAACATACCAATATATATATATATATATATATATATATATATATATATATATATATATATATATATATATATATATATATAAATATAATTAGTTTCTAGCCATTACAGCCATTTTTCGCTCAAACTCAGAGAGGTGCGATTTTTGTGACGCTGAGTGTATTAAATAAGTTGTAGTATTAAGTAAGTTGTTTATTTACACGCTAATAATCGTGTTACATTTTTTGTGTTCAACTTTTTTTAAACGAAATTTTCACTAACATTCTAACATAAGTTCGCGTCTTTATTTAGAAGGGAGATTGACAAACGAGCACACGGTCCACCTCATGGTAAGTGGATGCTGTGATGTGTGCTATAATCACTTAATAATGAAAATATAAATGTATTGTCAACTCTGAGATCTAACATAGAATAAATCATTTCCAGTAAAAAGGGTCTCCGGTTCTCTACACTCACCATACAAACACAGTAGCGTTAAGCTGCTATTTTACGCTGGTATTCTGCGAGAGCGTGGTCCTTCGCCAGCCGAGCCGACCCATTCGTGCTACAACTATACTACTAATAAAGCTGCAGCATGGCTCTACCACGTATAAATTTGTATTTTGTAGCCCCATTTTGTCCTGAGGGTGTCGTCTTCTCCTACAACACTCACGGAATAATATAGGGTAGTAAATTATCTTACGTCATCACTTGTAATTTATAATTTTATATATATATATCCAAATTAAAACTTCTCTGTAATAATTAAATGACTTCTATTATAACTATCTGCGTCGTTCATCATGCGTACAGCAAAGGAGTGGAATAAGTTGCCGGCATCTGTCTTTCCATCCGATTACAGTGTGCGTGTCTTCAAGGCAAGACTGAATAGGCTTTTGTTAAGTCAGTGCGCTTCACCATCCTAGGCTACCTCACCATATACCATCAGGTGGTATTGTAGTTAAGTGCTGGTTTAGAATAATAATAAAAAATATTAAGCTCTGAGGGTTATTTGCATGCCATTAAGAAACAAACAACCATTAAAAAAATATGTCTGTCTGTATGTCTGCCGGGCTAATCTTAGTAATGACTGAACCGATTTGGATGAAACTTTACAAACAGATAGAGAGCAATGTCAGGAAGGATCTAGGATTATATGATGTAGATTTAATCCGAAAAACTTGAAGATTTTATTTTAGATACCATAAATGGTAGAGCCATGCTGCAGCTATATTAGTAGTATAGTTGTAGCACGAATGGGTCGCCTCGACCGGGGAAGGACCACGCTCTCACAGAAAACCAGCGTAAAATAGCAGCTTAACGCTGCTGTGTTTCGTATGGTGGGTTTAAAGAACCGGAGACTCTTTTACTGGCAAAGAGGCATTCCATCTTAGTCCTCACGGGTGACAACGCATCTGCATCTTGAGTCTTTATTGAGGATAGATGTAGATGTCTATGGGTCACAGTAACCACTTACCATCAGGTGGATTGTGTGCTTGTTTGTCACCCTATCCTATGAAAAAAAATTATACAAAAATGGTCTTTGATTATTTAAATCTAGGTAATACCATATTGGCTCGCTAGTAATACAGTAAAAACGTTACAATGACACTACTGCACCATCAAATGCCTCGTGGGTTGCTACTGATGGACTCTACCGTTACCGTTACCGTTACAGGCTATTGAAGTTCACTGCTTAACACATACCTCCCCATAGATTATGAAAATATACCTACGCTGCGCGACCTCATATGAAGTGCTAATTCTGTGAGGTTGCCACGGGCGCGCTCGAGCTGACGCGCGCCTTACGTTAACATAAAAATTATTTTTCTCTAATAAGTATTTAGGCACTTTTGATATTTATTTTTGAGTTTTTATTCAAGTATGGCCTCTCAAAAAGCCAAAAAGTACTGCATAGCATACGGGTGCATAAATAATAGGAATGTCGACTTTTGATTCTTTACTGTTCCTAAGGATACCGAAAGGTAAATATATTATTATTTATAGGTAGATCTATATAATCAGGTACGTAGTTAATGATGCCATAGTTGCAGATTTATTATTTGATTAGTGACCCGACCACAGCTTCGCAGTTTTCAAGTTTTTCGCGTATAATACCAATGACCTTAAAAACATATCAGTGTGAGTAGACCTCCCAGTACTACTGACTGCCTACTAATGCAAGATCAGCATATACTGGTTATTAGTTTAACACTAGGTCGATAAAAGAAAAATATTGAAAGTAGCAGCTCGTCTCATTGCCACTCTTTAATTAATAACGAAGTCGCGTGTCGCATGTTTGTAAATAGCAAAAAATGTGAAACAGACAAGTGACGGCTCCGTGGCGTATTTGTATGGCTTACAAATAATTGTTCCCGGTCTAGATGTTTGTCCTTGTGCAATTTATGTTTGTTAACTGACTCCACGATACAGCAGAAAATCCTAGTGTTGGGGTAACCTTTTTTTAACAAAGTAAAAAAAAAAAAAAGAAATACTAACACATTGCATAACACCTCTGTGTATTCTACTCTATATCAACTAATATCAAAGGATTCAATTTGTTTTCTCAACACAGACACTCGCACGCGGACGTAAGGTATATTTTGATTTAATTTGCGCGTCGTTAAATTTTTTTTTCGACGATATATACGGTAGGCTAATTTCACGAAGGTCACTTCCGAGGCGTGCAAAGTATTATGAAAATTAGCAACGTTGTAACTAAGTTTAAACTCGTAAGTTTGCTATCAGAGAGTGGTCTTTCTGTTCTTGTACTATTATTTATTCTGTGCTTATAGGGGGGATATTTGCCATAGTTGCTATGCTTGGCTAGCGAGTTGGCAACCGCAGTTTTTTTTATTTTTAGTTGTTATTAGGAAGACGCTGCTCCCCATCTTCTGATTTGTTGCCCTCTGACATCTTTTACGACATCCACAGGATGATATCGGGTGATGGATATTCTTACACCGCTGCTAGACGGTACACTGATGGACTCAATTTACAACCAAATAAGGACGCAGTAGGTTTTTAGCTAGTTCTTTAGCAACGATCACCTCACCATTGGCCTCTAATGCTTCGTAATTTATCACAGATGGATATGAAGGCAGGTGACTACGACTGCACTTTTTAATCGCAGGGAATGTCGGAATACTAACGGCCATAACGATTATAATTACAAAGTAAGGCAGTACAAAAATTGAAGAAAATATTGCACCAACATCTAAAAAATATACGAAATATTTTTAAGTTACAACAAGTAGATCTGCTTGTGAAATTAAAGAAAAACACTATGTTGCCTTATCGATGAAGCAAAGCTTCGGTAACTTCAAAGACTATTGCGAATAAATATCACCACATTTATGTGTATTAATGTGCAAATTCCAGAGAAATAAACATTAATTCGGACACCGTTCCGGACGCATGCATCAAAACATCTCGTGGTCACGATTAATTGGTTAGTCGTAATAACTTTTTCCATTAACCATTTCTAGGTTTTGTCCCAATTTACTTGTGCTATTTGAACATTTCTTGTTAGAATTGAAAACCATTTGTAGTTATTCTTTGTATTGAGATTAAAAAATATATTTTAGTAAACAAAAATATGGATTGCGAATAATGGTTAGATATTCCCGCGTTGTCTATGAGCACTTGCAACACCGCAGGTATTGTTAATGGAAAATATATGTCTAGAAATTGCGAGGTGCATTTTTGATGTAACATAGGTATATCATTCCAAAGAGTAGAATTCACCTTCATTTGAATTTTTAAAATAATTAAACTCTTTAATTAAATGCCTTAGCTGACAATCTAACGTCAGCGAAGAATGATTTTTCTTACAGTACAGAGTAACTATACGAATAATTATTAATATTCCAAAGAACACATTAGGGTCCTAATATTCGTATATTGTAATTACTTTAGCCTTGAGTGCGAAAAAAGCTCTTCTTTTATACGTAGTAGAGCCACGGTGCAGTTATATTATGGTTGCGGCACGAGTGGGTCGGTTCGACCGGGGACAGACCACGCTCTCCCAGAATACCAGCGTGAAATAACAGCTTAATGCTGCTGTGTTTCTTATAGTGAGTGATAGAGATGGGGTCTCCGTTTTTACTAGAAAAGAGGCATTCCATATTGGTTCTCGGGGGTGACAACGCATCTGCATTTTGATTACTAATCGACGATCGATATAGATGTCTATGGGCCACGGCATCTACTTTAATATCCGGTGGCCTGTGTACTTGTTTGTCACCCTTATTCTATAAAACAAAAAAAAAATACTTGTCTTGTGTCGTATAAGATTGAACGGAATATTAGTAATCTATGCTTGTACTCGCGACCAGTTGCAAACGGAGTTTTGTCGGGAACTTGACCAGCGGCGGATTGCTGCTCCTTCATTATTGATTAAACAATGGTTTGAAGTGGATTTTGACATGTAAAAGTGGGGCGATTTTGTGTATTAATTGTCTGCGCATGTGAACTGTTAGTGGAAAAGGTTAAACAAGTGCGTTGATGGTGATGTGATTCTCAAGATAATGTCTCTGTCTGCTTAGTTTAAGATACCATCGCCAACCGTCAGCTGTCTGCTGGCTCAAGTTGCCGTCAAAATCTCCCAAGGGCTGCACAATGTGGCGCATCAACATATTGTGAATCAGTGTACTACGAAGGATAATTATACATTGTAACTTCAGGCTCAGAAGGGCTAGAACCCAGAGCCGTAAAGCCAATTTAAAAAAAAAATAGTTGCAAAATATACTTCCCGTGGACACCACCTCGCAGAAACCTCTCGAACAGAACGCTCTACAGAGAACACGACTAATGTACTTCTGATGCTAAGTGGATACTGTGGCCTATAGACACTCGCATCTATTCTGGTCAAAATGTAAGTGCGTGTGATGACACTTAGGGGCTAATATTGATTGTCGCGTTACCAGTAAAAAGGGTCTCCATTTCTCGACACTCACCATAAAACATAGAAGAACTTATGCGTTAGAAGAATTATGCGTAATACATTGGTATTGTATGCGATATTGGCTCTTCCCCGGTTGAGCCGATCCACTTGTGTTGAAGTCAATATTTTATTATTGACATTATTAACGGTTCCGTGGCACAGTGGCTCAGCAATTGCAACTTTGAGGCCCGATGGTTCGAATCGTTGTTCCGTTTGTATGGCTTGTATGGTTAGTTTCGGGTTTGGATGTATAGAGTTGCAGCCTATTTACGCCCCACTGCTGGGCACAGGTCTGCTCTCATTTCTGAGAGGGTTTTAGGGCAAGGAAATGTCCGCCGCGCTGCCCCAATGCGTGTTGGCCAACTTCACATGTCTTCGAAAATATTTTTTTTCTTATTTCTCAGACATGCAGGTTTCCTTACGATGTTTTCCTTCGCCGCCGAGCACGTGGTAAATCAGCACTTAAAATTGCAATTAATAATTTCATTGGTGCCGGCGGGGATTGAACCCGGGTTGCTCGAGTACTGTGAAGCTTACAGCGAGCGCTAACCATCTGAGCTACCACGGCTCTTGGATGTATGCCCTTGTGAAATTTATAAGGTACTTGAGGATAATATGGCCTTAAATATGTAAATATGACCTTAAGCTTTGCTGCCCTATAAAACTAGTTCTAGGACAGAAACAAATAAACAATGTCGTATACTATAACTAATATATTAAGAAAAAAATAGCAAACAAGCTTTGGCAATAATTAGGAACATTTCCAAAAATTAACTTAATAAAGATGTGTAGTTAACACTATAATGTCAACTGTCAAAATGGCGTCGATAAAGCAGCGCCATTTTGACCTTTTATTATTTGATTAACTAATGAAAAGCTATATCGTATCACACAGAAATCTAAGCAAACAATGCTGTAGTTTTTGAGTTATAAGAGAGTGACCATATTCACCGGATAACCATATTACTTACTATATGTGTAAACTACCCCCACCATGCAGGAGAAAATTCTAGTGTGAGAGAGAAAGAAAAAAAATACTTTGTAGTATGTACGGGTCTACCAGGTAAAAATGGAATAGATTGCTTTCCCTCTTCAGCTTCTCATACTGCTCCGGTTCGAACTAACCAGCACTGAACACGGCCGTAAAAAATACGGATGTAAAGCCGCGTCTCCACCAAAGTTTTGTTACCAACTGTTGTGTTGCCAACACGTGTTGGTAACAAATGTTTCTGTAATTACCTAGTATTGGCAACAAAACTTGAAACAATGTCGGGAACCGTGTTTCCATTTTCGGCGGCAACATCAAAGGAATACGCTTGTTGCAAACAATTGTTCCCTCGGTGGAGGCGCTTGTTGGAAACATTTGACGGCAACATCGGAAACAAATGTTGGTAACTTTTATTGAGTTGTAAACAGTTGGAAACATAAATGTTGTTAACATTTTTGGTGGATACGCGGCTTAATGTTACACTTAAATTTTGTGAAGCGTCTTGGTCCTACACATCGGGCCTAACTTAAATTCCTACTAATAAGTATTATATATATATATATAATATAATATAATATTCCACAACTATCAAACAACGCCATCTAGTCCCAAGCTAAGCAGAGCTTGTGTTATGGGTACTAGACAACTGATAAACATACTTATATATTTCTAAATACATAAATATCATAGATAAATTACACCCAGACACAGAACAAATGATCGTGCTCATCACACAAATATTTGTCCTGGGTGGGAATCGAACCCACGACCTCCGGCGTAGCAGTCAGGGTCACTAACCACTAGACCAACAGGCCAGTCGTTGTAAATAAATGTGAAAGTTTGTGAGGATGTATGGATGTTTGTTATTCTTTAACACAAAAACTACTAAATGGATTTTAATGAAACCTTACAATAATATAGCTCATACATCAGGATAACACTGAAAATAAGTCAAGTAAGATAAGTCTGCAAAAAAATCTGTCATCTGCGAGCTATTTTGGCATGAACACTCATCACGCAAAAACCTGTGAACTGATTTGGATGGAACTTTCACTGGCTGATAGCTGATGTTATAAGGAGTAACCTAACTACTCTTATTTTAGGGTTCCGCGCAAAAAAATCTACGCGGGAAAAATCGCGGGGAACATCTAGTAATAAATAATAAATTATAATAAAGAATAACAGAAGAATCATCAAAATAGGTTCACAATTGATTTCGCGTAACATATAACCTTCTTTTTTTAATTCGGCTAAAAATATTTAAATATAGTTTTATGAGTGCATTTAAACACCGTTTAAATGTTTCTAAAGCCCATTACACAGTGTTGCCGTACAAAAAAAAACGTCAAATAATGTGTTCCCTCCCTTTGCGGTTAATTGGCAAAAATAAACATCTATTTATACACTTAAAAACTTACACGGTACATTTGAAGCGGACGTTCTCTTGCCCAGCAGTTAGCGGTCGTGATATATCGTCGGCTGGGCCACTAATTGGGCTCCAATTTTACTTGTCATAGCTTTTGACTTATGGCGTCGCGCGCACAGGATGCTGCCACGCTGTTATGTCACCCTGGTATATCTGTACTACTTTTTTATCATTTCATTGAAATATTTATATTTTTTTTTAAATATGAGTCTTAAAAAGGCTTTATATAAAACTCTATGTCTAGTCTATTAACAATTAATATTTTTTTTATAGAATTATGTAAGAGAGAGAGTTTTGAGTTACTCGCTTCTAGTGTATTGTATTAAAAATAAATAAAGTAATAGACTATATTATGTCCCACAGCTAGGCACACGACTCTCATATCTGGCATGGTTTTCAAGTAGAATATACCGCGCTGCCCAAATGTGTGTTGGCAAATTTCACATGTTATTGTTAAATATTTTTTAGCTATACAAGCTTTCTTACAATTCCTTCTCCGTCGAATATATGGTAAATCAGCACTAATAATGCAAGTTACATTTGGTTTATCTAGGATTCGAGCTCGGGGAGTCTACTATAAAATTAGAGACGAGTACTTATGACCAACCAAAATGCAAAATACTCTAAAACATATAATGAAACATTACGGATAACTTTATACATACACTATTATGGATTTACGAGGATTTCTACGGATATCTCGTTTACATTAAACTAAATGATCATATTTTTTTGTCATGTCAATAGCGTTTTTAAACGTATATTTTGTTGATTTTAAGTTTTTGTTGATGTTAATTTTAAGTAAATTTTTAGTGGCCTCTAATAAATCAGATCCAATGAAATTGTGGAAAAAATTACAATAAACTATTAGTTGTAAGTATGTAATTTTGCAATTACTCGGCATAAGAAAACTACTCGATAGAAATATTATGTTTTTTTTTAATACTCTAAAGGCGATGGAATTTCCTAACAGCCTGTACACAAGAATGCACTTTATAAATCACCATAACAGAAACATATCGGACGAGGCGCGACATCTTTTGGCACTGTGTTTAAGTAGATAGAGCACGCGCGCTCATTTTAGACACATGTGAGGCAGGCCTCGTTTCTATCGTCAAATTACGATAGGGGTATTGATTTATACTCCATTTTGTTATTAATGGTCACACTGATTAGCGAACATTGAGTTCATGAGTTAATATATCAGTTTGTATATACCACTATGCCGTACAGTACCAAGAGCTGAAGTTAAGGTTTGTACTAATATACTTAATAATAATGTCCTCTAAACCGAATTCCGGTCATGGTGGCCACTCTTAACCGAGATTAGACATCAGCGCAGAATAGCATTATGATGCACGATAATGTTCGCAAGCACAGGTGCACTCTCTGCTCCCTCTCTCTTATAGTCCGATGGGACTGCAATCCGACGAGATCGGAAAATCATCACGCGCAGGACCAACGCATTTCCGTGCTCTCCAAGGCTCGCGAATGAAACACTGCCATCTTGTCTCGCTCTTCAATAGCTCTTTCTGGCAAACATCTATACTGAAGCAATCTATGGAGGAGTTTCTTTGTTCAGCAGCAAAAGGCTGGATCTTGAATCGTTACTCACACTTGCGTTTAGACCTTTGCAAGGCTGTAACGGATCGCTAGATAAGTTAGCCTCATGGTTATGTTTATAATACAATACATCTACGTTAAACTTTTTGATACTACTTTTGGTATTAATTTTTGATTTTTCTGCCACCAGGGCGACGCCACTAGAAAGTGCAGATTTCATAAGCGGGGAAGTTAATTTGTTCGGAAAATGTAAAGGTTATTGTCTCTTACTGTTAGCGGTCGTGATATATCGTCGGCTGGGCCACTAATTGGGCTCCAATTTTACTTGTCATAGCTTTTGACTTATGGCGTCGCGCGCACAGGATGCTGCCACGCTGTTATGTCACCCTGGTATATCTGTACTACTTTTTTATCATTTCATTGAAATATTTATATTTTTTTTTAAATATGAGTCTTAAAAAGGCTTTATATAAAACTCTATGTCTAGTCTATTAACAATTAATATTTTTTTTATAGAATTATGTAAGAGAGAGAGTTTTGAGTTACTCGCTTCTAGTGTATTGTATTAAAAATAAATAAAGTAATAGACTATATTATGTCCCACAGCTAGGCACACGACTCTCATATCTGGCATGGTTTTCAAGTAGAATATACCGCGCTGCCCAAATGTGTGTTGGCAAATTTCACATGTTATTGTTAAATATTTTTTAGCTATACAAGCTTTCTTACAATTCCTTCTCCGTCGAATATATGGTAAATCAGCACTAATAATGCAAGTTACATTTGGTTTATCTAGGATTCGAGCTCGGGGAGTCTACTATAAAATTAGAGACGAGTACTTATGACCAACCAAAATGCAAAATACTCTAAAACATATAATGAAACATTACGGATAACTTTATACATACACTATTATGGATTTACGAGGATTTCTACGGATATCTCGTTTACATTAAACTAAATGATCATATTTTTTTGTCATGTCAATAGCGTTTTTAAACGTATATTTTGTTGATTTTAAGTTTTTGTTGATGTTAATTTTAAGTAAATTTTTAGTGGCCTCTAATAAATCAGATCCAATGAAATTGTGGAAAAAATTACAATAAACTATTAGTTGTAAGTATGTAATTTTGCAATTACTCGGCATAAGAAAACTACTCGATAGAAATATTATGTTTTTTTTTAATACTCTAAAGGCGATGGAATTTCCTAACAGCCTGTACACAAGAATGCACTTTATAAATCACCATAACAGAAACATATCGGACGAGGCGCGACATCTTTTGGCACTGTGTTTAAGTAGATAGAGCACGCGCGCTCATTTTAGACACATGTGAGGCAGGCCTCGTTTCTATCGTCAAATTACGATAGGGGTATTGATTTATACTCCATTTTGTTATTAATGGTCACACTGATTAGCGAACATTGAGTTCATGAGTTAATATATCAGTTTGTATATACCACTATGCCGTACAGTACCAAGAGCTGAAGTTAAGGTTTGTACTAATATACTTAATAATAATGTCCTCTAAACCGAATTCCGGTCATGGTGGCCACTCTTAACCGAGATTAGACATCAGCGCAGAATAGCATTATGATGCACGATAATGTTCGCAAGCACAGGTGCACTCTCTGCTCCCTCTCTCTTATAGTCCGATGGGACTGCAATCCGACGAGATCGGAAAATCATCACGCGCAGGACCAACGCATTTCCGTGCTCTCCAAGGCTCGCGAATGAAACACTGCCATCTTGTCTCGCTCTTCAATAGCTCTTTCTGGCAAACATCTATACTGAAGCAATCTATGGAGGAGTTTCTTTGTTCAGCAGCAAAAGGCTGGATCTTGAATCGTTACTCACACTTGCGTTTAGACCTTTGCAAGGCTGTAACGGATCGCTAGATAAGTTAGCCTCATGGTTATGTTTATAATACAATACATCTACGTTAAACTTTTTGATACTACTTTTGGTATTAATTTTTGATTTTTCTGCCACCAGGGCGACGCCACTAGAAAGTGCAGATTTCATAAGCGGGGAAGTTAATTTGTTCGGAAAATGTAAAGGTTATTGTCTCTTACTGTACTATTAGCTATATTTTATATTAATAAGATTAAAAATAAATAAACCAAACCACTGATATTTATAAAAGCAGAAAATTAAAAAAAAAAGTTAAAAATGTGCAATAAATAAAAGAGCAAACCACTGAGGCATTGTTTCGTGTATTAATATAATACTCTAGACTGATACTGGTAAACTTTTATGTAAAACCAACTTCCCAATTAAATGACATTGTATAACAAAAAACTTTACCTCAGTGACAACTAGCCACATTTAGTGAACAGAAAATTATTAGCCCTCATTAAGTGGAACTTTTATTAATCCTGTTGTTTCATAAATTGTTGTACGTCGAGGAAATATCCAGTTTCGCTGCGGTTTTGTGGTCTTTAATATTTTTGAAAGTACCCACTACGCAATTCATCGAAGCTCTCCTGCGAGATATGGAAATAAGAATGACAGCCATAATTATGGTTAAGAGTGTGAACCACAACATTTAAGGTCATGGGATCACTTGTATGACTAAGCTTTAAAATATTCCATTACAGACTATAAAAGCCTACTGCTGAAGATCCCTGCAGAAGGCCCCTCCCATAGATATATCTTCATAAGGAAATTTTGCCATAGTTGCCACGCTTGGCAGGCGGTTTGACATCCACAGTTTTTTTTTAAGTTTTAAGTTGCATGTATGACTTATGACTAGACATCTGATTTTATGCATTTGTATTTTTGCATAGCAAATGAATGTAACTCTCTAGTTACGGCGTTAATGCATATTTTAGACTGTTTTTCCAATCGTGCAATTTCGTTTAGTAGCAGGAGTTACGTGACAAAGACGTGTAGGACGCGAGCGCAGTGCAGTGGCTGACTGAACTGACTGGCCAAATTTTAAATTTTGTACGATGACGTCAGTTCATGTAGAGAGGTCGTTTTCGGTGTACACAATACACATTGATACTGGGTGACAAACGTTGCGTTCGAAAATTTGAAAAAATACTTAATTGTATATTGTCATAAAAACTATGCATAATTTTAAGAATAATTCGCTGTTTTGTACCGTATTTAATTAAAATATATAAAAATAAAAACTCTTTTTGATTTTGCATTGTGCATATTTTGGGCATATCAACAGTTTTAAGTGTATATTTTGACCTTTTTTTAATAGATATTTGCATGCATATTTTGGCACTTTGTTAGTGCATATAATCCAATGTATACTTATGAATAACTTATGTTTAGAAAGATAGACTATTTAAAAAGATATAGTAAAGGCGACTAATGAGTACTTATTCCACCTTACATAAGTGGATGCCGTGAGTTAGAGCCACTTATCCTAGATTGAGAATCAAAATGAAGTCAATGAAGAAAATGAGTTGTCACGCCCGAAGATTAAGATGGAATGTCTCGTTAGGAACAATAGGTCAAATGGCTAAAACTGATATCAAATAATTTAAAATTAAAAAGTTTGTACAACCGACTTCAATATAAATTATTAAGAAATAACTCAAAAACTATTGGACAGACCTTGATCAAATTTATATGCGACCACGTGTGAAGCACCAGCTTTCAAATAAAAAAAGAATCATCGAAATCGGTTCACCCAGGGTACGGATCACGGAATATATATAATGTAAGAAAAATTCTAATATTATAACCTTTGTCACTTATGTAATTAGGATGAATCTAACAACAGTTTCTATGCTAAAATATATCAAGCCGTATACTAAAGCGTGCCAAAGAAATATAGATACATTCAATAAGCGGAGGCTTTATACGTGGTAGAGCCATGCTGCAGCCATATTATTAGTATAGTTGTAGCACGAATGAGTCGGTTCGACCGGGGAAGGACCACGCTCTCACAGAACACCAGCGCAAAATAGCAGCTTAACGCTGCTGTGTTTCGTGTAGTGAGTGTAGAGAACCGGAGACCCTTTTTTACTGGAAAGAAGGAATTCCATCTTAGTCCTTACCGGTGACTACGAATCTGCATTTTGATTCTTTATTGTGGAAAAATGTAGATGTCTATGGGTCACAGCAACCACTTACCATCAGGTGGACTGTGTGCTCGTTTGTCACCATATCCTATAAAAAAAAAACTTCTAAATGAAAAGTAAATAATTAAAAATTGAAAGTTTTATACAACCGACTTCAATATAAGTTATTAGTTATAACTCAAAAACTTTTGGTCATACCTTCATCAAATTTATATGGGATTACATGAGAAGTACCAGCTTTCAAGTAAAAAATATAATACATATAAGTAATCGTAAATCGGTTCACCTAGAAAAAAGTTACGAGGTAACAGACATACAGAGTACCTCCCCCTTTTTGAAGTCGGTAGAAAATTAAGCAACTTGGCGCTCTTTTGACCATGTTTCATTTTTCTATCACATCTTCACAATAATGGGTACCATTGGTCTGTTATTTGTGATTTTGAGACTAATACCCCATTCCTATATTCAATGTTCTGTTCTTCGTTACGATCGTTTTATTTTATAAGCAATGCATGTAAAAACAGTGTTTTTATTTAAATTCATCTCGTACGGAATTTAAAGTCGAATTAAAACTTAACAACTTTAAGCCGTTCGTGAGTCGTTAAATCAGTATTTTAGGTTTATAAATGGGTTTTTCGTGCGCTATTATCACTGTCGAACGGGTAATAAGGAAAAACGAAACGTTTTTCTAATATAGAAACCAGGCATTCATCGAAGGAGACGCGTATCGGAGAACAGTGCGTCAGTAAAAAAATAGGCGCGTAAATCACGACGGGCAGAGACAGAATCTGTCATGAGCGCACTAAAACACACGATGTTATAAAATTAAACCGCGCACGATTGCCTATTAACGAACTCACCACGTCTGTCTGTATGGTTAATAAACTGGCAAACCATTTAGTGTACAAATATTTCCAGTTTTATATTTTTGTTTATAGAATAAGTGACAAACGAGCACACAATCCTCCAAATGGTAAGTGGATGCTGTAGCCCATACGTCTATCCTCCATTAAGAATCATAATGCAGATTGTTACCCCTGAGGATCTAGATGGCATGCCTCGTTTCCAGTAAAAAGGGCCTCTGGTTGTCTGCACTTACCATACGAAACACAGCAGCATACTTTACTTTGGTGTTGTGAGGTAACATATTATAAGGGGCCACTTCCTGTTTTCCTAAAGGCTCAGTCTCTGTTTGTTTTATATTTTTGGACTCAACAGGCTGACGATGTAGGCTATTAGGCCCAAATGGTGGGGGGAGTGTTCCATACAAATCGGTGATCGTAATTCTTTCTATTGTAAACTGT
Organism: Parnassius mnemosyne; assembly: GCA_963668995.1. Taxonomy (NCBI): domain Eukaryota; kingdom Metazoa; phylum Arthropoda; class Insecta; order Lepidoptera; family Papilionidae; genus Parnassius; species Parnassius mnemosyne. Next base: position 30,497,281 of record CAVLGL010000088.1, read on the forward strand.
ATTGATTAAATATTTACTACAGGCTGGGTTATTTTGCAATAACCGGCCAATTTACAGAGAAGGTTCAGAATATGAAATATAAGCAAATGGTGAAGAAAAATTAATTAAAAAAAATCTCAAATATTCTGGCCTTTTTATCTTTTAATTTCAAAATCTATGACAAGGGTCGATCGGTAGGCAAAAACGTTGTTGCCCATTGCCTATTTGATGACTGTGACGCACTGGCTTAGCAATAAACTGTTGCAATGTGGGCCGCGGGTTCGAATCCGGGAACACAAATAATTGTTCCAGGCCTGGATGTTTTTCCTAGTGCAATCTACATAATATGTTTGTAAACTGCCTCCACGATACAGGAGAAAATATTAGTGTGGGGGTAACGTAAAAAAAAATCGCATCAATTTAGGATAATTTGAAATAAAAGTATAACCCTTGTTTACTTGTATTTTCAAAAACTGCAATAACGGTATATCATTATTTATATACTTGAACTTTAGTGTGTGTGTGTGTGTGTGTGTGTGAAAAATAACCCTGTATAATAAAAATAAGCGAGCGAAATCGTTGGCATCGCTAGTAGAATATAAAAATATTTTAATAAATGCACAATGTAGATTTTAAATCTATAAAGTAGTACCCAGATAGTAGATATTATCGTACGTGGTAGAGTCACGTTGCAGCTGAAACGCGGTTGTTGCGCGAAATAATCGCGTCTACAGTAGAAGGATAGCACCCGCACAAGATACCAACGTAAAACAGCAGCTTAAGGATCCTGCGTTATGTGTAGTTAGTGTAGAGGACCGGGTCCCCTTTTAACTGGTAACGAGAGACTCTATCTTAGTCCTCAGGGATGAAGGGTTTTTTATAGAATAACGGTGACAAACGACCACACAGTCCACCTGATGATAAGTGGACATCTACACCTATCCTTCATTAAGAATCAAAATTGACGGCTCCGTGGCGCAGTGGCTTAGCAATGAGTTGCTGCGCTGGGGGGCGCGGGCTCGAATCCCGCACGGAACAACTAATTGTATGGCCTACAAATAATTGTTCCGGGTCTGGATTTGTCCTTGTGTAATTTGTGTTTGTAAACTGACTCCACGATACAGGAGAAATCCTAGTGTGGGGGAATCCTAACATTTTAACAAAAAAAAAAAAAAAGAAGAAAAGAAAAAGAAAATGCAGATGCGTTGTGACGCCAGAGAACTAAGATGGAATACCTCCTTTCCAGTAAAAAGGGTCGTGTCTAACTTATGATTTTAATCGAGGATAATTATAGATATCTATGAATCTAAACATCCACTTGTCATCAAGTGGACAGTGTCCTCGTATGTCATCCTTGTAAAAAATTGTATAGATTTATTTCTAACCAGCTGTTCCCCGCGACTTCGCCCGCGTGTTATTTGGGGATGTTTTTTGGGCAGAACCCTAATTATTTCTCTAAAATAAAAGTAACCTAAGTTACTCCTTGTGACATCAGCTATCTCCCAGTGAAAATCCCGTCAAAATCGGTCCAGCCGTTTGTTTCCCGCGACTTCGCCCGCGTGTTATTTGGGGATATTTTTTGGGCGGAACCCTAATTCTTTTTCTAAAATAAAAGTAACCTAAGTTACTCCTTGTGACATCAGCTATCTCCCAGTGAAAATCTCTTCAAAATCGGTCCAGCCGTTTCGGAGATTAGCCGGAACAAACAGACAGACAGACAAAAACTTTAAAAATTGTATTTTTGTTGTTAGTACCCTATATACTTTCATATGCATTTAGTAAAATATAAAATGTTTAAGTTGTAAAACAACACATTGCAGACTTCCTTTTTAAAGCAAACTCAATAATGGACAAAGCCGGTAGCCGCGCGTTGTGCATCACAAAATGCGAATGCGATGACAAGCCACAAGTAAATCTGTCGTTGTGGGACATTCATCACGCTAAGTGAATATTGCTTAGCCGTATTTATAGGAACATAACATTTTCGCGCCTATTTAAATGTTTTGAGATAGTCGCCTAGTGCTAGCGATGCTTATAGTTTTTTTTTTATGTTTTCATACAAGTAAGGGTGCGAACCGTACCGTGTAGTGGCGGTGTAATTAATCCACTACCCCATATCCTCAGGCCTAGGCCATAGTTGCCACGCTTGGCAGGCGGGTTTGGCATCCGCAGTTTTTTTATTTTTTACGTATGTTATTAGGAAGACACTGCTGCCAATGTCCTGGTTTGTTTCCCTCTGTCACCTCTTATGATCTTCAGTGGACGATATGGGGTATACTTATTCTATTTCACGAAGAAGGTTTGACTTTGGTTGTTGTTAGCCGTGCACATACACATTGTGTTAGTGTGCGTAGGCTGCGGGCGCTCGGGAGTAGCGCTGCCGAGGCCTACGCACACTAACAAAATGTGTCTGTGCACGGCTAACTACAAGCAAGTCAAACCTTCATCGTGAAATAGAATAACTATAGTGGATATTCCTACATTGCCACTACAAGGTAACTCAGAGATCAATATGAGCGAAACAAAAAATAGATTTGAATTTATACAACACGGTACTTTGTCTAGTCAATCAAAATGCCTCGTGATCGAGTTTAAGTGAAAGCAAACTACACTTATACACGTAACATTGTTCTAATTGCCATAACAACCCTTACAATGCGTTGCTATTGCTTACGACAACGTTTGAACTTAAATATCAAACAAACAAACTTATATTCGCTGTCCATAAATCAAAAACAGTATACCAGTGTGCTATAAATGGTTGAATTTCGGTAGCAAAGATAACTTTGTAGCTTGATATGAGACTTGCAAAGTTAACTTTACAGTCGGAGAAATCACCTTCTCCTTTGTTCGATAAAAAAAAAAAACTGTTAGTACCTGTTTGTAAAGTTATATGGAATACTACAATATTGATTGTGCAGTTACGTTGATCATGATCGGTCAACATCGGGCGCTGTCTACAAATATTGGGCTCTTTCGGCAAACATTGGGCTCCTTCGGCAAACATCGAGCTGCTTCGGTAAACAAATATGATTGGCGTTAATGAGGAAACTGTAACATCGATCAGCTGTTTGCTTTTTAAGGAACGAATGTGGCCACGTTACTGTTTTATTAGTAAACTAGCTGTTCCCCGCGACTTCGCCCACGTGTAATTTAGGGTTTTAATCATGTTCGGCGGAACCATAATTCTTTTTCTAAAATAGCAGTTACTCCCTATAACATCAGCTATCTGCCAATGAAAGTCCCGTCTAAATCGGTCCAGCCGTTTCGGAGATTAGTTGGAACAAACAGACAGACAGACAGACAAACAAAAACATTAAAAATTGTGTTTTTGTTATAAGGCAGACAGGCACTTCAATTTTATTTATTTGTATAGACTAGGGGTCCGATTCGCCTGGATTAAAATTGAAGATAGTCAAAGACCATAATTTAAGTTATCAACTTTTCGCTTTTTGTTTTAAAAACTAAGTTTTGGATATAATAATAGCATAGATTTCTCCTGGAATCGCCTTTTATCTGCTCGTAAAGTTTCATTGCAGTCGGTTCTGTCATTTAGAAGATTAGCGCGGACAGACAGATAGACAGACAGATAAAAAAAAAATGTCTTGATACAAAATACCAGAGCTTAATAGAAACCATTTATTTCAATATTAAAGACAGATAATTAAACTTTTTTTATAGGTATAGATTAAGTAGGTACTATTATATCATGTTGTTAGAAATACAACTTGTTAAATGTTAAGAAATAATCACAGTAATTTAACAAATATAGTAACGGTTTGCCAAATATTAGGGAAATTCTTTCTCAGTCTCTTAATGACTATTGATTACAGAAATGTGTCCTACCTGTTGGTCGAACGTTGCACCTATTAGCAAGTTCGTGGCAATAGTGGACTCATGATGCTACAATAAAGATGAAACATATTATTTAATGATTGAGTATTTTTTTAATATAATAAACTGACAAACGAACGTACAGTCCACTTGATAGTAAGTGGCACCTGCAACGAACTTCAAGTAAAGAAGGTCACAGATGGGTTGTTAATTTCGCGGACCAAAATATAATGCTTCAATGGACAATATTTCCTCTTTTATGTAAGGTTTAGAGTTCCAATCTTTAACGGCTAACGGACAACAACCGCTATACAGACATAATTAATTTGCCCTGTATCGTTTTACAGACATAAATTGCACGCGTACGAACACTTACACCCGGAACAATCATTTGCAGCCCATACAAATAGTTATTCAGTACGTGAATGAAATGGGAAACACAGAGCACCGTCGTTACAGAGCAAACAATAGTGCGTTAGATTCATACCAGCGTCTCGCAACGCACGCACACTAGCACCTATACCGCACAGAAAAAAATAACGCGATATTTAGCACTGCTAACGGGGGCTTTGCTTTCTGTTATCTACCTGTTGCTGTAAGTTAACCCCGCCTTTGTGTGCATCAGTGGCGAGACGCCTGATAAGGCTTCCTTCCATACTCTCGTTTTCTTTGGTAGTTACAATCTTAGCTACCGCTATCCAGTATCAGATTTAGGCTTATGTTGTGAGCGTAGGACGACAGAATTTGAGGCGCAATAGGATTTGAAAAGGCTACCATTCTAACCGAATATAAATACGAATAAATTTTAAAATATATTGTTTTTTATTATACAAAGATATATAATGAGTACATTTTTTATAACAAACAGGTAAGTACCTTTACAAAACAATTTTTATCATTCTATCCCCTCCTTCTGACTAGTAGTAGAGTTCAGATCAATTAATCAACAACTGCAGTTTGTCGTATGTAGACGATAAGTATATTTTAGATAGCGATCTCATCAGGATCAAGAAGAACGTTCTTTGGACGTACGGTACGACTGGATTGTTGGTAGTGGGGATCTGCGTTTCTCACATAAAAAGCTCCTGTGATACGACGCAGGAATTTTTTTTTGAATAACTTGAGGACGAAGAAAGGAGGGATTCGATTCCAAAGAAGAAGGGAGGATAAATTACTATGTTTTATGTGTCTATTACCATGTATGCCTCATTCTCTCTCTCTTTTCTTACCCGCTTATACTGCACCTGTCATTCGATGTAGAATTCCACTTCTTTCATCATCTCATATTTCATTCCAGCATATATTTATTTTATTTTATTTTATTTACTTATTTATTCTTTATTGCATCCCTAATATAAAAGAATAGAAAAGGCGGACTTAATGCCTTGAGGCATTCTCTACCAGTCAACCCATGGAGTTTTATTATTAATATGCATAATCAATGGAGCGATTAGACAAGCATGATTTTAGACTTTGTGGGAAGAAAATGTTTTAAACGACACAGAGAACGTAAGGTGGCAATGACTTTACGACTCACTTTTGAAACATGACTTCTCCAATTCAGCGTGCTGTCAATGCGTAGGCCTAAATTTTGTACATACTTACTGAACGGAATTGTAATCCCATTGTAATAAATAGGAGGTAAGTCTGCAAGATTAACCTTGGCTAGCCATTGAGCTACTCACCAGTATAGCTTGGCATTTCAAAGGATTGACCAACCCTCCATAACGAGTAGACTAATCTTTGATAGATGATATGTTGTCGTTTAATTTTTTAATCCCATTATGGATATCACCAATTTCAGCTTACACGTATAGTTGAAGGTCATCGGCATACAGATGGTACGAGCAATCGAAGATGGAGGTAATAAAGTTCATAAACATTGAAAAAAATATAGGAGAAAGAATACCGCCTTGCGGCACACTAGCTTCTACGTCAGCCCAAGCTAAGGTAATTTGCTCCTCATAGACTGACTGCTGTCGACCGCGAAGATAACATGCAAACCATTACAATGCTGTAGGGACAAAATTTAAATAAAACAGTATAGAAAGAACGATTTCATGATCAACTGTGTTGAAAGCATTTGAGAAATCGACTAGTACCGGTACTGTTACCTTTTTTCATCTATACTTTATCTAATATCGTCTGTGACGTTAATTAAAGCTATAATGGTATTATGTCCAGGGCGAAATCCAAACTGATATATACATTAGATTATAAAATTACGAAATAAAAGTAGAAATTTGCTTGTAAACCATCGATGTATACAATGTGTGACAACACATTAACACACATTGACAGGGACAATGATGTTTGTCTTGATCGATGTTGTAAACAAAGGATTCTAAAACTTAAAATATACCTATATATCTTTTTTCCATATAAACTCCGCTATTTTATTAATTGTTTGCATCAGTCCTCCACGCAAAAGTTGTCTGGATAGGAATTACTTTCAGAGTGATAAGGCCGCCTGTTGTACATATACATGAAATTGTACTCTATTCGTATTCTTTTTTTACGTGTATAAAAAAGAATAAATAAATATCAGTGGTAGAAATTTCCTCTGCCTTTTTTTTCTTTTTTTAAAAACGTTACCACACACTAGGATTTTCTCCTGTATCGTGGAGGCAGTTTAGAAACACACATTGCACCAGGACAAACATCCAGACCCGGAACAACTACTTGTACGCCATACAAATACTTGTTCCCTGCGGGATTTGAACCCGCGGCGCCCAGCGCAGCAACTCATTGCTAAGCCACTGCGCCACGGAGCCGTCAAGCCGTTTTTAATAAGTAAAAAACAAAACTGCCCAGCTATTCAAATGTCAATGAAGGACAAACAAACATACAACAAACATTATTTCACATTTTTAATGTTAAGTAAAGTTCAATCGTTGAAATTCATATCAGATTCAAATAAGAATATCCACGAGATAAATTTTCAGTTGTGAAGCTCCATTGTAAATGAAATATTGAAGCAGAGCATACTGCAGTGCGGCGTCGGACCACACACGTCGCCGGCCCGTGGCGAGCGCCGCTAGCTGCAATGGATGCGACTTCCAATTTATTTATATTTATTTTTGCTTGTTAAACTACGAACGTATGCGTTTTATGTGTGCCGCGTTTCTTAATCAAAATATCTTGATGAATATTTTGCGTATTTGTGGTCAATATTAATGTGTATGTGCTGTGATTACAGGTGTATTTTCCAAATTGTTTTTTTTTTTGTAATGAAGTACGAAAATATAGTAAATGTAAAAAGATTTAATGTAAGCCTAAATATTTAGAATTCCGTAATAAGACCGCTTACCGCTGAACACGTGGTAAATTAGCATTTAAAATTGCAATTAACCATGTCATTGGTGCCAGCGACGATCGAACCCGGGTTGCTGTAAAATTTACAGCGAGAACTAAGCCCCTGAGCACTGAGCCGTGTAAAAGAAAAGTTAATGAAACCTGCATATATGAGAAATTAAATAAAAAATTCAAAGACACGTGAAGTCCGTCAATATGCATTGAGGCAGTGCGGCGGACATTTACTTCCCATTAAACCTTCTCACAAATGAAAGGAGTTTTGTGCCTTACAGTGGGGATGTAAAAAGGCTCGAACATTACTTGTTCTAAACTGGTTGACAAGGGCTTCCCCCGTTGTTGGGAGAATTCGCCCTAATCTTCACTATTGGCAAGTGGATTGTTGTTGTTGTTTTTATTATTCGCTCGAGAGAGCAGGCAAAGGAACTATGACATACAGCCTTGTCTTTTTTATTTTGAATATATAGAAATTCACTGCTTCACAATATGTGAAAAAGATGCATCACATTGTGCAGCCCTTGGGAGATTTTGACGGCAACTTGAGCCAGCAGACAGCTGACAGTTGGCGATGGTATCTAAAGGCGCCCATGCAAACAAACAGCTTATCTTGAGAATCCATCACCATCAGAGCACCCGTTTCACCGTTTCCACTGATAGTTCACATGTCATCATCATCATACAGCCCTTCACAAGTCCACTGCTGAACATAGGCCTCCCCCAAAGAATGCCACAAAACACGGTCCTGAGCCACCTGCATCCATCGACTTCCTGCATGTCTTACCAGGTCGTCACTCCATCGCGTGGGGGGACGCCCTACACTTCGCCTACCGGTACGAGGCTGCCACTCGAGAACCTTTCTTCCCCATCGGTTGTCGGTTCTTCGAGCTATATGGCCGGCCCACTGCCACTTCAGCTTACTAATCCGTTGGGCTATGTCGGTCACTCTGGTTCTACTGCGGATATCCTTATTCCTAAGTTTATCACGCAGAGAAACTCCGAGCATAGCCCTCTCCATAGCTCGCTGAGCGACCTTGAGCTTCCTCATACGGCCAGCAGTGAAGGACCACGTCTCAGTTCCGTAAGTCATCACTGGCAACACGCACTGGTTGTACAACTTCGTTTTAAGGTTTTGAGGTATGTCTGACGAGAAGATGTGTCGTAGCTTCCCGAACGCTGCCCAGCCGAGTTGAATCCGTCGATTGACCTCTCGGTCGAAGTTGGACTTACCTAGTCGGACTATTTGTCCCAGGTAAACATACTCGTCAACAACTTCGAGCTTAGTGCTCCCAACAACTACCGGCATAGGTGTGACATGGACATTAAACATGATCTTTGTTTTGTCCATGTTCATCTTAAGACCTATCCGTTGGGAAACACTATTGAAGTCATTGAGCATAGTGCTTAGGTCCTCCAGCGATTCTGCCATAAGGACTATATCGTCGGCAAATCGAAGGTGAGTGATGTACTCGCCATTGATGTTGATACCGTATCCTTTCCAGTCCAGAAGCTTGAAAACGTCTTCCAATGCAGCGGTGAAGAGTTTCGGGGATATGACGTCACCCTGTCTTACACCTCTCTGCAATTGGATAGGTTTCGTACTCTGGTTCAGTTTCCCGCCAAAACTCCTTGGCAAGTGGATTGATGACAGCATTAACATTTAACAGACGTTTCATACTTTAGACGTTTATGCTCAACTCTATTATACGAGTATATAGTCTGGATATTTTACGTCTGGCATAAAATAGTTGGTTATACCGCCATCTAGTATATAAGTTAAACATAATATATAAGTTATAACAGGTCTTTGCTTGCGTCACAAACTTTACTAGTTTCGAAATCTCGAGCCTCATTCTAAATCATTCAAACTAACTTATTCTTAAATTTAGGAGCTTTATAATAAATTCAAATTCTATTTAGTGCCCACATAATTGTACCGGTTATAACGTTAATAGCGTCCCGGGCATGTCTACGTTATATCCCGGGAGCAATAAACGACCAATATTAATAACGTTAATAGCCTTCGCGAACTCGGCACGACACGGGAACGACACGAACACGGCACGGCGCCGGTTTATTGGTTAATTGAATTTCGTACTGCTGCGCGAATTAAATTTTCTGTTCCCTCTCGAACATATTGTAGATCCGTGGGAATCCTAATTGCAAGAAACTTATGTTTCACTGTCTAGCAGTTCGTCAGGTTTGGGATCTGCTTCTTAACAATTGTCACCTTGTTGCCATCAAGTTGATGTGTCCACATTGCTGTTACGGTTATTGAGTGGGAGAGGCAGAATTTTTTTATTAGTTTTTTTTTATTAATTAGTTAAATTAAATAGCTGCTTAACACTGCTGTGTTTTGTATGGTGAGTGTAGAGAACCGGAGACCCTTTTTACTGGAAACGAGGCATTCAATCTTAGTCCTCACGGGTGACAACGCATCTGCATTTTGATTCGTAATCGAGGATAAATGTAGATGTCTATGGGCCACAGCAACCACTTACCATCAGGTGGACTGTGTGCTCATATGTGTGTTAATATTGGTTCTCAGGGGTTATGACGCACCTGTCTACTTTTCAGTCTAAAGTAGGTTGCAGGTATCAATAGGCTGCAGTAGCCATTTCCCATTAGATGGTCCGTAGGTTAATTTATCACTCAGACGAACAATAGTACAGCGCGCATTTCAAGTGACGCTGAAACCAAGCCAAATCGATGCTCAACTTATTATAAAAATAAGATTCACGCACATAATATGTATCTAAAACCATTTAAAACCAACAACATGGTTTCGCGAGCATATTAACGCACACAGCGGCGCGTCCAGCAGTTAACTATTACACGCTCTTAAAAAAAGAAAGAAAGGAAGATATATGTGTGAGTGAGTGTCAAAAAGCTTACCGCGGCTTCGATGATAGCGCTTTCTTTGTTGATCAGAGTTAGCGGCAACTCGACGTAACTGGTAAAATGTAATATGAACTTTCATCAAGACTAAAGCAGTCAGTCTATTAGGTTGTAGAGTGACCGCCCATTAAACGGAATGACGGATATTGGTGACTCACGATCGTGATTTGTAGTAACCAATCAGGGTATGTGCATCGTCTGTTGGTGGGAAGAGAATCCATCACTCCCTTTTGTTTCGTGACTGACGTAAGTGGCAAATAAGCTAGAATGCCAGATACAAAAGCAGATGGTGGTATACCATCTCGTTAATTTATTTGCTTTTTAGTATGTATGTTACATGAGATACTATTATATAAAATGTATTACATACTAAGTCCTTAATGGGGATATGCAAAAATGTTTATTCTTTGAAAGTTTTGTTTCACAAAACTAACATATCAAAATCAATCATTAATTCAACAACAACAAACATTCCATTCCATTATATAAAAATGTCAAAATTGTAATTAAAAAATAACAAACAAAGAAAATTAAATTAAACAATATTAAATATTATGACAGTTAAAATTGTCAATGTATAAGTCGTTTAAGCCAAACGTAAAATACCGAGACTTCTGACGGGGTGTAACTTCAAAAATTCAAAGAGAAGTACTGAGATCGGCAATACGCCTGCCGTGATGATTAGGGCATCCCTACAACGCGAACCTCACGTTCAGCTGTGGGTTTTATGAGCTAAAGATTAAGGAAACTTATTTATAATTTTTTTATGGGATAAGAATGACAATGGTAAGTAGTTTCTGTGACCTATAGACATCTACATCCATCCTCAACTACGAATCCAAATGCAGATGCGTTGTCACCCATGAGGACTAAGATAGAATGCCTCTTGTCCAGTAAAAAGGGTCTCCGGTTCTCTACACTAACCATACGAAACACAGCAGCGTTAAGCTGCTATTTTACGCTGGTATACTGTGAGAGCGTGGTATTTCCTCGGTCGAGCCGGTATAAATATATATATATATAAATAATTTCATTACAACAAATATATATATTTTTTTATTTATATGTAAGTGAAATTATTGTCAACTTGGCGAACAACAATAGAATAGAAAACAATATATTTTTATTTAATATAGATTATTACAATACTTATTGAAAATCATTTTTTAATTACCACCGGTTCGGAAAATACAGAGATATTTTAAAGAACCTAGGAGGAACCAGCAAGAAAACCAGTGGGATTATTTTTTGTATTTATTAATATGAATTTTAATAGAACCAGCAAGGTAGTGACCACCTAATCATTTCATCAGGCATTAAGTCTGCCCTTTGTAATCCTTTTTCGTGAGGTATACAATTAAGTATAAATAAATAAAATAAAGGTAATAATTCCCTGTACTTCATTCATTAATAAATTCTAAGTTTTAAACTAAATGCACATTTCCCTCATAGTTAATAATAGAAAGCTGTTTTCAAGTTATTAATGTTTTGCTTTTATAAAACTGAAGTGGCAATTGAACTTACAATCTAAATAATAAATTTAACATTTAACTTTTATTGATATTTGAAATGGGTGTAAAAAAAAGCCTGAAATAAATGACTATTATTATTATTATTATTAATGGTATATGGCTATTGCAGCCCATGGACAACTGCAACCAACTTGAAACAAAGAAGGCTCTGAGGATTAAGCTGGAATGTCTCACATCCTGTAATTGCCTGCTTTATATATTATACCTTTCAGACCGTAAAAAGGCAGTGCAAGCACTGTTATTTGGCGGCAGAAATAGGTTACGAGTGACACCGAGACAGACAGAGAGGGAGTGTTATGATTGATTTATTAAATTTATAACAAATTACACTATTTCTTATTTGCCTGTAACGTCCCACTACTGGGAACAGGCCTTTTAAATTTTTGGAAAAATTTGCAATAATCGTTTATCCAAGTACCTTATGCTTTGCACTTTGCACCTTTGTAGTCGCTTCGCGCCGTTTGTGTCATTAGTGAAACATGTATACAGGGTTATTTTGCAATCACCTGCCAAATTTGCAGGTAGATTCGGAATAAGTAATATAGGCAAATGGTGAAGAAAAATTTATTTAAAAAAATCTCAAATATTCTGTCCTTTTTATCTTTTAAATTCAAAACGCGTGGTAATGCATTATTTCAACTGATTGTACTGCGCACGCACACGTTAGTAAGGGTCGATCGGTAGCGAAAAACCTTGTTGCCCATAAATCACATTCAATTTGGGATAATTTCAAATTAAAGTAGAAGCCTTATATACTCGAGCCTATTTATACATTTGAACTTAAGTTTAAAATTTGGTTACTCTTTGAAAAATAACCCTGTATATGTCAATCAAAATTACAAAAGCTTAACTTATATCAAAATGTTAAAGTCGACTTCAAAGAACCAACCCTGATTTCAGAATGTGAAATTATTTTATTATTTTTAAGTTTATGGAGACGACTGTTATTTTTTATTAAAATTAATTTTTGTACCCTTTTGAGTGCACTAAGGAATTTTACTAAAACTTATAATTGATTGGTTTACAATGGATGAAGTTGCGTAACATACATAAAAACAACCAGCCGAAATGTAAAAGCTATATTTTTGATATTTTTAAAAATGAATCATCATAATCGGTTTACAATTGATGAAGTCGCGTAAATACATAAAAACAAACAGCCGAAATGTAAAAGCTATATTTTTGATATTTTTTAAAAATGAATCATCATAATCGGTTTACAATTGATGAAGTCGCGTAACAAACATAAAAACAAACAGCCGAAATGTAAAAGCTATATTTTTGATATTTTTTAAAAATGAATCATCATAATCGGTTTACAATTGATGAAGTCGCGTAAATACATAAAAACAAACAGCCGAAATGTAAAAGCTATATATTTGATATTTATTAAAAATGAATCATCATAATCGGTTTACAAGTGATGAAGTCGCGTAACAAACATAAAAACAAACAGCCGAAATGTAAAAGCTATATTTTGGATATTATTTAAAAATGAATCATCATAATCGGTTTACAATTGATGAAGTCGCGTAAATACATAAAAACAAACAGCCGAAATGTAAAAGCTATATTTTTGATATTTATTAAAAATGAATCATCATAATCGGTTTACAAGTGATGAAGTCGCGTAACAAACATAAAAACAAACAGCCGAAATGTAAAAGCTATATTTTTGATATTTTTTAAAAATGAATCATCATAATCGGTTTACAATTGATGAAGTCGCGTAACATACATAAAAACAAACAGCCGAAATGTAAAAGCTATATTTTTATTATTTTTTAAAAATGAATCATCCTAATCGGTTTACAATAGATGAAGTCGCGTAACATACATAAAAACAAACAGCCGAAATGTAAAAGCTATATTTTTGATATTTTTTAAAATTGAATCATCATAATCGGTTTACAATTGATGAAGTCGCGTAACATACATAAAAACGAACAGCCGAAATGTAAAAGCTATATTTTTGATATTTTTAAAAAATGAATCATCATATTCGGTTTACAATTGATGAAGTCGCGTAACATACATAAAAACAAACAGCCGAAATGTAAAAGCTATATTTTTGATATTTTTTAAAAATTAATCATCATAATCGGTTTACAACTAATGAAGATGTCGCGTAACATACATAAAAAAATACAGCCGAAATGTAAAAGTAATTTTTGGAAGTTGGCTAAAATGAAGATGAAGTTTCACGAAGTAGTGAACAATCGCAAGTATATTTAGTTTACATTAGTTTACTTTATTGCGAGTTGTGAGGTATACCTCGTACAACCAAAACAAGATCGTACAAACAAGTGCGTGTTGTCAGTGAAGTCTTATAGATCTGAGAAGTGCTCCCTCACAGCTGGCTGTAACTATGAGGAAGTAACTCAAGATCGCTCAGCGAGCTATGAAGAGGGCTCGGGGCGTGATAGACTTAAAATGAGGATATCCGCAGTAGGAACAGAGTAAACGACATAGCCCAATGGATTAGTAAGCTGAATTAGCAATAAGTCGACCATATAGCTTGAAGAACCGACAATTGACAGAGAAGAAAGGTTCTCGAGTGGCAGCCTCGTACCGGTAGATGAAGTGTAAGGCGTCCCCCACTAGATGGAGTGACGACCTGGTAAGACATGTAGGAAGTCGATGGATGCAGGTGGCTCGGAACCGTGCTTTGTGGCATTCCTTGAGGGAGGTCTATGTTCAGCTGTGGACTTGTGTAGGGCTATAATGATGATAATGATTGCGATGCAAATGTCGTACAGCTGCTATCGTATTTTAATTATTAAGTTCTAAAATGTTCTAGCGGATTTATATTTCTATAATAGCTCAGGGGCTACGTTCTCGCTGTTAATTTTATAGTACGCGATCAACCTGGGTTCGATACCTGACGGCATGAAATGGTAAATTGCAATTTTAAGTGCTGATTAACCGCGTGCACGGCGGCGAAGGAAAACATCGTGAGAAAATCTGCATGTCTGCGTAATTAAAGGAAATATCGAAGACTTGTGAAGTTCGCCAACAGGCATTGAGGCAACGCGGCGGACATTTCGTTTTTCTAAAACCCCCTGAGAAATTAGAGGAAGCCTGTGCCTACCACTGAGACATATTACTAGGTTGAGATATAATATCATAGGCCGTAAGGCATATACGTATTATTGATTCAAAGCGTATGTAAAAAGTAGTCTTATAAAGGATGGGTATTATTAATTAGATGATTATTTAATCTTCAATTTTATTTATTTGTATAGATAATAACATCTACAGTTTTATTATATACAATATTGAAAACTATAATAAAAAAAACTAAAACTAGTAACTTAATTATCATACAGTCCTACTCCCCGCGGTAACGTGCCAAGAACGCTGGCTGCGTTTCCCTGCTGAATGGCTATACTTAGCCTTTAAGCGATACAAGAACCAGCCCTCTTATCACCAGCAGCAACGACCAGCCGCGGATGGAGTTCCTTTAAGAACTTCAATTCAATTCAATTTTATTGGATCGAAGTTCCTTATCGGACGGTACGGGTTTGGCGGATGGGAGCTAGGCAACAAAAAGTGTATGATTTTTTCGTCACTACCCCTTGTGTCATAGTGTAGACGGCCTTGGCGGCGAAATAAGGAAGTGAGATGGAATAATATCCATCTCCCTCGCACGTTTTCTTATCTTGCCATGAAAGAAATATTATTTTATTTCAAATGACGCTTCATTTTAATAGACGCTAGTAATTCATTTACTTGTATTTATTAATCAATAATATAATACCTACGTTTATCAATAATAATATACTACTCAAGGAACTTCATTCCAACCAAGTGTTTCACGACACTTACGCACTTTTGTATTGCCAGAATATAGTTTCTACATTACATAATTATCTTATGAGTTATTAAAGGAAGTAGTAGCTTTTGACTTTAAAAAGTGCTTTGTAAAAGACACAATTTTGAATTAAATATTTGACTTTGACTTTGTAACTTTATTGTAAGCATGAAGCACCTAATGCTATGAAGCTTTGTCTGCCAGTCATCCTAAATGAGAAAAAAAAACTCAACCTGTGTGATTATTAGCTAAAATAAAACGCGTTTTATCCGTCGCTTAATTTGCTGTAATTAAACAGATATTTACAGCTTTATTAATTTATTAGCTGTGTAGTGGCGGTGTAAAAGAATCCACTACCCCATACCATCCCGTGGGTGTCGACAGTGGGAAATTAAACAGTAGTTTTATACGTGGTAGAGCCATGCTGCAGCTATATTAGTAGTATAGTTGTAGCACGAATGGGTCGGCTCGACCGGGGAGGGAGCACGCTCTCACAGAATACCAGCGTAAAATAGCAGCTTAAATCTGCTGTGTTTCGTATGGTGAGTGTAGAGAACCAGAGACCCTTTTTACTGGATTTCATCTTAGTCCGGCTGACAACGCATCTGCGTTATAATTCGCAAACGAATATAGATGTAGATGTCTATGGGTCACAGCAACCACTTACCATTAGGTGGCCTGTGTGCTCGTTTTTCACCCTAATTCTATAAAAAAGTAGATGGGCAAGAAGATCTTCCTAACAACAATAATAAAAAAAAACTGCTGTTGTCAACTCGCCTGCCATGCGTGGCAACTAAGCAAATATACCCCCTATGTGGCAATATGTGGGGAAGGTTTAAGTTCAGCAGAGAACTTTTGAAAGGCTCTACATAAAAAAAAAAACATAAGCACTCACGCCTGTCACCCAGAGGGGTAGGCAGAGATTATGGACTTCCATTTGGCACGATCCTGACACACCTCTCTCGCTTCCTCCACATCTATATACCTACGCATACACGCTCGTCGGTTAAAGGTACTCTTGATTTGGCCCATTTTCAATATATCGCCAATTTGGTCGATAAACTTTCGCCTAGGGTGTCCCTTCCCGACTCTGCCGTTCTCCTCTGCAATATAAATTTGCTTTGTCACTCTTTCCCCATTCATTCTTTCTACATGACCAAACCACCGAAGCATTCCTTTCTTAATCCTGATCATCAACATCATCCTGCAAGGCTTGAAAGGCTCTAATGAATGAATTTATTTATTACTAGCTGTGCCCGCGGCGTAGCTCGCGTATATAGATTTTACATAAAGAATTTGTCGTTTAGGTAAGAGAATATTAAACGATTTATTTCATTACTGTATCAATAAGTGGTAACAAATAAATCATTATCATCTAAGTTCTAAGTAGTTTATGATAGAGCTTCGGTGTAAACGACGTTAGAAGTAGACTTAGACGGGGTGTACACAAAAAAGGTTACGGCGGCTACTAACGCGGGAAAAAGCAACATAGAGTTGGCCATGTGCAAAACAGTCAGTACTGAGGTCCACTCTTACAACGCGTAAATTTGACCTTGCGCTATATTTACGGTCATCGCATAACACACGCTGACTGTAACTGGGAACTGAACGCGCTTAAAACTGAAAGGAAAGTTACTTCTTAATAGAGGGTTTTTTGGCAGTGCTGTCAGATCAAAAAAACTCATTCAGCGCTAGGACAACCCAAAAAGCGCTAGATTTCATGAAAACAGCGCTTTAAAAAAGCCCTAGATTTCGCGCTAAATTAACTACAAACAAAGTTTGTGTTTTTTATTATAATTTATAATTCAAGAAAATATAATCATAATAAAGAAAACAACATTAAGTTTTTTTCTGGCAATATTTTTTGATGTATCAATACTTCGCAGGACATCGACTTATAATTATGGCAATTGCTGTCAACAGTAGTTAGTACTACTCTAAGTAACTTTTAACTTAGCTGTGCTCTAAACAACTGACTAAAACTGAATAAAACAAAATAAATGCGTTGCCAAAACCATGAACGAAAACTTTAATGAAGGGGATTTCCCCGCTTATAGTCGTCGATAAAAAAAATCAAGTTGATCATCCTAAAGGGGAAGCCGGGAGATCCATAGCACAGGGTATCCTAGTTTGGACTCGTTTCCCATGGTCTTTGTTTTGTGGAAAAAATATGTTTGAAAAAGATAAACTGCAATGTACTATTTGTGGAAAAAATAATAAAGGTCATTATTATTATTATCGGTAATGTGGACTAACAGTGCTGCTATAAAAGAGTTGATAACCCGCTAGTCGCTACAATGTTGAAATGTGTGCTAAATACACCAAAAAGCGCTGGATTAAGTGCTAGGTGCTAAAATTTCGAAATGCGTGCTATACATTCCAAAAAAGCGCTAAATCTAGTTCCCAAAGCGCTAAAATGGCAGTACTGATTTTGCGTATATTATAAATACAATATCACGACATTTCGTTGCAATTTTGTTATTTTTGTTCGGGTTCCGCTGTATGGCTTCGATAGATACAAATTTCTTCAGTAAGTCTCAATACGATTCATCGGAGAAAAATCTCAACACAGCAAATCAGAAAAGTTTGTAATTTGTACAACTCCATCCATTACGTCCTTTGTGTGAGAAAACATTCTTTTTTAAATCTCTTTTTATGTTTTAAGTATAAATATATTAATTATTACGGAACGTTTTTTTTACACACAAATCTTTTTATTACTATTTCTGAGATTTTTATGGCGCCATTGAACAAATTCGAACCTACATTTTAAAATAATAATCATTACTTTCGATAGAATTAACCAATTTTAATAAAACAAAGATTAAATGTAACTTGAAGATACGCTTTATGATTATCTTAACGATTTCTTTGAAAAAAAAAGATGTTTACTTTAGACGTGATGCCTTCATATAAAAACAGACAAACAGACAGACAGATAATTCTAAAAATTATAAAAATGTACTTATTTAATTATTTTTAGTTCCCCATAATGATTTTAGTCACCAAAATATATATACAATGTACAGAAAGAGACACAACATGTTATCATCATTTTTATTATATGTATAAATTTAATTAAAGAGAGATGGCGCTGCTAACATCAACTTGATGACTCAAACATAGCCACCGTTGAGCAAATTCCCTACCCATACTTCAGAATATTTATCATAACTTTTGATGGAATGAACCGATTTTAAAGAAATAAAGACTAAATGTAACCCGAAGGTACATTTTAGAATTTCCTTAATAATTCTTATGATATAAATTAGTACTTTAAACGTGATACGTTAACAAACAAACAGACAGACAGACAGAAAGACAGACAGACAGAAAATTCTAAAAATGGTAGAAATGTATTTAATTACTTATTTTTAGTACCCCTCAATCACTTTTATTACAAAATTATAAAATGTACAGACATCTGCTATTTACAGTTTTATTATATGTATAGATATGTACGTGATCTGGAATATAAATAAAACTTGAACGTGCGTCTTATAATACGTGCAAGTAGGGTTACGCTGGTGTAATATTTTCTATACTTCAAATGCAACAGTTTTTCTTACTTAAGAAAGTATTCTCCACACTAGTATTTTCTCCTGTATCCTAGAAGCGTTTTGCATTAATAAACAGCCAGACAAGTAATAATTATTTAGTAACCATACAAATACTTATTCCGTGCGGAATTCGAACCAGTGGCCCCTCAGCGCCACAATCAAACTTTTAGTCGCTACAAAGCCCATAAAAATTTAAAATTGATATTATTTATTGAATAAGTTTTTTTATAATGTACTAGATGTTCCCCGCGACTTCGCCCGCGTGGAGTAATTTTTCACGGAACCCTAAAATAAAAGCAGCCCAAGTTACTCGTTATAACATCAGCTATCTGCTAGTGTGTATAAATATTGACAAATATTGACATTAATATTTATACGATACTAACGTCACTCAATTGCTTTGCCTTCCCGGAACCCCTCAGCTAACACTTAAACTTTATGGTATGGTATTAAAGTTTAAATTGACTTTTAAATATTATTACGAATCTTTAGTATGGGAGTATAGAAAAGTTTTTTTAAAACTTTTTCAGGCAATTTTTAAAATTTTTCTCTCCGTAAGAACCATCTTCGTACTTCAAGGAATATTATAAAAAAAGAAATAGCGAAATCGGTTCAGCTGCTCTCGAGATTTGCGCTTAGCAACACATTCGGTGATTCATTTTTATATAATATATATATATATATATATATATATATATATATATATATATATATATAAGTTTTTAATAGAAGACGTGGCAAACGAGCATGCGACTCGCCTAATGGTAAGTGGCGACCGTCGCCCATGAATAACTGCAACACCAGGGGAAAGGAAGTTTTTGGAATAGAAGGTCCATCGCCTGGGGGTACGGTGCGTCACTTAGCAGTGGGTGCACACCGTATCGGAGCGACATACTCGGTCGTACGTTTTAGATTCATCTCCGTTAAGCTTTGAGGTTACTCTGGTTCCTCCCGGGCAGATATGTCCAACGCGTGAAGTAATACCACACCGCTGCATTTCAGCTATACCTGGAAGTGAGGTTCTAGGGCCCGGTGTTTCACTTTTCAGTGGGTGCACGCACCTGTCGGTATGACTTACTCGGCCCGACGTCGAGATCCGTCTCCGTAGGGCTTTGAGGTCACTGACCCCTAGGTAAACTCGTCAAGATAACCAAAGATGCCGAAAATAAACGGCTCCCATGACCGGTCCATAGAGTTGGACTGTGAGGAGAATCCGGGTAATGGGGAATTCCCAGAGGTCCGAAACCTGCTGTGCAAGCGAAGCACATTCAGAAGACAAATAGGACCAGGGAAATTACAATCGTGAGCACACGAAACGTCGAAAAAAAACCGAGAAAACTTAATCACGATAAAATCCGTAAAGTTTTTATTCGCGTAAATATAAGAAATGGTTAGATGGTTGGTTGGTTATGGTTGAGTTTTTTATCATTTTCTAGGTGAAAGGTAGGTGCCTATAGACCACAACATACATGGTAGGATATGGTAGGAAATAAAAAGGAGGAGGTTCTTAATTCAACTGTAATTTTTTTATGTGTGTTACCTCAGAACTTCTTTCCAGGTGAAGCGATTTTGATGATTCTTTTTTTATTTGTAAGCTGGTGCTTTTCATGTGGTCAAGATCTGACCAGTGGTTTTTAAGTTATCCTTAATGATGACTTTGACAATTTGCCACTATGTCTGGCGTATGTGGACTATGAGAAAGCTTTTGATTCCATCGAAATTTGGGCGGTGCTGCAGTCCCTTCAGCGGTGCCAAGTTCACTGTCGGTATATCGAAGTGCTGAAGTGTTTGTACAGTAGAGCTGCGATGGCTATCCGAGTACAGAACCAGAGTACGAAACCTATCCAATTGCAGAGAGGTGTAAGACAGGGTGATGTTATATCCCCGGAACTCTTCACCACTGCATTGGAAGACGTTTTCAAGCTTCTGGACTGGAAAGGATACGGTATTAACATCAATGGCGAGTACATCACTCACCTTCGATTTGCCGATGATATAGTCCTTACGGCAGAATCGCTGGAGGACCTAAGCACCATGCTCAATGACCTCAATAGTGTCTATCAACTAATAGATCATTAGGATGAACATGGACAAAACAAAGATCATGTTTAATGTCCATGTCACACCTATGCCGGTAGTTGTTGGGAGCACCAAGCTCGAAGTTGTTGACGAGTATGTTTACCTGGGACAAATAGTCCGACTAGGTAAGTCCAACTTCGACCGAGAGGTCAGTCGACGGATTCAACTCGGCTGGGCAGCGTTCGGGAAACTACGACACATCTTCTCGTTAGACATACCTCAAAACCTTAAAACGAAATTTTACAACCAGTGCGTGTTGCCAGTGATGACTTACGGATCTGAGACGTGGTCTTTCACTGCTGGCCGTATGAGGAAGCTCGAGGTCGCTCAGCGAGCTATGGAGAGGGCTATGCTCGGGGTTTCTCTGCGTGATAGACTTAGAAATGAGTATATCCGCAATAGAACCAGAGTAACCGACATAGCTTAACGGATTAGTAAGCTGAAGTGGGAGTGGGCCGGCCATATAGTTCGAAGAACCGACAACCCTCATGGGGAAGAAAAGTTCTTGAGTGGCAGCCTCGTATCGGTAAGCGAAGTGAAGGGCGACCCCTCACGAGATGGAGTGATGACCTGGCAAGACATGCATTAAGTCAATGGATGCAGGTGGCTCAGGACCGTGCTTTGTGGCATTCCTTGGGGGAGGCCTATGTTCAGCAGTGGACTTATGAAAGGCTGTAATGATGATGATGGTGACATTGATGATGTTCTAATTTTATTTATATTGAAGTGGGTTGCACAAAATTAAAAAAAAAAAACATAATATAAAGAGTGATAAACGAGCACATAGTCCACCTGAATGCTGAGGCCTAAAGAGACCTACATCTATCGTCGAAGAAGCCGGGGAAGGACCACGCTCTCACAGAATACCAGCGTTAAATAACACTGCTGTTTCTTATAGTGAGTGTAGAGAACCGGATACCCTTTTTACTAGAAAAGAGGCATTCCATCTTAGTCCTCACGGGTGACAACGCATCGGCATTTTGATTCGCAAACGAGGACAGATGTAGATGTCTATGGGCCACAGCAACCACTTACCATCAGGTGGACTGTGTGCTCGTTTGTTAACATATCCTATAAAAATATAACACCAAGAGTGTGCTGTGCTGTGTACTTTCTCGACAAAACATAACGCAGCACAAGTCTATTGTTAAATGGCAAAAATAAATAAAAAGTCATACCTACCCAGATTGATTCCACGGCAGAAAAGAAAGTCACAAAGTGATTGATTAATTTTTAGTTTTAATAAATAATTGCAAGACCATTGACAGATACAGGTCACTCAGCACCGTGCTCTGCGGTAGGTAATCTATGTTGTGAATGAAATAATTGCAAAAATGAAAATTTTATCCGTGATGTACTTTATGAAGTATATGCAACTTTCTATCGAGCATTTTTCCGTATATCTGTGAATTCTTTTCAAACGAGCACACAGTCCACCTGATGGTAAGTGATACTGTGGCTAATAGACATCTACATTTATCCTCGATTAAGAATCAATATGCAGATGCATTGCCATCCCTGAGGATTGAGATGGAATGCCTCGTATCCAATATCAATCGTCTCCTGTTCCTGTCTCCTGTCAACATACGAAACACAGCGGCATTACGCTGCTGTTTTACGCTGGTAGTATGCGAGAGCGTGGTCATGAGGTGGGTAATGCTAATTTCTGCTAAAATTCCATCGTACATATGTTCTCGTATATTTGAAAAACGAACGCTAGTACAGACTAACTAATAATTTGTTGTGAATTGCGATGATTTGCTTAATGGAAATAGCAATTCTAGAAATATTTTCGGAAGATAAATTCTTGTTTTAACTTACGGCAGATCTTATTATTACTGTCCCAACTCGACACCACTCAACTGTAATATGTTTACAAACATAACTGCATTCAAAGCTGTGCTCGGCGGAAGCGGCTACTCAGCGAATGAATCGTTAGGAAAACATTTTTTTTTTCTCTTCCTACTCTAAACACTTACCACATCAATCAAATTATCAAATGCGCATATAAAAGTTATTAGAACTCACTATACTGTTAAGGAGAGGCGTTAAACAAATACACAGAGGACATACGAACGGCAATTTGGAGCGTAATCTAGTGATGTGTGCGATAGCCGATAACCGTTGTGCTCTCGAGTTGCAGTTGCGTTCGGTGAGAATAGTGTTGAGATACTCGTTAGCACTGCGAGGCTGCCACGGGACGTGCTTCCAAAAAAGTAAAGCAAGCTAGAGGACCCGGTTGCATTCGGAACGGAGATCCCATGTGATAAGGAAGTTCTTGGTATAGAACGTCGATCGTCGAACGTCATCGCATCGTGTCGGAACGTCATGCTCGGCTGTACGTTCAGATTTGCCTCCGTAAGGCTTTGAGGTCGCTCTGATTCCCTCCGGGCTGATCTGCCTAACGCCTGAAAGTAATACGCAAACGCATCCTCATCTCTGCACTTCAGCTATGCTAGGAAGTGAGTTCCTAGGGCTTGGTGAGTCACTTTTTAGTGGGTGCACGCACCTGTCGGTAAGACATACTCGACCATACGTCGAGATCCATCTCCGTAGGGCTTCGAGGTCACCGACCCCTAGGTAAATCCTTCCCTAGGGCGCAAAAATCACCAGAATTACCAACAACACCGATTGTAAACGGCTCCCACGACGGGTCCACAGAGTTGGACTGTGAGGAGAATCCGGGTAGTGGGGGAGTCCCCGAAGCCCGAAATCTGCTGTGCAAAGAAGCACACGCAGAATACAACGTAGTGGAGATCCTGGGACCCCTCATATACGCTGATGGTAACCACCGTGGGGTTTTAGCTGGTTGGAGTCCGGCCCGAACGCAGCTGAAAGTATCCATGAGAAGACGAAAAGATACTCGCAGAAAATAAAACAATCGATACATATAAGTAACTTTTTGGGAAGGTTCAGCAGTTAACTTGTGATTTGCTATTTAGGAAATAATTTATCCAGTGAAGTTATGTAGTAACGCTGCAAGATAATTCACTAACCCATTTAGTCCCGTTGGTGCTTAAAGAGACGACTATAGAATATGTAACAAAACCCTCATGGCGGTATCACCATCTACTGTAAGCCGTTAGAGTGAGAACAGTTTAACAAACTGGATGGGAGACGGGAGGCTCCAGTGGACTGTTCGGGTTCATGAAATAAATGGGAATAGATGAAGAATTGTGTTAACCAGTTTATTCTTAGTAAAAGCCTATAACAATATCTATAATATCTTTCCTGTCATGCATTTAGGTTTTTTTATCCGAAGACGGTATAATACATAAATCCAAGTCAATTTAATCTATTGGTGACATTCCGTATTTAGAACTCACAAGCAGTAATAGAACGTTATATGAAGCTTGGGACTCCTCAGGCCAGGCAATGGATATAGTCACAAATACAAACTAAATGCTGCGATTGCTGACATATTAATAGTCCGTGTGTCTTAAACGTTTGCGTGTAGACCAGCGAGTACATACAATCATTGGTTGAGATCAAAAAATGTATTGGTGTAAAGCTCTTGGCCTATTACCAGCCGATGTAGCGCGACATACCGACTTGGTACTTGATACTTTTTAACATGTAATAATTCATTTAAAGGATCAAATTTAATTTAACTGGAATACTAATAAAGAGTCCTTATAATACTAATAATTATAACGGGTTTTTCAACAAGAACTTTGTTTTTCAATTGGGGCAACACCAAAAACATGACAGTTTTGACATTTAGTTTTTTGACCTATTCGTAGTAGATGCTTTGGCAATTGCTACAATGAATTCAATTTCGCTCGAAAATCGCATTAAAATAATTAAAATCCACTATGAAAATGGTGGTTCTGTTAAAGTTACGTTTCGTAAAATTCGTGATATTTTCGGACAACATAATCGTCCTTCTGAGACCGCTATCAAGAATTTGGTCGCTAAATTTGAATCGACAGGCTCGGTACAAAATGCGCCAACACCAATGCGTGTCCGGCCGGGTCGTTCAACCGAAAACATCGCAGCCGTGAGCCATAGGGTTGAAGAAGATCCAAATTTGTCAATTCCTCGACGTTCTCAACAATTGGGGTTATCCAAAACCACAACATGGCGAAATTTGCGTAAGGATTTGGCTTTGAAGCCTTACAAGGTTCAACTGGTGCAGGAATTGAAGCTGACCGACCATTCACATCGCCGTAGATTCGCTCAATTCATTCAGGAACAGCCCGCTGGTTTTTCTGAAAAAATCATTTTTTCAGACGAAGCCCATTTTCACTTGTCAGGGTACGTCAACAAGCAAAATTGCCGCATTTGGGCTTCTGAAAATCCTAAAGCGATTATTGAAAAGCCTTTGCATGCTCAACGTGTCACTGTATAGTGCGCTATGTGGTCTGGAGGCGTGATTGGGCCGTTTTTTTTCGAAGATGAGGCTGAAAATGCGGTAACGGTCAATGGATCACGCTATCGCGAGATGTTAACATCTCAATTTTGGCCTTTTATTGATGACATCGATATCACAAACATGTGGTTTCAACAGGACAGTGCCACATGTCACACAGCCAACGAAACGATCAATTTATTGCAAACCAAATTTCCCGATCGCATAATTTCACAAAATTCAGCTGTTAAATGGCCAGCCAGATCGTGTGATTTAACACCACTGGATTATTTTTTGTGGGGCTATGTTAAGGACAGAGTCTATACGGAGCCAATCGAATCGATCGCGGCCTTAAAACTCAAAATCCATGACGTGATTAACGAAATAGACCCGGCATTTTGCCAAAAAGTGATTAAAAACTTTGATGAAAGAATCGACATCTGTCAGCGTGGTCGTGGTGGACATTTGCCAGATATCATTTTTCATTAATAATTGCCAAACTTTTCTCTTCGTAATACAATAAAAATTTGAATCATCTTCATCTAAACTCTTTGTTTTATTTTGTTTTAGAAAACAAAGTTCTTGTTGAAAACCCCTTTACTTCAGAAGCTGGGCTCTTCTAATTTCATGACACGCGGAAAATTTAAGTTCAATCTTGTCCAACGCCAATGAAACATGCCTGGCGGTGAATTAAAACGCTTTTAGATATGATAACTAAGAAGTACAAAATAATTCGTGTAAAAAGGGTTGGCAACCACAGCGTTTTTTATTATTTCGAGTTGTTATCACAAATATACTGCTACCCATCTCTTGTGCCAGTTTCTCTCTGTCGCCTGTTACGACACCCACGAGATAATATGGGGTAGTGGTTGTCCCTAAACCGCCACTACACTGTAAATAATTAAAAATTAAAAACTTTGTACAACCAACTTCAATATAAATTATTAAGAATAACTCAAAAACTATTAGTCAAACTTTGATCAATTTCCACATGTGAAGCACCAGCTTTCAAATAAAAAAAGAATCATCGAAATCGGTTCACCTAGTAAAAAGTTATGAGATAACACACATATAAAAAACATACAGTCGAATTGAGTACCGTCTCCTTTTTAAAATCTGTAGAAAATACATGTATCCTATTTCTTTGATTTCTTAAATGTGAAAATAAGCTAGCGCTAATTAAGTGTGCTGTGTGTGTGCTTATATCAATTTCTATCACCAGTTGCAAGGTACCTCTACAAAGAAGTTTATGGGTTGAAGATGGTAATGATGATTGTTATACATGTTAATTGTTATACGTGGCATATGCATCACACGTTCAAAGTTGTAGTTTTACAAATTTCTTCTTCTTCGTCATCAGTTCGTAAAAGTCCACTACTGATCCAATAGAAATTTTGTCTTAATCGTCGTAATGGACTCTTGGAGGTTGATTGACAATGGCGTTGCTATACGTCTTGCACCTTTAATGCTGTTGCTCTCCTGGGTATTTCACGTCATTCGTAAACATGACGATACTGCCATCTATTAGATTTTTTGGCATTTTCCATAGTCGCCTCTTAGGATCCCCCATAGTATAGGATGAATTGGGGTGATGAATACACGCTACCAACATATGGAATAAATAATTTAAAAAAAAGTTTTCCGATTTGATTTATTCATTGTACTTACAATGAATAAATCAAATCGGAAATAATTGTTAATGCTATGTTTAACGCGATCCTTTTACTGTGGTACATGAAATACACTATCATAAAAGTGATAATTATTAAAATCAAGCCAATTCTTTATAATGAGATCGTGTACTTTCCAAAATTGAAATTACCACTAATCATTTTCACTCTACTGTCGTTAATAGTAATTAATTAAAGTTAAACACTTTAATAATACATAAGAAATATGTATAACCAAACGATTAATTATTCTATACTTTTTTTTAAAATATAAATGAAGCTATTTTAAGATTTCCCATTTTTAATTGTTCAATATTTCCGACATGCTCAAGCTAAAGTATCAATCTAACCGCATGTCTAATTGATTTCTATATTCAAAACACGTTGTTCAGTTACATGATAATTGACAATATCTATTACAATCGATAAATAAATCGAAGGCGAAAAACGAAGCGTAGAAAAAAAAACGAGAAATTAAACGATCAAGAATCACAATACGCAATCAGAAAGCATTGTATGAATACCGCACGACGACTTGGGTGGTCCGAAAGTATCCCGTTGCTCCGTCCCTTACGCGCACGCGTGTTCTGTCAATATACGGCTCTTGTCTTCAATTCGGTTTGGTGGTCAAAGTCTAGAAAACGCAGACAGATCACGCGCTCTATTAATTAAAACGGAAGGATTAAATCAATTTCCATATCTGTTCATATTAAAACCTATATTCTTTTATATTTATATATCTTTTAATATGTATATTTAAAAAAGTAGCTGGAATAAAAAATTAAACATTTGCATTTTTTCTTCATATTTAAATTAAATTGTATAAATTAAACTGTGCTATTAAAATATAAATATGACCATACGAAAAATGTGAATCAAAAGGTAATTTACATACAGATATAATATTTCGTGTTGATTTTTTAAAGTCTATATTTAAGTTATATTTTTTGCGCATCTGCGTTAGATAGTCTATTCATTTCACCTTTTGACATTAGCCCTTTTTGCGACTTCGATCTCTTTCGTGCATTCTAGAAATCTATTAACCCTATCCACTCTCACCCAATCATTTGTGACCTTACGCTGGTCTGATTGGTCTTCAATACGCAAGAAAATAGCAGCTATCTCGCTCACTTGTTGTCTTGGGTCATAACCTATGGGTAATATAAGATGGATATTTACATATTATATTGCAAAAACGTTTTAAAAATGCCTGGGTGAGTATTTTCAAACTTTTGTCTTATTAAAGTGGTAGATCCACGCTGCAGCTATATTATGGTTGTAGCACGAATGGGTCGGCTCGACCGGGGAAGGACCACGCTCTCACAGAATACCAGCGTAAAATAACAACTGGACACTGCCGTGTTTCGTATGGTGAGTATAGAGAACCTAAAGAATATGGTTTCCCCTTTTTATTCTAACATATAAATATTAATATTTGTTTGTTCGTATTTTATACGCTGCCGTACTTATTGCTTGACAAAACTTTTTCAAGTTATTGCTTGCACTTGCGCGAAGGTTTAGTAATGTAACCCCTGAAGAGGACAGTGACTCGAAAATGGTCTTGAGCAGCGTGATAGCCCAGCGAGGGTGCGAGTAAGGACTGCCCCCGAGACGTGCTTTAATAATGCAAAGCGAGAGAGCGGCCTCGGTTGCGTTCCGAACGGAAGTACCGGGAGCCCTCATATACGCTGATGGTGACCACCGGGGGATTTTGGCTGGTAAGAATCCGGTATAACCTTTCTGTTGCGCCTACAGCAGAAGGTATCCACGAGGATTTCCACACTTACCCATTAAAAAAAATAAAGCGTGGCTCTACCACACAAAAACTCCCTACGTCCTTATTCTTTACTCTGTGCTACTGCGGTAGACATTGTGAGGAAAAGCTCAACCGGCAAGAAACTCGCCGGACGATTTTTTTTCCAACAGTTACAATATAGTGTATCCATTAGTAAAATAGTTTAAGGTGAAAGTGCCAGGGTGGCCCGCAAAATTCAAATTTTCTTACGTTTTTGTAATTTGCAGGTCAGGGTCAGGTTGTATGTTTAATAAAATATGATTCGCGACCGTAGCAAGTATACTCGTATGTTTACAGATTTATTACAGTTATCATTAAAATCACCAATACAACCTTCTAAGTTCATATAATCCCTCTGAGTGAGTTTTTCTGGAAATAGCCATACAATGGGATTTTCCGAACTTAGAGGGTTGTATTGATGATTATTTATTTATTTTTATTTATTTATTCTTTTTTACATCTACCTTATAATAAGGGATATAAAGGGCGGACTTAATGCCTTGTGGCATTCTCTACCAGTCAACCCTGGATGATTTGAGAAGCTGTGGTAGGTGCAACACCACTCATTAATTAATAAATAAGTAAAAACATTATATCTTATAACAAAAAGCAAATAAATAAAATATTTTTAAACTATACAAACTTAATATTATCAACTTAGTAATAAACAGAAAAAAAAATTAATAGTAAATATATAAACGGATAAAATATACTTATATATACAAAATATAAACGGATATAATATACTTATGTATATAAACAAAATATATAAACGGATATAATATACATATATATACAAAATCTCTAAATAAATATAAAATAATATAACACAAAAATAAAATAACATGATGCATATTAAAATACATATTATACAAAATATCAATTACAAAGCGAAAGAGTGAGAAAAACAAAAATCGGATAAATCAGGTGGTATTATTCTTGTTAAAGAATTCTCGAACAAGTCTTTTAAAATATTGTTTGTTACTGGTTTTTTTTATATGAACAGGCAAGGCATTCCAGAGCAGTATGGACTGCACAGTAAAAGAGGAATTAAAGAAACCACTCTTATGTGGTGGAATACGAATTTTAAGACTGTTTTGGGAACGGGGAACTCTATCATGAGTAGAATATTGGTACTGAAAGTTATCCTTAAGATAAGAAGGAGAATTTGGGTCATTTAAAATTGAATATAGTACTTGTAAAATTCGGGAGCTACGCCTTTGACGAATAGAAAGCCATTTAAGCTTAGAACGGTATTGAGAAACATGGTCATACTTACGTAAGCCGAAAATGAACCTAATGCAATTGTTGAGAAGGCGCTCCAACTTATCGAGAAGATATTGAGATAGATCTAGGTAACACACATCCGCGTAATCAATAATGGGTAATATCAAAGTCTGGACAAGTAGAAGTTTAGTTTTAAAAGGCAGAAAGTTTTTGAGACGGCAAAGAGATCATAAGGTGGCAGTAACTTTACGGCTTATTTCAGCAACTTGAACTCCCCAGCTCAAGGTATGGTCTATATGTAAGCCAAGATTTTTAACAGATTTACAAAATGGCAGCAATGTTCCATTGTAAAATACGGGAGAAAGATCATTGTTATTAATCTTGCCTAATATTCTGCTACTACCTATAACCATTACCTTACATTTGGAAGGGTTAACCGAAACACCATGTCTGTACGACCAATCTCTTATGGCATCAAGGTTGTGGTTGATTTTGTGAATATTATGGTTAAGGTCATTAACACTAGATTGCACATAGAGCTGAAGATCATCTGCATACAGATGGTACGAACAGTTGAGAACTGAAGTAATAGAATTTATAAATAGAGAAAACATTATAGGAGAAAGTATTCCGCCTTGCGGCACGCCTGTTTCAATGTCAGCCCATGTTGAAGACTGTTGTCCTAATCGAACTGATTGCTGGCGGCCGCGAAGATAGGATGAAAACCATTCCAAGGCTGGGATTGAGAATCTAAGATTAGCTAGGAAGGCTATAAGGATATCGTGGTCGACTGTGTTAAAAGCATTTGAAAAATCAACAAGTACTACCACTGTAAGCTTCTGCTCATCCATTCCCATTCGAATGTCATCTGTGACTTTTATCAAGGCAGTGGTAGTACTATGACCTGCTCGAAAGCCTGACTGATATTTATTCAGCAGGTTATGTTTGGTTATGAATATAGAGATTTGCTTGTAAACACAGGCTTCCAGAACTTTAGATAGGTACGGCAAAATTGAAATTGGTCTAAAATGGGTTGGTAATAAGGGATTGGGTATTTTAGGAAGTTGTCGCACAAATGCTTTTTTCCACTGAGTAGGATATTGTCCTGCGTCAAGGGAAAAGTTTACGATATGTGTGATTGCAGGCAAAAGGCACTCAAGGATCATGGATATCATAACCTTGCTAACCTCATCGCAACCCACAGCCTTGGATTTAATAGCTAAAACTGATTTCTTGATCTCATCTTCAGTCACAGGTGAAAAGTGAAAAAAAGGAATAGGAGGAGAAGGCATGGATTGAATGGAAGCTATTGTTGTAGAACGAACTGTGGGATCCAAAGGAGGAGTAGAGATAAAATGATGATTTATTTCATCCAGGGTGATTGATGGACCATGATCAGATGTAACAGCCTTACTAATACCAAGTGTTTTAAGAAATTTCCACACATCGGCGGTCGAAGAATTTGTAATATTGCTATGGATATAACGGCGTTTAGCATTTCGTACCATCTGATTGCATCTGTTTCTCAGCATTTTGTAGCAATCCCAGCTCTCCTGAGTACGATGCTTCTTAAATTTGACAAATGCTTGATCTCCACCTTTCGCCACCTTTACGGCCCTAGTCATCCACGGGGCTGGTGGACGCTTTACTCTTACTTGATGTTTAGGAGCATGATTGTTGTACAGACTAAGAACTATATTATTAAGCACGGAGACTTTATCGTCAATAGAAGTTGATTTAAAAACAGGGGTTAAGTCCATACGATATGCGTCACTTTTAAGTTTATCAGAATCCATTTTAGCGAAATTACGAATATATAGTACTGCGGGATTGTGTTTAGGAGAAACAAGCTTATATGATATATAAGTAAGGTCATGTCGTGAAAAAGCAGGAGCCGATAGTTGTCCGTGCTTAATAACATAATTGGGAGAAGCTGTGATAATATGATCAATCCATGAGTCATCAGTGTCAATGTTGTGGTGAGTTGCCTCTAAGGGGAGAATGTGGAGATCGACTGACTCTATGACTGACCGAAATTTTTGAGACCGAGAAGAATTTCTCAACAAATCAGTATTGAAATCACCCATTATTATGCAGTGCGTGTACTCAGATGAAATGGTAGAGAGAGCGCTTTCAAAAGCGTTGAAAAAGTTAATAGCAGGTGGGCAGTATACTACCCCAAGAATTGCCTTTACACCTTTGATATCGATTTCCAGAAACAGAAACTCCAATGAGGCAGAATAAGGAGATGGTGAAGCTAAAATTGTTTTATAAGGAATATTTGCTCTCAGGTATATGGCGACACCTCCACCTCCTTTTTCAGTCCGGTCGTTACGCACAAGAACAAAGTTATTTAAGGGATACATGCTGGACATTAATGAAGGCTTTAGCCAACTTTCTGATACTAAGATTGCATGAACACAATCTATAGAAAAAACTTCTTCAAAATAAGAGTAATGACCCGGTATGCTCTGAGCATTAACATGACATACATTTAGAAAATTTTTACAAGGAGTAAGTAAATTAATAAGCTCATCGCGGAGGGAGGGCAAGCTATTAGTATAATTAAAAGACTCGAACGAGACATCTGAATCATGTGCAGAATAAAAAGATTCATCGTCCGACGTAGCTGACATAATAATAATATGTATATGATAAATATAAAACAATATGTTAAAAAATACTTATATAACACAGAATATAAATTACTTAAACTAACTAATAAAAATATTATAATGATTATAATTCTGTAAATACATACTTGTTACGATCGCGAATTATAATTTGTTAAACATACGAAACAAACATAAGATGACACTGACCTGCAAATTGCAAAAAACGTACGAAAATTTTAATTTCGCGGTCTACCCTTTCGCTTTCACCTTAAGAAAGCTCAATATGTCAAAGCATTTTTTAAATGCACAAAAAGATCGAAATAAATCTTTTTTTGCATTATATATATATTTTACGTGGTAGAGTCATGCTGCAGCTATATTAGTAGGATAGTTGTAGCACGAATGGGTCGGCTCGACCGGGCAAGGACCACGCTCTCACAGAATACCAGCGTAAATAGCAACATAACGCTGCTGTGTTTCGTATGGTGAGTGTAGAGAACCGGAGGCCCTTTTTATTGGAAAAGAGGCATTCCATCTTAGTCCGTCACCCGTGGACATTGCATCTGCATTTTGATTCGCAAACGGATAAATGTAGGTAGATATCTATGGGCCACAGCAACCATTTACCATCAGGTGGACTGTGTGCTCGTTTGTCCCTATCATATTCTCGTTTCACCCTATCATATAAAAAAGACCGGCCAAGTGCGAGTCGGACTCGCGCACCGAGGGTTCTGAACAAATCTGTAGGTATATAAGTTTAAAATTATTAAAAATATTTTTATTATATGATGTAACTAAAAATTTATGCTTTTCGCAATTTTTCCTTTATCTGTGCTATAAAACGTTGCTTTGTACCAAATTTCAAGATTCTGAGTTCACGGGAAGTACCATGTAGGTTTTGATTCCCTTGCGAATGTCGAAAATTTACGGCATAAACGGCTGTATCTTTTGATTGCGTTGGCTTAGAATTTGATTTTTTCACAGCTCTAAGGGACAGTAGACTTGAGTATTTGATTTAATTTCATCTTAATACTTCCACGCGTTCCTGAGAAAAAGGGTCTTGACAGACAGAGAGACAGATAGACGGACAACAAAGTGATCCTATAAGGGTTCCATTTATTCCTTTTGAGGTACGGAACCCTAAAAAAGAAATCTAAACTTGCTGTTCCAAAGTACAGACTATAAAATTAGCGACTTATTTTTCAAATGTATAACTATTTATAACAAGATTCTCAGTAGTATTATTGATTTGCCGCTTCATAAATTCGAAGCGCATGTAAAAAAACATACTTATGAAGAAATATTAAATTAAAAAAATTTAAAAAATTAATTTTTTGACGTAATGCGCTTTCTTAGACTGTTCTTACTAGTATACTCGATATCTATACAAATAAATAAAATTTAAGTGTCTGATTGTAATATTAAAATAACAGCTTTTTACTAAATGCACATGACAGTATATACGGTAATTATAACAAAAAAACAATGTGTAAAATTTTTCAAAAAATGCTGCTGTGCATCTCCTGTTCCAGTATCCCTCTGTCACCTCTTGCGACACTCACGGGACGACATAGGGTAGTGGATAATCTTACACCGCTACTACACGGTGTTAATTTTTCCCCAACAATTAGAATTTAATCTTAGAAAATACTAGCTGTTCCCCGCGACTTCACCCGTGTGGAATTCATTAGGATTGAAATTTCATAAGTTTTAATTTATTTTCGCAGAACCCTAATTTTTCTTCCAAAATGAAAGTAGCCGAAGTTACTGCTTATAACATCAGATATCTGCCAGTAAAAGTCCTGTCAAAATCGGTCCAGCCGTTTCGGAGATTAGCCCGAACAAACAGACAGACAGACAGAAAGACAGACAGACAAAAAATTTAAAAATCGTGGTTTTGTTATAAGTACCGTATATACTTTCATATCCACATAGTAGAATGCTGTTATTTAGACATTACAAACAAACACTTCAATTTTATTTATTTGTATAGATAACAACTGAACATGACTTCAATTACCTCCCCGCCTGCCAAGCGGTGAAAACCATAC
The DNA here is from genome assembly GCA_963668995.1 of Parnassius mnemosyne. NCBI lineage: Eukaryota > Metazoa > Arthropoda > Insecta > Lepidoptera > Papilionidae > Parnassius > Parnassius mnemosyne. The sequence goes on from CAVLGL010000088.1 coordinate 30,531,995, forward strand.
AAAGGGATATTAATGGGGAGGAGGCTTATGTTTAGCAGTGGCTTTTACAGGCTGTAATTGGTGTTGGAAGGGATGGGGAAAAGTCTTCTAGAGACTTTCTTACCGCTTTTTCTCACGAGATCTCCCGCTGTAGGTATGTCATCATTATCATCATTACAGCCCTTCACAAGTCCACTGCTGAACATAGGCCTCCCCCAAAGAATGCCACAAAGCACGGTCCTGAGCCACTGTAGGTATGTATTAACATCATAATTCATCATGGAATCACTCATTTTGCCAAAGGTATTAAAACAGTTTCTTACATATATAATATTTTCCAAAATGGATAATGAAGCAACACTCACTGAGGTCTCTGAGTGAGTCCAAAGAAAAAAAATTTAAGACGAAAGGTCTTAAAGTGTAAATAGCACTTATAGCTTCTTTTTTGTCTACATTAAAATGCCATGCCATGAAATAGGTACGGACTGTTTCACTGTAACATTTTTCGATGCCAATCTTTATTTAAATAATTTTTCTGTCCGTGTGTATGTGACTGAAGTCCTCCTAAACGGCTGGACCGATTTTGAGATATTGAGAGTGGTTTGAGAATATTTTAGATTCATAATTGAATACAATAGGTGGCGTTGTTGTCAAAATCCAGAAATCACCCGAAGTGCGAAGCGGGGGCGGATCGCTAGTTTTCATATCATAATAATATGCATTACTTGCTGTATTTTAACTTCATAGTCACTACACATAATAATCACGCACATGTACCTTCATGCATATCAATGTAAGTATGATAACAATGGTAGTATGAACAAATGCGTATAATTTTATTTAAAGGAGGTACATAGGTGAAGGAGTTGCTTCTATAATTAAACCTAATTTCGAAACTATAGTAAATTTAGAGGAAAAATTAAATTTTGGATAAATGAAATTGCATTTTTTTACTCCGAAGATATATATATATATATACTATCTGACCAGGCAGACGTTGTTCTGCCCTTTTCGACGACCCTTATATAATAAAAAAATCCTTAAATTCGAAATAAGTTCTGTCCAACTTGAGAGATAGCATAGTTTTTATCCTCATGACAATCAATATTTTTTTATAACGAATTTAAGCATTTTTTATATGCAGGCCCTGCATTGCAGGGTCGTCGAAAAGGGCAGAACAACGGCCAGCTAGTGAATTTATAAATTTGAATTTGGAATTCTTAACCAAAGAGGAGATATTTCAGATCAAAGTGGTCAGTACGACAAAACGCTAATTTCATATGTAAGGACCTAATATTTATAACAAAGGGATTAAAAAGAGTGGACGTAAGGTAACGCATTTAGGCGTTCTCTCATAACCAACTTAAGAATACATGACAATACCTACTCAAATGAATTCTACATCTACAATAACAAAAAATAAAACGATAAACAATGTTTGTTTCTGGTAAACATGTCATCTACCCACAATTCTTTTTCTATACTTGACACTTGACAATTAGAAAAGTCCATGTTCATCAATAAGTTGTTTCATGACGATAAAAAAAGAGAGCTAATTTAATCAAACGTGGAGGCCGTTGGTCGATTGGTCCAAATTTAAGAATATCTTACTTCAAACTAATCCATTCAATTTGATACACAGTTTATTAATCGTCTATGGCACAACTTAAGCATTATACAATCAAATGCACTCGTGATTTGTAGATCGATCTGAGTTAAGATCAATTAGGCCGATAGAGCTCTGTTTTGACAGCTCCCTCCGCTGTGACAGGTTGACAGGTGTCGTGACAGGTTCGCTGTGCGTGCGTGTGAGCAATTTGTGCAGCGTGACCGAAGTGAGGATCGATTTTTATTGAGTTCTATTCGAGTTATGACTTTGAATTTAACATTGACTTTTTGTACGATTTGAATTATGATGAAAAAATTATAATCGTATGCATAACTTTTTTATCCAAATCATTTTTTTACAAACAAGCACATAGCCTTTGACGGTTCCGTGGCGCAGTGGCTTAGCAATGAGTTGCAGCACTAAGGGCCACAGGTTCGAATCTCGCACAGAACAAGTATTTGTATGGCCTACAAATAATGGTTTGAGCCTGGATGTTTATCCTTATGAAATTTATGTACGTAAACTGCCCCCACAATACAGGAGAAACTCCTCGTATGGAGGTAAAGTTTTCTAAAAAAGTCTACCTAAAAGAAGCAGATGCTATAGCTCATAGATCATAGAGACGTGCATTTGTTTCTAATAAAAAATTACTGTCACCCCTAAGAACTAAGATGTAATCCCGTGTTTTACCAATAAAAAGCATTTTCACTTACGATACAAAACATTTTTACAGCTTAATGTATTTCTAATTTTCTGAGAAATAAGAAAAAAAATTATTTCGAAGACGTCTTTTTGCGTCCAACTCGACTCTTGATGACGGGGGAATACATCGCCGACCATCCCGCAGTCTGAGTGCTCTATGCTATGCCTGATGTGCGATTCACACAGTGCTCAGTACGTAAAGCACTCCTCTCCCTGGACATCCACAAGTGGAGTGAGCCTGATGGCATCCCGCCAAATGTGCAGAGGAAGTGCGCTCTAGAGTTGGCACCGGTTTTAACGCGTCTTTTTCGGTACTCCTACTCCCTAGGCGTTGTCCCGAATTACAGGCCTATCGCCATAACCTCCTTGTTCTCAAAAATAATGGAGTCCAGGAGCACCAGCTGATTAGTGACTGCCAGTACGGTTTCCGTCGCGGTCGCTCAGCTGGTGATCTTCTTGTTTACCTAACACATATATTGGCGCAGGCGATCGAGTCCAAGGGGGAGACATTGGCCGTTAGTTTGGACATAGCGAAGACCTTCGATCGGGTCTGGCACAAAGTGCTTCTTTCGAAGCTTCCTTCCTATGTGCTTGCCGAGAAATACCCCCACTCCTATATGAAAAAAAACGTGAAGTTTCCCAACACGCATTGGAGCAGTGCATCGGACATTTCCTTGCCATAAAATCCAGCAGGCCGAAAGAACGGATAAACAACATAGATACATATGTACCTACCTAGTCAGGTCATAAATTGTGTCACATGTTTAATATAAAATAATTGAAACAAGTTTATTCATTATGTAACCATTTATATACCAAAATAAACTTAACAAAACATAGATTCTTATGACACTAAAGTTTATTCAAAATGACCTCCGTGATTTTGAATACAGACCTTCAATCTGCGCGGCCAGTCGTCTATCGCAGCACGAACGAGGTCCATGTCAATATCGGCAGCTGCCTTAATCAAGGATGTCTTGAGTGACTCCAAATTGGGATGAGGCTTTGAACACGCCTTTTCCTCCAATTGTTGCCATATCTTGTAATCTAACGGATTCAAATCTGGACTGGAGGAGGGCCAGTCTTCGTGCCGGATGAAGTCGATTTCACGCGCCGCCAGCCAGTCTTGTGTGCTCTTCGCTCTATGAGCTGGCGCCGAATCTTGTTGGAATACCCAGTGCCTGTTATTGAACATGGTATGAGAAACAGGTTCCACAAGGTTCGTCAGGACTGTATTTTGATACACAACTGCATTCGTTTTTACACCTTTCTCACAAAAATGTACCTCTGTTAAGCCCCAATAAGAAACTCCCAATCATACCATGAGCGAGGATGGAAAATGACCTCGTTGGACACGCGGAATACGGTTGCTCGCTTCTTCACTAATGTGTGCGTACACCTTATCATTTTCTTTGTTGTAGCTCTCTTCTACGGTAAAAATTTTTTCATCCGAAAAAAGAAATTCCCGATATTTTTTTCCCGCGTACCGCTTCAACAAAGCGCGGCATCTCTTCAGTCTCAGGTTCATTAGACGAGCATTCAAACGATGTCCTGTTTTTATTCGATATGCCCGAAGCTCTAAGTCTTCATTTAACACCCTTTTCACCGTGGTTCTGCTTAACCCCATCTAAAGGGCCAACAGTTTCTGCTTACGTTTGGGATTTCTTTGAATACGCGCCTTCACAGCTTTTATCACTGCTGGAGTCCTAACAGACCGAGGGCGACCACTTCGTGACCTGTCATCTACACTAGAGTCTTCATTGTATCGTTTGATGGTACGATAAACGAATCTTTTGGTTATATTCAAATTTTGCAGTATGTCAAAAATTTGAAATGGCGCGTAACCGCAACGATGCAACGCAATAACTGCAACACGGTCTTCTTTAAGCGTCCACTCCATATTTAAAAATGAGTAATATTCTAAAAAGTATACAGTTTTATTTTCATGAACAATTCGAAACTCGAATTCAATAAACTTTTTTGAGGCCAGCATTCTAAAAGAAAAGTTTTTACTGTGTGACAATACTTATGACCTGACTATGTACATACACTTGCTAACACATTGGATACCAGCGTCAAAAAAAATTAAAGCTACATCACATATACACGTACGTGCTAGGCCATATACGCCTATATAGGTTCCACTGCTTGGCACAGGCCTACTCTGATTTCTGAGAGGAGTTTAACCATTTCTGTAATACTAATGAGGAAGCTTAAGTGTTTCACCACTTAGCTTAAGCTACTCCAGTAGTTAATTTGCTACTATATCACGAATTCTGATTTCGAATCAAAACTAAACCCAATACTTACCAAAACATAATATTATTTATTTGTACAAAATATATTTATTCGTTTTATAACCTAAAAAAAAAACACTTAAAATATTTGTTTCTAGCTGTTCCCCGCGACTTCGTACGCGAATTTATTACGACCTTCTGGTTTGTTTCCCTCTGTCGCATCTCATTTACCCAAGGGACATTATATAACATAGGGTAGTGGATATTCTTACACCACGTGCTTGGCGGTGAACAAAACATCGTGAAGACACATGCATACCTGAGGAATAAATAATTCCGAGTACATCTGAAGTCGTCCAACTTGCCCTTACAGAAATTAGAGCATTATTCACAGCAGTGGACGTAATAATATTAAATCTAACTTCCCTATACTTTCATCATTTTCTATGTCAATTAAAATGGTTTTCGGATAGCTAGTTTAAACTACTGCTTTTTAAAAGGCGGCCAACCTGCAATTCCGCTGGTATTGCATTGTTCATGGGCGGCGATAGTCATTTACCATCAAGTGAGCCGCATGCTCGTTTGCCCACTCTCCCATAAAAAAAGTTATTTTCTAGAAATGTTTCGAAGTAGAATTTTTTCCATTGAAGTCAGGATGAAAAATGAGCACACAATATACCTGATAGTTATTAGACCCCAAGGTCCATTGATATGTAAATAAAACCACGACTAGGAATAAAAAGTTCGAATATTTACACCATTTTTAATGGAATGTGAGCGGAACCGAGGAGCAAGGGAATTTTCAAGACACAGGCACAAGGCATTCTTTATACCACCTAGAAGGTTAATGTATATATAAATGTAGTAATGTGTTTAAGTTTGTTATGATGAGATTGACATGTATACAAATAAAAATCTCGAAAATGAAATATTGACGAAATACAAAGTTTTATTTTCGCGAGCGTGTTCCTTCTCCGGTCGAGCCGACCTCGTTGTACTGCAGCCTTTATTTGCAGATGCTTGGCCCTGTTTATGTAACGTAAAATTGATGAAACAATGAACTACCCTGAAGAAAAAACAATACCCTACTATTTAAATGAAACTCATTTTTGTTGATTTCATTCGTGATCATTGGTGCTTTAAAGTAGTACTCGAAACGTCTGGAATATAAAAAAAATATATAAACGCGATAAAATCCGTAAAAACTAGTTTCGTTTAAATGTGTAGTTTTCGCGTTCCGAATAATTAATATCACTATTAATATCATCTACTACTAAAATGCGACTACGAAATTGCACATGGACTTAGTATGTCAAGCCGACTAATGGGATATTGGGCTGCGATTGTATAGACGATCGACGAGCCATCTATCGCTTCTTTAAAATAATATTTTAAGCACATAGTTTTTTGAGCAAAAAGTAGTCCGAATAGCTCACTGCCCTTGGGACTCTGCCTACCCCTCGGGAATTACAGTATTGAGATATTATGTACTACGTACGTTCCTGAAATTTGGTCTTAGAGAATACATAAGTAGCCTGCTTATGAATACCTACTATAAGGATTTGTTATACTTCAATGTAAAGCCAGTTATTAAGAAGAAGATCAATGAATTACAGACGTGATGCTATAAAAATTGCACACAGTTGTACTTTTTTAGATATTTCCGATCAATATAATCTCCTAAAACTGCTCAGAAGCTCGAGAACAAATATAAATCGATCCGAAGAAAAAGCTCGATGCCGGTGTTAGTAACTTACACATTATACTGATTAAAATCTAAATTGTAAATTGATATATTAAGCGGCGACCACCCATCTCGGCATGTTATTTATTTTTGTTTGTGCGCAGCGCGCATGCGCCCGTGATAGATAGGCGCGCGCCGCTCCGATTGGCTGTCGATTAGGGTTACGGCACAGAAAATGTATTTTATCTGTGCAAACAGTTGTGGAAAAAAGAATGCAAGATGCCAGGCCATAAACTCCAAAAAAAAAAAAAGAATGCATATATTTCTTTACAGTGACAGTTTTTTAAAAAAAAAATATATCTTATATAGCTTATCATCACAAATATTCTAATGACTTAATACGTGGTTGAGCCATGCTGCGGCTATATTATAAATGTAGCGCGAATGTTTCGGCTCGATCAGGGCAGAAGCAAGCTCTAACAGAATACCAGTGGAAAGTAGCAGCTTAATGCAGCTGTTTCGTATGGTAAGTGTAGAGAACAGGGGGCTATTTTTACTGAAAACGAGGCATTTCATCTTAGTCCTCAGGGGTGACAACGCACACTTACCATCACTTAACATCAGGTGGACTGTGTGCTCGTTTGTCATTCTGTAAAAAAAAACGGCCAAGTGCGAGTCGGACTCGCGCACCGAGGGTTCCGAACAAATCCTTAGGTTAAAATTATTAAAAATATTTTTATTATATGATGTAACTAAAAATTTATGCGTTTCGCAATGTTTCCTTTATCTGTGCTGTAATACGTTGCTTCGTACCAAATTTTAAGAGTTGAGTCTGAGTTTACGGGAAGTACCCTGTAGGTTTTGATTCCCTTGCGGCATAATATTTGCGGCATAAACGGCTGTATCTTTAGATTGCGTTGGCTTAGAAATTTGATTTTTTCATAGCTCCAAGGGACAGTAGACTTGAGTATTTGATATGAATTTCAGCTTGATACCTCCACGCGTACCTGAGAAAAAGGGTCTTGACAGACAGACAGACAGACAGACGGACAACAAAGTCATCCTATAAGGGTTCCGGTTTTTCCTTTTGAGGTACGGAACCCTAAAAAGACCGCAGTTGCGGTCACGAATTGTGCAATGTTTATTTTGTATGATGAGCTTAGCCGGTTATATAGTCATAAAAGTGCGCGAACCTCGTTTATTCATATAGCCTCAAATGTTGGCGACGTTAATTATAGGTAATGTAATATATTTTAGACGACTCAACACATGTATCTTGGCCAAATCTTTTTAAATCATTGTATCAGTAGATGTCGCTTTGCAGAAGGTAAAATGACAGAATGAAAGACTTCTTTATTTATTACTTATAATATGTAGTATACATCGTTTTTGGTGAGAACCCAGCCAGATTCGAAAATGAACATGCAAATAATTATGCATGTGAATTGTAAATGTGTTTGAGATGGCAACGTTTATTATGCAAGTCGTCTCGTCCGTCAATCAATGGGGTGTAGCGCGTGTGGGTGTGGTTGGCATTTGCAGTGATAAACCGCCCTAAATCCCATACATAATAATTTTGTTCTAAGAAACATAAGTGATGCATATTTTAAATAATATATAAATATAAAAACGGTTATGTAAATATAAAAAATTAGGAAAAATCTACTTAACATTTGATACAATCTCTAAAATTACGAATATTGAGTATTAAAACAAATGCTTTACCAATTAGTTTTTTTGTGATTGAATGAAATGCAAGTGATAAACAAACTTTAAAGTCCACCTGCTGGTAAGTGAGTACTGCAGTGGATGGTCACCTGCAGACAACCTCAATCAAAGAAGGCTAAATATGCATGCTCTAATTACTAAGATACTCGTAGAATGCCTCACAGACTGTTAATATATTGGCTCTCTTAAAGTCTTCAGAGCGGAACATAGCACTGTATCCACTGTTATTTGACAGCAGAAATATGTAAGAGGGACCATCCGAGCAATCCGTCCAATTGCTAGGCAGAATAGGTAGGAGTTCCACGCAGTAAACGTGGTGGTTTTAAACGTGGTAGAGCCATGTACATCTGGTATAGTTGTAGCACGATCAGGTCAGCAGGACCTAGAAAGGACCACGCTCTCACAGTATACCAGCGTAAAATAGCAACTTAACGCTGCTTTGTTTCGTATGGTGAGTGTAAAGAACCGGAGACCCTTTTTACTGGAAACGAGGCATTCCATCTTAATCCTCACGGGTGACAACGCATCTGCATTCTGATTCGTAATCGATGATAGATGTAGATGTCTATGGGCCGTTGCTGTGGCCCATAGACATCTATATCTACATCACTTACCATCAGGTGTGCTCGTTTGTCACCCTTATCCTATAAAAAAAAAACAATAGGAGCAAATTTGATGAAAACTTCTTCTATTTCATCTACATTTACTGCTGCAAATCAATTGCGTTTAATTTGTTGCTCTATATTGAGGCCGTGAGATACTTTGTCTTCTTGATTGGATAATTTAACCACGAGAAAAGATAAAGGAAACAGTAATGGAAAGTAAAGCAAATTAACATCCTATATACGTCCTAGAGTGTTTTAGGGCAAGCATATGGCAAGGTATGTGGCGAACTTCTTCCTTAGAAATATTTTTTCTTATTTCTCAGACATGCAGGTTTCCTCACGATGTTTTCCTTCACCGCCGAGCACCCGATAAATCAGGACTTAAAATTACAATTAACAATTTCTTTGGCGCTGGCGGGTTCGATCCCGGGTTGCTCGCGTACTGTGTACAGCGAGCACATAGACCCCGAGCTACCACGGCTCTAATAAAATAGTATAATACAATATGTAATAAAAGAAAGAAAGAAGAAAGAAAATATTTAGACACGTAATAATAATGTCTTATTTACATAAAAAGAGAGAGTTTGAATAGTAATAGTAATTAGACGTTGCAGGTTAAGACGAAAATGGACATTCAGCAATTTTTGGCTGACTGCAAAGAGGTAAGAAAAAAAAAATAATTTCACACTCTGAAGTTGGACTTCAATTTTTCTCTACACTTTGTCTTAGCACCAACTTGAGGATGTTAAATTATTTTATACTTTTAATTCTCTAAAGTCGGCTTTTTCTTACTATAAAAAACATTTTGTCGGTGTACTTTTTCCGTCCTTTTCTTGCTTTTCTTTTTGATTGAAAGTGTTTTGGTTTCGTGAAAAATAATAGTAAAGGCGGATTAATGAATTTTCTTACGCTGTTGTAGTTGTTAAAAGCCATTAATACACACCTAGATACGTATAATATATAGAACTAAAAAAGTATCTATATATCTACCAAGCTATTTATTTATATATTCTATATATATTCACCCCAAGCTATTTATTTATTTTATTAATAATTCTTAGGTTTTCATTTCTATTTGCAATTGTGATTGGCCAGTACTGAAACTGCATAATAATATAGTTTTCGATGCTGTTATAGAAGCGTCACATGAAATATTAAACGCAATGTTTTAAGGTAAAGTAATATCATGTTGCGATAAAACCTTACAAATAGATAATATAGAAATATAAAATATAAAAAACATGCGTGAGTGTGAGAACACTCGGTTGAAACGAAGTTCCTTTCATAGTATAGGTATTATTATTGATAAACGTATTATATTATTGATTAACAGATATAAATTAATTAATTATTAGCGTCTATTAAAATGAAGCATCATTTAAAATAAAATACACTATGACACAAGGGGTAGTGACGAAAAAATCTTACACTTTTTGTCGCCTATTTCCCATCTGCCAAACCCGTACCGTCCGATAAGGAACATCGTTTCAATATAAAGTTTATATAACTTGATAATATTAACGTGGTAGAGCCATGATGCAGCTATATTAATAGTATAGTTGTAGCACGAATAGGTCGGCTCGACCGGGAAAGGACCACGCTCTCACAGAATACCAGCGTAAAATAGCAGCTTAATGCTGCTGTGCTTCGTATGGTGAGTGTAGAGAACCGGAGACCCTTTTTACTGGAAATGAGCCATTCCGTCTTAGTTCTCACGGCTGATAACGCATCTGCGTTTTGATTCGCAAACGAGGATAGATGTAGATGTCTATGGGCCACAGCAACCACTTACCATCAGGTGGACTGTGTGCTCGTATGTCACCCTTATACTACAAAAAATAAATTAAAATGACACTTGTCAATAAGGAAACTGAACGTTTAATTCGAATAGCACATTCTAATTTACAATCAACTTCATTACATAAACCATATTAAAATATAATTATGCTTTAATATTGCTAAGGCGTCGGTAACCCTACTCGTTGATTGGCCGGCGCCTTGCACATTCTATTTTCAAAATTCCTCCTTGTATTGATCCCGTTCGATCGCTTTTAACTAATTACAAAAATAACATTGCCATTATAAACCTTTATTTTAAACCTTACGAGTAAAGTAATAAAAATGTACACTATCATATTAGTGGTTAAAGTTGTTTGCCAAATTAGACTTGGATTTACAAATGTTTGTTATTATTATAGTTAGACGTGGCGCCACGTCCAGCTGTTTAATATTTACTTAATAATAATAATAAAAGCTTGGATTACAAGCATGCCGAACTCTTTAGATATATTACCATAGATGTTATGTCTCTTTAAATTAAGAAAAGGCCACAAATAAAGTAATTATGTTTAAATTATTTAAATTGAATTACTAAAATTTGCATAAACTCGTGTTTCAACTGTCATAAATAAGACCTTACAGAGGCTTGTAGAGATACGATATTTAATGGTAGATAAAACCTGCATGCAGTAATTACCGAGTTGCTAAAAAGAATGATGGCTCCGTGGCGCAGTGGCTTACCAATGAGTTGCAACGCCAAGGGCCGCGGGTTCGAATCCCGCACGGAACAAGTATTTGTGTGGCCTACAAATAATTGTTCCGGGCCAAACAATTATGATGTAAAAAATCCTAGTGTGGTAACGTTTTTATTTAAAGAAAAGAAAGAAAAAAGCGAACATACTTTTTGAGGAAACAAATTTTTGCCGGAACATTTAGCATAGAGTAACAAGAGTTAACGTCTTGCGAATCACTAAGAGGGAACTTAGAGTACTAAAAAATAATAAATTAAAATATTAGATATAAAAGTTATACCTATACCCCCATAGATAATACAAAAAAACGAAATGGCACTTGCAGTAAATGTCGCCGAGGAATAGCGCTACTTACCGTAAATCTTCGCGAACCTAACTTTATGCGTTGTTTGCGGTCTAAAACATTTAGTGCTTACACCTCGCCCTCGGTGTGTGGCCTAGACGCTAACTCGTTTTTGTTCCTATATTTATACCCTAAACTAATAATCCAACGTAATTAGATCTGCTGTACTCCAAAAAATGCAACTAAGAGCAGCTCAAACGAAATTGGCCTTTAAAGTGAGCCACAAAGGAATGATCCTGTTTCCAAACAAAAACGAAGCAATTTACAGGTCAAGTAATATCGGTTGTGTAATACGTAAGTCGACGACGTGGGTGGTCGGCCATTTTTATTTAACCGTCAAAAGGTCATTCACCCCGTCGATTACTCTGGTGTCGTCACACCTGTGTTAAGGTCTTTTTTGTCGGTTACAGTTGGTTTACATCTTGTTATTAATAACATTTTTTATTTCTTACGATAACAATGTGATTCGTGTCACTTGATTACGGTAGATTGAATTTTCGTTGGAGATCAAACATGAACCTATATTATATTATGTTATGCTTAATTTTTCAAACTTGATTATATTAACACTAAGTTGTAGGACTCCTTTTGCCCCTAGAGTCCCTCTGGGTATGTATGTAGCCACAAACAGCCTTGTATGCACTGTTTTGTTCCAGCTGAATCGTATAGAGAGGCATTATAACTACAGGCAGTGATGCATTCCATCTTAGCCCTCAGAGGTGACAACTCATCTTTTGCCTTCTTTATTTGAAGTTGGCTACAGGTGTCCATGGGCTACAGTAGCCAGTTACCATCACTGTAAGTTCGTTTGTCACTTCATTTTTATATAAAAAAAAAAAATATTGATTGCGTAATCGGCGTTTGTAAATACACTGCAGAGTAGAGGGCTTGAATGCGCCATCGGTTCTTATATGTATTGTCTATTTACCCCTTTGGGAAAACGTGCTGCGTACCAAGATCCTCGTACTAGTAAGCCTACATTGAATCGTTATTCCTTGATATTAAAGTTGTTAAAAATTAATTTGCTTAAATCCGCTAGTTTTAGCGGTCAGCCACCGCTAGTGTTAGAGTCTACTTCACCCGAGGACGCCTCGTGTAGAGGCGAAACACGTTTCGTGTTATCGACGGTGGCGTGTATTTCCTAGTGTAGTCGTGCTGGGATTAGTGGTTATGGGGATAGTGCACGTAATTGAGAGAGGGCGGGAGGTGCGCTTCAAAGTAGGTAAGACACATCATTTTATTTCATTGTGAGGATTTAAGCAAATACATTTTTACAACTTTAATATACCTAATGGATTCTCGCAAAGGAGCGCCTGATTCTATTATCATTATTACTGGTTTGCCACCATTAGTCCATAATTAGGGCCTCAAATATCAATCAGCAGGGTATACGGCGTACTGTTAAGGATAATATTTAGTAAAACAGGTGACGTATTCTCCTTACTCGTAATATCAATATGTGTATTCTGTAATGGCATTTCTAAATATGCAAGCTAACTACGCAACCTAGTTGTACCAAACAGTTTTAAGTTATCTTATAAGTGAAATTTTGTAATTTCTTTAGATAATAAATTTCTTTAAACCTAAACCTATGTATATTCTATACGTGTGTTGCTCACACAGCCATTTTATGTTTGTAGCACGAATGGATTGGCTCGTACGAGGAAGGACCAAATTCTCATAGAATGTGAGCGTAAAATTGCTGCTTAGTGTTGCTGTGTTTCATAAGGTGAGCGTAGAAAACCGAAATCCTTTTTACTGGAAATTTACGTTTTGGTGCTCACGGGTGACAACGCATCTGCATTTGGATTCTTAATCCACGATAGAAGTAGATGTCTATTGGCCACAGCAACAACATCAGGTGGAATAAGTGCTTCTTCGTTATCTTTATATATTAAATAATAATTTATATAATATTTTTTAACATGGTAAAGCAATGCTGCAGCTATATTAGTTGTATAGTTATAGCACGCATAGGTCGGAACGACCGGGGAAGGACCACGCTCTAACAGAATACCGACGTAAAATAGCAGCTTAAGGCTGCTGTGTTTCGTATGGTGAGTGTAGAAAACCGAATACCCTTTTTACTGTAAACGAGGCATTCCATCTTGATCCTCACGGGTGACAACGCATCTGCATTTTGATTCGTGATCGAGAATGGATGTAGACGTCTATGGGCCGCAGCAACCACTTACCGTCAGGTGGACTGTGTGCTCGTTTGTCACCCTTATCCTATAAAAAAAAATCGTGGCGATATAAATTGTTATGAGTGAATAACCTTTTAAGGTGTTGTTCTTCAAGAAAGGTGACAACGCTCTCTTGAAGAACTACAGACCGATTTCCCTTCTGAGCCGCGTCTACGTGCTGTTTTCGAGAGTCATTACGAATCGTCTCGCGCGCAGACTTGACGACTTCCAGCCTCCCGAACAAGCCGGTTTCCGAAAGGGCTTTAGCACCATAGACCACATACATACCCTTCGGCAAATTGTACAGAAGACCGAGGAGTACAATCTGCCACTTTGCCTTGCGTGTGTGGACTATGAGAAAGATTCCGTTGAAATTTGGGCAGTGCTGCAGTCCCTTCAGCGGTGCCAAGTTGACTGTCGGTATATCGAAATGCTGAAGTGTTTGTACAGTAGGGCTACGATGGCTATCCGAGTAAAAAAAAAAACAGAGAACGAAGCCTATCCAACTGTTAAATCCCCGAAACTCTTCACCGCTGCATTGGAAGACGTTTTCAAGCTTCTGGACTGGAAAGGATACGGTATTAACATCAATGGCGAGTACATCACTCACTTCGATATGCCGACGATAGTCCTTATGGCAGAATCGCTGGAGGACCTAAGCACTATGCTCAATAACCTCAATAGTGTCTTAAGATGAACATGGGCAAAACCTATGCCGGTAGTTGTTGGTTGTTGACGAGTATGTTTACCTGCGCAAATAGTTCGACTAGGTAAGTCCAAATTCGACTGAGAGGTCATTCGACGGATTCGACTCGGCTGGGCAGCGTTCGGGAAATTACGACACATCTTCTCGTCATATACCTCAATACTTGAAAACGAGACTGTACAACCAATGTGTATTGCCAGTGATGACTTATGGATCTGAGACGTGGGTCCTTCACTGCTGGCCGGATGAGGAAGCTCAAGGTCACTCAGTGAGCTATGGAGAGGGCTATGCTCAGGGCTTATCTGCATGGTAAACTTAGAAATGAGAATATCCGTAGTAGAATCAGAGTGACCGACATAGCCCAACGGATTAGTGACATGAAGTGGCAATGGGCCGGCCATATAGCTGCCGTCTATAGAAGAACCGACAACCGACGGGGAAAAATGGTTCTCGAGTGGCAGCCTCGAACCGGTAGACGAAGTGTAGGGCGACCCCCCACTAGATGGAGTGATGATATGCAGGAAGTCAATGGATGCAGGTGGCTCAGGACCGTGCTTTGTGGCATTCCTTCGGGGAGGCCTATGTTCAGCAGTGCATTTGTGAAGGGCTGTGATGATGATGAAAGACAAGATAATATACAAGCAGCTCATGTTATTTTTGTATAAATAAGGCGCGGCGAGAGAGGTGTGTCAGTATCATGCTAAATGGAAGTCCGTAGTTTCTATGCCTATGTATGTACTCTGGGTGACAGATGCGAGTGATTTTTTTATTTTCATTTATATTATCAATTTTTTTAAATTTACGCGAGAAAAAAAACCATAAATTTATCTACTTAATTACGAATTTTGCCGCGTTATTTTTTTTAATCTGGACATTTCGAGCCTATTTCAGCAGGCATGGTTTGAATGGACTGAAGTGTTCAACATCCTAATAATTAATAATGAAAAGATAAATGTACTCCGTGCTAACTTTGAAATACAAAACACCTTCATCATATCATAAAAATTTGAAAAATTTTACCGTGATTAATTACGCAAAAATAACTTCTTTTTTTAATTCATGATCAAAGCGCTTTGTCGCTGATGCGGTTATGACGCCTGGTAGTTGCAATAAAAATTCTAATTACTAAGACTCATTATTTTAATTGCGCAAGAGATATTACAATACTTACGAGTGTACCTAACGCACTCACCCTTAACACTGAGTTAACTATTACGGTTTATTTGATTCGGTTTTCTAATACAGCTTAGCCACATACATTGAAGAAAATCCAAAGCGTTTTCATTTAACCGATTAGTGAGTCGGTTTCTGATACAGTAAAACTTTGTTTTAGATTTATTTGCCTCAGCAACTAACTATCTGGGTTGAGGTTTCCTTGAACCTTAACTTTGGGTGAAAGCTAAAGTCCACGGACAAAGAATTCAATTGTCCTTGCAAAGGTGGTGGTTATATATTATGTTGTAGAGCCACGCTGCAGCTATATTATGGTTGAACCACGAATGGGTTGGTTTAACTGTGGTAAGACCACGCTCTCACAGAATAGCAACTTAATGCTGCTGTGTTTCATATGGTGAGTTTAGAGAACCGGAGACCCTTTTTACTGGAAACGAGGCATTTCATCTCAGTCCTCAGGGGTGACAACGCATTTGTATTAAGATTCTTAATCGAAGATAAATGTAGATGTCTATGGGCCACAGCATCCACTTACCGTCAGGTGAACTGTGTGCTCGATTGTCACCCTTATCCTATAAAATAGGTGCATTGCTTACAAAACTAAGCTGAAGTTGCAAAATTTTAGCTTAGTTTTGACACCTTTGTCACCTTGCGTCTTTAGACTCATTGATAATGTGTGCTAAGAAACTTATTGGTAACCTCAATATGGTTCAAAGTTAAAACCAATCTCACCAGTTCCGAACACAGACGCAAAGTAGCTACTCGGTATTTTACAGGGTACATTTCCGAGAGTATGAGAAGGTATTGCATGTCTTAATTTCTCCTTCTCCGTTTTATCTTCGGAGAACCCGACGTTCGGCTAGTGTCAACCCCTTTGCTGTCGACATACCACGCATTTGCAACAAAACTCTGGCAAATGATTTACTTCATCGATTGCAATGCGTACGGCAAAGCAGTTAAATAATTTGTCAGCATCGGTCTTTCCATCCACTTACAAAGTCAGTATAGTTTGTCATCTTCGACTGCATCACCACTCACCATCAAGTACAATGGTAGTACTGGATTATAATAGTTCGAAAAAAAAAACCATTTCGTTTTGTGGTTCAGTTGAACAAAACCAACGATTTTCTACAGACTTCAAAAAGCAGGATGTACTCAATTCGACTGTATGTTGTTTTTTTGTGTGTTACCTCATACCTTTTTTCTACGTTAACTGATTTCGATGATTCTTTTTTTATTTAAAAGCTGGTGCTCCTCATGTGGTCCCATATAAATTTGATCAAGGTTTTTCGTCGCCATTTATGGTATTTTTAACCCCCAACGAAAACAGAGATGTGTTTTAAGTATGTAGTATCTGTGTATCTGTGTATTTGCGTATCTGTGAGTTCCTGAATGGATGAACCGATTTAAATTAAGTTTTTTTTCGTAAGAAAGGTGTCTTAAACGAGAGTGTTCTTAGCTATGTTTCAAGATAATTTAATATTAAAAATGTCGTACAGCCGACTTCAATATAAGTTATTAAGAATAACTCAAAAACTATTGGTCATACCTTGATCAAATTCATATAGGCCACACGAGAAGTACCAGCTTTTAAATAAAAGAGAATTATAGAAATCGGTTGACCCAGTAAAAAGTTATGACGTGACACACATAAAAAAACATACAGTCGAATTGAGTACCGTCTCCTTTTTGGAAGTCGGCAGAAAATCTGGTCAGTCGTGTAAAGATCATCACTCATCAGTCCTTTCTGTTTCGGGGGTTTTTGTAAATTATATGAATATCATATTATACGATGGATAACCGCCACTTATCTGAGGTTGTAAAATATTTCTGGGATTTCTTATAGTTATCTCTTACGAGGTCTATGGAACGATATTCTGGTGAGGGATTTGCAACCACACGGCAACGTACATCTGCAAGATCTCTACAGTATATTACTTAGATAAACATATTGTATCATGATACATGTTATGTGTCGTGTAATGGGAGAAACGAGCATACAGTCCATCCAATGGTAAATGTATGCCATAACTCAATACGTACATGTACTTCAATATTCGATTAAGCATCAAAATGCAGATGTAATGTCACCGCTGAGTACTGAGATGGAATTCCCCGTTAGTATTGTCCTTCCCCGATCGAGTCGCAGCGTGGCTCTACTTCGTTACTTTTAATTGATCAATAACGTTAAGTGTACAAACGTGTAGGGTTTCTCACATGGCTAGGTCAAGGTGGAAGGATAGTTCTCGTTATTCACCATACAAAACAAAGCAGACCCTGAGAACCAGGGGATCCTTACTTGCTTATTAACAACGAAACATTCCATTTTTGTTCTCAGGGATTACAACTAAAGTACGACAGAGTCTAGACTTTTGGGGTAAGCCGAGACTGAGACGGATATAGAGAGTATTTTTAAGTACTTTGAAGTACCAAGTATTTCAAAAATACTTAAAAACAGTAATAAAAATTCATAAAATATATACAAAAAAGTTTATTAATTTAACAGTAACATAAAATAGTAATTAAAGTTAAACAGTCGTATACTATAAGCTAGGAAAAGTAATTTCTCCGCCTTACAACCTGAAAGATTGTGTGGTTTCTCATCGCACAATAATTATCCAGGTTTAATAATGCAAAAGCTCACATAATATTCTCGGCTATGGCAAAGACTCATAAAATATGAGTCAAAAGCGTAACTTAAGCTGATAATGGCTAAAAGACTGGGACCGAGACCTCAGTTGGACTTCATAGCTCAGGATTCACTTACTATCAGGTGTTTAATTGTCACAGTTAGTTTAAAATAAGAAAATTTGCTGATATCCGAGTGAAATAATAAAATCGTGTGTATTAGCTGGTCTGAAGATCAACTCCCATTTGGTGATTAATTATAGGAAAGTCTTCGTTCTTGTTGATAGGTGGCACAGACTGTAGTGGATTTTCTAGTGTGAAGGCTAGAGTGCTGCTGGATTAAGTGATAGCATATGATAGCGCACGTGATTGTGGGAGAAAAGTAGCGGCTGTTTGTTATGCACCGTTTTATTTTTGCATTTGATTCTTAACAAATATGTATAAATAAATTTAACGTCTCTAATGTTAGGATTTTCAACAAAATAAAAATATGTCTGTCAGATTTTTACGTCCATTACAAATATTAAAAGGAGCAGAACGATGAACTCCATCGGGGTCATCGGTTTTGCTATTAAGTTTATCCATGACATATCACTATCACACCACAATAAATAAACTTATAATTTCTAATGAGAATAGTTTATGATACACAAATATAATAGAGTCCACAGTAATAACTGATTAATAGAAATAATAGGACGGTTAACTTATTTAATACTTAAATTACTCACAGTATTTGATTTTGACCAAACGCGGACCAGAGAATGACCGTTTCAGTGATTTTTCGGTAAAGGCAACTACTCCCGCGCGCCGCGCGGTCATAAATATGCGCGGACCAATGGCGTTCCGCAAGCCGTCAGATTTTAATCAGTTTAACTACTTTTAATATAAATCGAAGTATAAAGTGTTTATTGTATGAATGTAAACCCGTAGTTACTAGTAATTAAAGACAGAATTTCTTAAGATTAGAACACGATGATTGCTAATTATTAAACTATTATTACTCAGTTGAAACTCGAATGCAATAATAATTAAAAGATAGTCAAAACAACCACATTTAAAATATTTATAATTGAGCCTTTAAAACAATGTAATTACTATTACCCTAGCAGTTATTTTACATGGAATAATTAAATTACAAATATTACTAGGTAATAACGGAGTAAATCCTTAATTAAGATTTTATTGGAAGACTAGCGATCCGGCCCGGCTACGCACGGGTGATTTCTGGATCTCGACAATTGTGCCACCTACGGGGTCCAATTGTGAATATACACCATCCCGGTTCGAGCCGTTTTCGTTAGCGAGACTAATCATTTATTAGTGGCTAGAGTGCCCTATAAATAATATTATAACCTAAAATACAAATTATTAACCATGCCGTAATTTACTTAAATGACAGACTAGTGACTATCATAAAGCGACAGGAAGTTTTAAACGTGGTAGAGCCATGCTGCAGCTATATTATGGTTGTAGCACGAATGGGTCGGCTCGACCATTGTAGGACCACCTTCTCAGCGTAAAATAGCAGATACTGTTGTGTTGCGTATGGTGAGAACCGGTGACCATTTTTACTGGAAACGAGGTATTCGTATTCCATCTTAGTCCCCTCAAAATGCATTTTGATTCTTAATCGAGGATAAATGTAGATGTCTATGGGCCATATTCATCATGTGGACTGTGTGCTCGTTTGTCACTCTTATTCTATAAAAAAGGGAAGAGATGAAAGGCGGGGGAGAAATTGGAGGGAAAGGTAAGGTTTCTTAACTTGTTTTTAAAGGAGCTATTGTTTGAGCAAGTTTTGTAGTTAATGGTAAGGAGTTTAACAACAAATTTTTTAAATTGTACAAATTCTAAGTATTTTGTTATCACCATACACAAACGCAAACGTGAATTTACAAATAAATGATTACATGAGAAGCAATAAAGCGTAATAAAGGGTGTTGGAAGTGCCCTCGATTGAGTGTAAAAATAGCGCGACAACGCCACTCTCAGTAAGGAATTTTGGGGGCTTCCCTATGTTTACAGTTGGTTCACACTGAGCATAGATAGTTCAGTTTTTATTACTTTCAAATCAAAACAAAAATATAATTCTGTGTGTAAGGATATTTATTTCAAGAAATAAGTTGTTGTGTATTTAAGAAAATATGTAGGCTCTTTATTATTAATGAAATTTAAATTTTAATAATCTATACAAATAAATAAAATTGAAGTGTCTGTTTGTAATGTCAAAATACCAGCTTTTTACTAAATACATATGAAAGTATATACGGTACTTATAACAAAAACACAATTTTTAAAATTTTTGTCTGTCTGTCTGTTTGTGCCGGCTTATCTCCAAAACGGCTGGACCGATTTCGACGGTACTTTCACTGACAGATAGCTGATGTTATAAGGAGTAATTTAGGCTACTTATACTTTAGAAAAAGTATTAGGGTTCCGC
The DNA here is from genome assembly GCA_963668995.1 of Parnassius mnemosyne. NCBI lineage: Eukaryota > Metazoa > Arthropoda > Insecta > Lepidoptera > Papilionidae > Parnassius > Parnassius mnemosyne. The sequence continues at coordinate 30,552,549 of CAVLGL010000088.1, forward strand.
GCAACATAATTAAAACCCTAAATTTCACGCGGGCGAAGACGCGGGGAACAGCTAGTTTTCAAATATAATGACTTATGCCCTTAAATTCTTTATGAAGGACATAATCATTTTTAAATTTTTATCAGGGTTTTACAAATGGCTGTGCTATCAGAATAAGATGGCGTGACAATTTATACATCTTCTTTATATATAAAACCACGCTCTTCTAAAAATTCTTTTCATTTAAGTAATCATTTAAGTAATTATATATAAAAATTACGTGTCACGTTGTTTTTCCGCGATGAACTCCTAAACTACTGAACTGATTGCAATGAAATTTTGCACACTGTGTGCAGTTTGGTCCAACTTGAGAGATAGGGTAGTTTTTATCCTTATAAGTGACCCTCAATAATTTTTATTACGAGTTTAAGAATTTTTATAGGACACAGGGTCGACGGAGAGGGTAGAACAACGTCTGCCTGGTCAGCTAGCATATCTATAAATTACAGGGCCAAGAGAATCGAAAAATATTGTAAATGAAAAGTTTTATGATAATGATTTTACGTGGTAGAGTCATGCTGTAGCTATATTAGTAGTATAGTTGTAGCACGAATGGGTCGGCTTGACCGGGGAAGGACCAAGCTCTCACAGAATACCAGCGTAAAATAGCAGCTTAACACTGCTGTGTTTCGTATGATGAGTGTAGAGAACCGGAGACCCTTTTTACTGGAAAAGAGGAATTCCATCTTAGCCCTCACAGGTGACAACGCATCTGCATTTTGATTCGCTAACGAGGATTGATGTAGATGTCTATGGGCCACAGCAACCACTTACCATCAGGTGGACTGTGTACTCGTTTGTCACCCTATCCTATAAACAAAAATAAGCTTATGAAATGCAATGTGAAATGAAGACAAACGTGATTGATAAATAATAATGTTACCATTTATTTGCATTAATCTATGCAGACATTCATACATAATATGAATATAAATAAAATTGAAGTGTCCGCCTGTAATATCGCAAAACTGCCTTCAATTGAGCTGAGGGGATTATATGAATGTCACGACAAATTCTAGGGAGAGAAAGTAGGCTTTGGTTCAGTTTCGAAGACAGAAATGCACCCTTCGCTAACAATACATATGTTTACAAAAATGTTATTCATTGAGATTCAAATCCAAAACCCTTCAGTCAGCCAAAAGGAACTCTGTCCACTGAGACAAGCTAGCATCTGAATGTAAGCCATCCTTAAATAATGGTATGTGAAACACGCGTCGCAACGACGTTTCAAATTAACTGTTTTTTACCCGTACAGCGTTACTGTTAGAAATCGATTCGCGAAGCTCTTAAAGTTACGTCTATGTAATAAAATTGGATCATCTACAAAACAAGTTAACACTTAAATTATTCTTAGATTTAACTTAAATATTTTTTAAGGTTAGAATACACACAGCTTCCACAGCTTCCTTGTGGAATAGACTATCACCAGCCATTTGTACGGACCGAACCGATTAGGGACCTTCAAGAAAAGAGCCCATTCTTTTTTGAAAGGCCGGCAACACTCCTGCTATTCCCCTGGTGTTCCAGTTGTTCGTGGGCAGCGGTCGACACTCGTTTGCCCGTCTTCTATAAAAAAAAAATTCAAAAAAGCTCACACAAACTATAGCCATTCTATTTTAGTCCTCAGTTGTAATAACTGACTAAAATCTTCAAGGCAAGAGTGAATAGGCTTTTGTTAAGTCAGTGCGCCTCAACATCTTAGGCTACATCACCACTTACCATCCAGTGGGATTGTAGGTTAGCGCTGGCTTAGTATAATATAAAAAAAAAAAACTAATCACTTTGCCACTAACCATTAGATGAACAATGTTAAAATTCATGTAGTCGTTAATATATTTTTGAAAATAATATAAGGTAACTCTATTGTAAAAAAGTGTCTTGAAATATAGTACTAGTTCTTTATTATTATTGCGAGCACACAGTCCACCTGACGGGGAGTAGATGATGTGTATAGATGTGTATATCTACATATATATACATAAAATGGAGATGCGTTGCCACCCGTGAGGGCTAAGATGGAATGCCTCGTTTCCAGGGTTCTCCGGTTCTCTACACTCACCATACGAAACACAGCTGCATTGAGCTGTTATTTTACTCTGGTATTTCGTTAGAGCGTTGTCCTACCCCGATCGAGCCGACCAATTCCATTATACTCAAAACATAGCTGCAGCGTGGCTCTACCACGTATAAAGTCAATTATCATGGGGCTCGTGATTCAGTACAATTAAATATGACTATACAAACATTGTTGTACAGCCTCGCACTGGCAGTTCAAAGGCGGCCTTCATCTAGATCGAGTGACGACTTGGTGAGAGTTGCAGGTAATCAGTGCCGGTGGCTTAGGACCATGATTTGTGCCACTTGGAGAGGGCTGTGCTCGGAGTTTCTCTGCGTGATAAACTTATAAATTAGGATATCCGCAGTAGAACCAAAGTAAGCGACATAGCCCAACGGATTAGTAAGATGAAGTGGCAATGGAACGGCCATATATAGTTCGAAGAACCGACAACCGATGGGGAAAAATGTTCTCGAGTGGTAGCCTCGTACCGTTAGGCGAAGTGTAGGGTGACCCCCCACTAGATGGAGTGATGGCCTGGTAAGACATGCAGGAAGTCGATGGATGAAGGAAGTGGGCCAGGACCATGCTTTGTGGCATTCCTTGGGGGAGGCCTGTGTTCAGCAGTGGACTTGTGATGAGGTATGAAGATGATGATGAATGATAGTTGCGTTTTGTTGTGTAGTGCGGCGTGACAATATCCACAATTCCGTGGGTGTCATAAGGGGCATCAGAGGCAAATAGGACAGGAGCTGGGCAGCAGCGTCGTCTTGATAACAATTGAAAATAAAAATAGAAACTGTGGTTGCTAACTCGCTGCGTGACCACTATGGCCAAATCCCTTTATGAGGCAATCCGCGTTGTTGGCCTGTGTTTAAAAATTGACTTTTGCTAAATTATGAACGTCAAATACCGAATTATCAAATTTGAAAATATAATGCATTCGATAACATAAATACCCTTACAGGTGAATAATCTTATTTATAGCTAGCATTTTTACATTTTTAACTAGTGACTCGCCCCGGTTTCGCCCGAGTAAGATAACGATAGTAATGCAACGTTATGTATATTTAAAATAATCATTAAACACAATTTATTTTATCGACTTTTCGATTTAAAAAGAAATTTTCTAGTTTTTTGGATATAGCCCAGATCACTCCTGGCATTTCTCGCTATCTTTTCGTTAAGTTTAATTAGAATCGGTTCACACATTCCGTAGATTAGCCCGGACAGAATGACACCACAGATAAACAATTTAAAAATGGGTATTCATGTCTTAATTGTATGCAAATAACCACGTCAGCTCAATAAAAGGCAGTTATTACAGACAGCCACTTTTATATAGATTTAAGTATTTTTATTACTTGTATAGGGGAGAGCCGTGGTAGCTCAGATGGTTAGCGCTCGCTGTAAGCTTCACAGTACTCGAGCAACCCGGGTTCAATCCCCGCCGGCACCAATGAAATTGTTAATTACAATTTTAAGTGCTGATTTACCACGTGCTCGGCGGTGAAGGAAAACATTGTGAGGAAACCTGCATGTCTGAGAAATGAGAAAAAAAAATATTTCGAAGACATGTGAAGTTCGCCAACACGCATTGGGGCAGCGCGGCGGATATTTCTTTGCCCTAAAACCCTCTCAGAAATGAGAGGAGGCCTGTGCCCAGCAGTGGGACGTAAATAGGCTGTAACTTTACTTTACTTTACTTTATTACTTGTATAAATTTAATTTAAATTATTTTGATATGTGTGAAAATGTGTGATCGTTGTTTTATTTTTTGGATAAAATATAACCTATGTCACTGCTGGAGTTGCTCTATCTGTTCGTCAAGTTTCATTACAATCGGTTCAGCCATTATGAAAATTAGTCGGACAGACAAACAAAATATTTATATAGTTATTTAGTATTATTATTTATGTCTTAATGGCATGCAAATAACGCCGTCAGTTCAATAAAAGACATACACTTCAATTTTATTTACATGTATAAATTAGTACGTCGTGCATTTACCGATTGGACAAATAAACTACATCGATTTAACATGCAATATTACAAAATTCTTTATTCCTTAGTAAACAACCCCTTCGTGTTCGAACTAACTGACAGACGAGGGACGCGACTTGAAGAATTTTATTAGAATTTTTGCGGTGGCATTGCGAATCGGGAATTCGCGTTCGGCTCCCGGCGGAGTAGTTTAATTTAGTTGTGTTTGTGTGTGTGTTTAAAACTTTAACTTAAAGGGAGACTAAAGACAGGGAGCTTAAGCAAAAGTTTTCTATATTTATATAGAATGATTTGTATTTTTTTTTTTACTGAAGAGAATCGTGACTAGTGGTTGCAATTTATTTGGGGTGAAAATATATTTTTCTTCTTCAACTTGTTATAGACTACAGTTGTACATGGGACTTTCTCTTTATAGGTAGGATTTGCCCAAATCATCACGTTTGGCAGGCAGATAGACTATTGCAGTACCAGGTTTTTTCCTCGCACGACTACTTTGTGGAATAATTTACAACAGGCGATTTTTCCGGACTAAGGGACCTTCAAGAAACGAGCTTTAAAAGACCGGCAACGGACCTGCAATCCCCTGGTGTTGCACTTGTTGATAGGCGCCGGTCGACACTTATCATCTGGTGAGCTGCATGCTCGTTTGCCCTGTCTTCTATAAAAAAAAATACACCAGTCAACTCGCACCTTTGACTCTGCTGCCCATCACCGCCATCTATCGAAAGCGATAAGGTATTTTTGGAATTTCTAATCGTCGCCCCTGTCGACAACCGTACGCAGGAATTACACACTTTAATTCCTCCCTCTCCTTTCCACCATCAGACAAGAGTGATATTTTATTATATTGTGGTAACAAAATAACTACCATTCCACTTTATGAGGTGGCAACTAAAGACCATGGAAGTTTGTAATCGATTTCAAACAACAAACCATAGATATGTTATCATCTCTGTAGTTACCTCAAATCAGGTTCAGAGAGGATGGTTCAGAGTTGTGGGTATACTTCTGTTTTTGCGGCAGAAATAGGCAAGACGGATACGGTACATTCTTAGACTGACTCCTAGGCAGAAAAAATCCCCACCTAGATAGGTATGATGATAAAGAACTATGATTTTTCTTTCCTTTTTAACATCTGATCAAACTAATCATCAAATCAGACCTTTGAAATTTGAATCATACGCACATTACATTACAAATTTGTCGAATGTTAATCGTCTACGTAACATAATTTCTATGTAAACTATCTGTGACGAACAGACAAACGCTTATTGGCTGAAAGCCATTGAGCAAATGCCTATAATAAACGAAAAAAAATAACAGACACCGAGGTGATTTGTCCTTAGAATTCTATTATTGATTATAAAACTCTAAAATGTTATAAAAATTGGGATAAAGTAAATAAAATAACAATTGTAACTTTTTACTTGTTTTAATAAAGATTTTCGGTAAATTACCACATCTACATACATATTTTTAATGGTTGACAATATTCTACAGAAACAATTACAATACAATAACAATTTTTTTCGTCAATATGTGGCCACGTTGTTTCATGTGTATTTTACAATAGTTTTCATTAAAATGATTATGAATATCGAATAATGATATACTAGTCGCATAAAAATAAAGCAGGAAATATAATGCTGCGTTAATTATGACATTTCTTTTTTTTTTAATTAAGGCAATGGCGGAACGTCTCTTAAGAATATCGTCAAACTAGTTTTCTCTACTAATACTGCTACATTGCACAATAAATAACTTAATTACTTTGTTATTTTAATCTCTAACGTTATATTTACACGGCTTTTATAGTTCTATACAAATCGAGTGGGACACGTAATAGCTAGATTGAATTATTAACAAATTGCTTAACTAACTTTAATAGTAACGTCGCTGTTATTAGGTAAGTGGATAATGGCGAGAGTCCTATTAAATAATTATTACGTCTGTGTTTCCGTTTAGTTGTAGTTAATACCACATCAACGGAAGAGAATTGTTCTAAGTTATACAAAAAATACTTAACGTATAGATAGTAATAACAAAAAATGTCTGCTGAATGTAATACATGTTTTGAGTTCGACAATTTAACTTGTAACAAAATGAAATGTAAAAATTTAAAATATAGTGCAATTAATTATTTTTCTCCTACAATGCATCTATCATCGCCCATCTTATTTTTAACGTCAAACCTAATAAATCACTTCAAACAATGACTCCATTTTAGTTACTTCAAATGTAATACCACCGGAGATGAGAAATATATTAAAACACTATAGTATATGTACATAAATACAATTTCAAAAGATGAATATGCATGGTTGTCGTTCGAAGTTGAACCGACAAGCGGAACAAAAAACCAAACGACTCGCCTTCTGTGGTCTTCGTGATTATTGTATTCTTTCATATTTTAATTCTAACAGCGGGTTGCGTCTGTATGATACGCTTTATGCATCCGTAAATATATGAGGCCTGTTTTCTTGAGCGCGCCCGCGAACGTCGAATCGTTCTAATAAGCAAACTCTTTAATTCTGCACTGAACAAAATGGGACAAACCTTAAATTTTATAATAGCTTCCATTTTTAATACAGCCATATTGTTTTTAAATTGCTAAAACAAATATAATTTTATTTGCGTTACAGCATACATAATATTGACAGCTCTCCAGGGACTCTCCGTCAATGTTTAGTCGTAGTATGATTATTCATTAAAGTTAGGAAAGGTTTAACAACATTGATAAATTAAAAATTTACTTTCAAATAAAAAAAACAGTTTAATCAGTGGTTGTATAACAAGTTAATAAAACATATTATGTTTTAACTTGATTAAGTTTATAATTTCCGCGTGTGATATATTATTCTCACTGATTGAAACCCCGTTCCTAGCGGCTGAATGGAGACTCAAAATAAGAATCAACAATGCAAAGAATCAGTCGAGTGTGCTAATGAATTATCATACTGCCGAACACGACATGTTTGTCTGTTCATTACGAGTGTTTACAAGGTGAAAACATTAAGTGAATTGCAAATGTTTGCAGTAAATTTCTCTCGCAGATAAACAAAAAACATTGAATGCTATAAATTAATATATTAATTGACATGTAAAAAATATACTAAAGGGTTTTATTAGATTTTGTTCCATTTCAACAAACAAACTTCTTTTAATATATTCAGTTGCAACACTGTTGCTTAGACTGCAATCTTTAATTAAAACTAAGACATCTATTACTTTAATTAATGACACATTTGCCATGGTATTTTTTTTTCATTCACCGACAACTTAAATATTTTATTGGTCCTGCGAAAGCTTGAACACTGGACTTTACTCATTATTTACTTTTTAATTAATGATATTCTTATTCAGTATTTCATTAAAAATACAAAAAACGACATTCTAAAACGACTAACAGTCGATGTTATTTTCAAAATTTATGAGTCAATATCAGTTATTGTAAATCTTAAAAATGACCAGCATTATTCGGTATTATCCTTAGCAAATGTACCTTCAAATACAAATCCCTGAAGTTATTTTCGTTTTGCGTGTTTAAATCCAATTTGTTGCATCGAAATCAATTTGCGTTGACATGTCATTTTACAAAGACAATTGAATTTAAAACTATTCTTTTCCAAATTCTGTTTAAGAAATAATTTTTCAGTTATATTATTAAACTGTGTAATTTTCTTGAATTTATAGCGTTTATTTTAACTTATTTTCTGATCGGAAAGTTACGATTGTATTCAAGCACATCGTCATGGAAAGAGACTGGAGTTTTTTTTTTATATACGAGAAGGCAAATGTGCATGCGGTGGTAAGTGACTACCGCAATTACGTTCTTTAAAATACATTACCGCCTCACTAGAATTTCCTCCTGTATCGTGAAGACAGTTTACATACGTAAATCGTACATGGACTAACATCCATACCTGGAGCAATTATTTTTATGCAATGCAGATACTTGTTACGTGCAGGATTCGAACACGCGGACCTTTGCGCAGCAACTCAATGCTAAGCCACTGCACCACAACGCCGTCTTTAGCAATTATTATTTTCGTTCCGATCTACGCACAAATAGCTCACAGCATCTTGATGTCTTAATGAGAGGTGCCTGAGGCTAAGCATGCTTGACTATGGTTTTAATTACGGTAACCATACGTGCGGAACCGGACTATTTTATAACATTTGATAAAATTGACCGTGTTAATATAATATCTGTAAAATTAGTTTTATCCAATCAAATTATATAAAAATTCGACAGGGTTCTAAATTCGACATATGTTTTTTTTAATCTATGTTTACCGATTTCTAGAAAACAGCTACACCGTATAAAATGATTTTTTATGTAATAGGTTTTCAGGAATAGTCCCATATATATATATAGGTTTACGGGTCGCAATGTTAGGAATTGGAGCATCTATGTTCAGCAGTGGACTTTTATAGGCTGTTTAATGACACTTCTAATGATTCTTTTCGAACGATTGATTTCGCATCTATTGTATATTTTATTATTTATCTTCGCATTGATTAGAATTGATTAGAAAACGCATTAGCGTCCATTGTAAGAATGTTATTGCGCGATTACGTGATAAATATACATTGATCTACAATTTCTTTTCTATATGTTGTAGTAGATATAATGTTAAAAAATACCAAAATAAACGACATTATTGACCTTATTACAAAAACTTTTGTACAACCGATTTTAATATTAAAGAAAATGAGGAAACCATCAATGTAGTCAATTAAATACGCATTATTAAAGATCTTGATCTAATTTATATGGGACCACATGAGAAGCACCAGCTATCAAATAAAAAAAGAATCATCAAAACCGGTTCACCTAAAAATAAAGTTCTGAGGTAACACACATAAAAAAATACAGTCGAATTGAGTACCTCCTCTTCTTTTTGTTGAAGTCGGTTAAAATAGTTTATAATTAATATAAGATTTGAATTAGAATCTGTTTCACAAAAAGAGTACGGAATTTTACAGAGAATGTAAAATTTCAAACTTTGGCGCCACCATGGCTAACGGACTTGTTTAGCTTTAGTAAAAAAGAATCTTCTTAACCAACAGTCCAAGCCAGAGATGTATCAGTAAACCACTTTCTGTAATAAGGCAGAATAAGTTTAACTGAATTCTGTCAAAATTTTTTGAACCATTATGTATTTTTATATCAACAATCTGTACGATATTGTTATCTACTTTCTAGCAAAATCAAGAAGCTACTTAAAATGAAAACGCTAGTTAATGACAATTTTACACGAATGAAATTAATAGAATTAATACCAGTTAAAACGACGTAATATTTAAATGCATTCCTTCGCAAGTAAAACAAACAATACTATTCATTACTAACTCAGAAGGGCTAGAACCCAGAGCCGTAAAGCCAGTTATTCATTACTAAGACGACGATTTCTAGATTAGGATCAATGCCGATTCTGCTGTTCTCTTTCTCTTTCTCTAGCTTTCATCTCTAATTCCTCTTCTTCTTTCGTCAGAGGAACGGTGCTGTGGTTGTAGAGTCCCTGTGCCATGAGTTGTAGGGCGAGTGGGTTCCGCTGCCCGGAAGCCTTCTTGATTTTGGCGCGTTTGTTCTGGAACCAGATTTTAATCTGGGCCTCCGCAAGCCCCAGTTCGGCTGCTAGAGCTTGTCGCCTTCTTTCCGTCAGGTACCGGTTCTCAGCAAATTCGTGCTGTGGACAAATCGTCATTCAGACAAAGTTTTATAGGATCGTTTTATTATATTCGCAAGAGTGTTACCAACTTTCTTATCGAGGATCATTCAAATAATTACAAAAATATAGAATAGAATAATTTTTATTCAATACTAGCTTTTGTCCGCGACTTCTTCTGCGTCGAAATTATTACGATTGGATTTCATGGGTTTTAATATTTTTTTTTGCGCAGAACCTTAGTTAAAATCCAAATAAAAGGAGCCTTAGTTACTCCTTATAACATCAGTTATCTACCAGTGAAAGTCCCGTCAGAATCGGTCCAGCCATTTCGAAGATTAGCTGGACAGACCGACAGAAAGACAGACAGACAAACATTTTAAAAATTATTTTTTGTTGTTATTAGTATCGTATATACTTTCAAATGCATTTAGTAAAATTCTGTTACTTTAAAATTACAAGTAAACTCTTCAGTTATTTGTACAGAAAGTTATTTCTATTAAAAGTAATTCTTATTGAAAGTTATTTTTTTACCTTTACTAATAAATTGGTGGTCACTGTATAGTGGTGACGTCAGAGAAAACACTATCCCATATCATCCCGTGGGTATCGCAGGCGATAGAGGGAAACTAAAACTAGAGATCTGCAGAAGCATCCTCCTGATAACAATTCTAAATAATAAAAATCTGCGGTTGTCAACCTGCCCACCAAGCGTGGCAACTGTGGCAAATCTCTCCTATGAGGCTCTCTATGGGGGTCTGTTCAGCGGTGGACTTTTGATAAGCAGAAATAAACATCTAATACTATCGTTTAAAAATAAAATGTCACAGCATGAATCGGCAGGTTATTCTAATTGTAATTTTTTGAGATTTGATTTACCTTTAGCCTAGCAAGCTGGGGGCCAGAGAACGCGGTCCTGGGTCGCTTCTCATCAGTCGTGGTTCCTTCCCCGGGTGGCTTCTTCGGTCTTCTGGTGCGCGGACCTGAGCAAAAAAGCGCAATTTGGAGTAACTCAGTATAGTTTGTACATATTTTTCCTGGGTAAACATACTCGTCAACAACTTCGAGCGCGGTGCTTCTAATAACTACCGGTATAGGTGTGACATGGATGTTACACAAATCCTTTGTCTTTGTGGGATGATATATTAATTATTCATAGGAATATCATTCATTTAAGAAAAATGTTTTATAATTTTTAAATTTTTAATCCAAATACATTTTTTCTTGCATTTAATTCATAGAGCAATACTGGTCACCGGCGGGCCGGAGGTGAGTAGCCATACGCAGGCGTTCCCCTCTGTCAAAGTATAAGACCACGTGGTCCTGTGGGTATAATAAAACTAGTTGCAGCCGCACTGCTCAATAGACTATAATCTAGTTGCGTGGCTGAAACGATGTTTTTTTTTATAGAACAAGACAAAGGTGACAAACCAACAAACAGTCCACCGAGGATGTTAAGTGGATGCTACGTTCTACATCTATTCTCAAATAAGAATCAAAATGCAGATACAAAAAGGGTCTCCGGTTCTTTATACTTACCATACGAAAGTAGCAGCATTAAGTTGCTATTTTACGCTGGTATTCTGTGAGAGCGTAGTCTTTACCCGGTCGAGCCGATCTATTTGTGCTGCAGTCATAATATAGCTGCAGCATGGTTCTATCATGCTGAATAACGTCCTAAAACTGCCGAATTGTTCAGCTTTTTGAGGCACAAAGAGATGTTCTTTAATATGTAAGTAATTTTTAATCACATTATTGCTATGAACTTTTTTTAAACTTAAAAATTACCAAAATAACGGTGGTGTTGCATCGAATTTGTTTACCAACACCAGTCGTTCACCCTCATAAAATATGCGGATTAGATGAGCGACTAATTCGACTCTGTATCCGAGTTGTAGCTGTCATTATAACAGTAATGTAGCTATGTACATAATACATACATACATAAACACTCACGCCTGTCACCCAGAGGGGTAGGCAGAGATTATGGACTTCCATTTGGCACGATCCTGACACACCTCTCTCGCTTCCTCCACATCCATATACCTACGCATACACGCTCGTCGGTTAAAGGTACTCTTGATTTGGCCCATTTTTAATATATCGCCAATTTGGTCGATAAACTTTCGCCTAGGGCGACCCTTCCCGACTATGCCGTTCACCTCTGCAACATAAATTTGCTTTGTCACTCTTTCCTCATTCATTCTTTCTACATGGCCAAACCACCGAAGCATTCCTTTCTTAATCCTGGTCACAACATCATCTTGCAAACCACACTCTTCTCTTATTAAACAATGTCTCACTCTGTCATTCAGCTTCATCCCTAACATACTCCTTAATGACCGCATTTCTACAGCATTTATTCTACTCTCATGCTTCTTCTGCCACACCCAACTTTCACTACCATACATAAAAGTAGGTACTAACACAGCATTGTGAATTGCCATACTGCCTTTTTGGACACATTCTGACTTTTCACAATAGAGTGTAGAGCCCCATTCACTCTATTTCCTGCATTCACTCGTCATTCTATATCCTTATCATATCTACCATCCCTGCTAAACAAACTTTAGCGATAAGACCGCCTTATTGTACATACGTATATATTAAGTTTTCTCTGTAATGTATTTATTCGTTGTATATGTGTGGTGTACAATAAAGTATATACTACTACTACATCCCAAATATACAAACTCATCTACTTGCTCTACCAACTCCCCTTCTATTCTTATTTCACATATCGTTTTACTTTCTTCTCTTTCAAAAACCATAACTTTCGTCTTACTTGCGTTCACTTTCATTCCCTTTTCTTTTAATGTCCTGTTCATTAATGTAACCATCATTTGCAACACGGCTGCCGACGACGCAAGTATGACTTGATCATCGGCGTACAAAAGGCATTTGACGGTTAACTCACCCATTCTTAACCCGCATTCTTCTACTTTCAAATTTTCCAAACAACTGTCCATAAATAGGTTGAACAACCACGGGGAAGCCACACAGCCCTGTCTGACACCTTTATGGATGTAAAACCAATCCCAGTAGGCCCCGTTGATCCTGGCACAAGCACTAGAGTCCCTATATAGAGACTTCTTGACTAAATCAAATCAAGAAGTTGCAGCGGTGTTTGAGAAATATTTCACTGATGTTCCTATCTTGACAACAGAGTCATTGAATGCTTCTCCAACTGTCGCCGAATCATTACTTAAACAGAATGTTAATACCTGTTTAAAAGAATTTAGATTTGAAAAAGTATTACCGCATAATATTGTAAAATACTTTAAAACCATTGATGTAAAGAAAACCGCAGATTTGTGGGGGATTTCCGTTACAGTGATTACGTCCATAATAGATTTAATTGCACCTCATCTTGCTATTATTTTTAATACTTGTATCGATTCTGGTGTGTTTCCTGATTTAATGAAGTATAGTAAAGTAATACCTTTATTTAAATCTGGTAGTACATTGGACCCCGCTAATTATAGACCTATTTCTGTACTACCAACTCTCAGTAAAATTTTTGAAAAAATAATTTTGGATCAATTGTTAATTTTTTTTAATACAAATAAATTACTTCATAAAAATCAATTTGGTTTTACAAGGGGTCGCTCGACGTCTGACGCCGGTGTTGAGCTTATGAAATATATTTTTAATGCCTGGGAGAATTCACAAGATGCCTTAGGTATTTTCTGTGACCTTTCCAAGGCTTTCGATTGTGTTCATCATGATACATTAATCAGGAAACTACAACATTACGGTGTAAAAAATTTGGCGCTTAAACTTATTACTTCATATTTAAGTAACAGAACTCAAAAAGTCGTCATTAATGGTAAATGTTCCTCCGGATCGGTAGTATCAATGGGCGTTCCTCAGGGCTCGATTCTTGGCCCATTCCTGTTCTTAATCTATATTAATGACTTACCTTATCTTGTAGGGGACAATCACGATATAGTATTATTTGCTGACGATACCTCTTTAATTTTCAAACTGAAACGGCAGTCAATTAAATATGACGATGTAAATAATGCTCTATCGAAACTAGTACATTGGTTTAACGCCAACAATTTGCTCTTAAACGGCAATAAGACAAAATGTATTAAATTTACAATACCTAATGTAAAACATTCGAAAACCAATGTGCTCTTAAATGGGGAGGAGTTGAGTCTTGTGGATACCACTGTTTTTCTCGGTATTACTATTGACGCGAAACTTCAATGGGGCCCCCATATATCTAAATTAGCAAGCAGACTTAGTTCTGCAGCATATGCTGTAAGAAAGATTAGAAGTCTCACAGATGTTGAGACAGCTAGGTTAGTGTATTTTAGTTACTTTCATAGCGTAATGTCTTATGGAATTTTGCTATGGGGTAATGCGACTGATATTGAAGCTATATTTGTTTTGCAAAAGAGAGCCGTACGGGCGATTTATAATCTAAATTGTAAAGAGTCCCTTAGAGAAAAATTTAAAGAAATAAACATATTAACTTTGGCATCGCAATATATTTATGAAAATGTAATGTATGTACATAAAAACATAAATAGCTTTAATAAGAATAAGGATGTTCATACCTTAAACACTAGGAACAAACATAAGCTTGTAATGCCACTTACAAGACTCCACAGAATTAGTAATTCATTTATGGGGCAATGTATACGCTTTTACAACAGAATCCCAGAACATGTTCAAAGTTTGTCAATAAACAAGTTTAAAAGTTTTATTAAAGAAAAACTGTACAAAAAGGGTTATTATAATATCAAGGAATACATGAGTGAAAATAACCCCTGGGAATAAGGTGATCGCCACCATGCTGGTTCTATGAAAATTCATTTAAAATTGTATAATCAAAATTATTGTTAAGTGAAATTATGTTTAAAAAAAAAAGTCCCGCTGGGTTTCTTGCTGGTTCTTCCCAGGACAGAGGTATTTTCCGAACCAGTGGTAAATAAAATAATGACTTTCAATAAGTATTATGTAATAATCCATATTGAATAAAAATCATTCTATTCTATTCTATTCTATTCTATTCTATTCTATTCTATTCTATTCTATTCTTCAATGCCTGTATCAGACCAGCGCTCAACCCAAATGAGTTCAGTGTTTGCCATAACACATCCCTGTCCACTCTGTCATAAGCCTTCTCCAAGTCCATGAACGTACAAAAAACTTTTTGATTTTTGGCCAAAAACTTCTCGGCGATCATGCGCATGGAAAAGACCTGATCCGTACATCCCATTCCCTTTCTAAATCCCGCTTGCACATCCCAAATTTTTCCGTCAGTTTCTTTCATAACTCTTTCAATTAGTACCTTAGCATATAGTTTTCCCACAATGCTAAGAAGGCTGATACCACGGTAGTTTTTACAGTCCTGCTGTGATCCTTTTCCCTTATATATTGGGACTATCACGGCTTTGCACCAGTCTCCCGGTACCCGCTTAAGTTCCCAACATAAATTAAACAAGGTGTACAGCAGGTCTGCCACCACTCCTTCTCCAGCCCTTAGCATTTCGAGAGATACTCTATCATAACCGGCTGCCTTACCTGCTTTCATACTTTTCATTGCTTTCATTATTTCATCTATACTTATATCTCTATCTATTTCCTCTTCTTTCGGAATTTCTATTTCATTTAATTCAAACGTCTCATCACTCATAAACACGCTTTCAAAGTATTCCTTCCATCTCCTTAAACTCAAAACTTCGTCATTCAGAATACAGCCATTCTGGTCTCGTATAGCATTCATTCTAGGTTGTTGTGAATGTCCCCTGGTAGTTCTTACGAGTTTCCAGAACATTTTAATGTTTGCCTGGAAGTTATCCGATATTCTTTTATCATTCTTATCTGTTCTTTCTTGCTTTTTCCTTTCAACTACTTCTTTTACTCTCTTATTTAGGTGTCTAAAAACTGCCTTTTTCCTTTCAATATCATCATTCATACTGCTAGAATTACTAGCCTTGGTTGCTAGTAAATCTAGCCATGCTTTCTTCTTTGCTTCAACTTCCATCCGTACCTCATCATCCCACCATAACGTGTTATTTTTCCTTTCATTCGTTCTCTTACTTATACCACATACTTCGGTAGCTGCATCCACTAAACCTTTCTTGACATTATACCACACAGTCTCCAAGTCTAAATCATTCATACACAATTCAGCCATACCACTTATATTTTCTCTCAATCTACATTTGAACTTCTCTTTCACACCTTCATCTTGTAACCTCTCTGTTCTTATACGCTGTAACGCCGTGGTAGACACAGATGTCCGATGCCTCCAACGTCTGAAAAGACCATTAATTCGGCATAAGACCAAGTAATGATCCGTCCCTACGTTAGAGCCCCGGTAAACTCTTGTATCTACCACCGCGCTCCTCATTCTTTCATCAACAATTATGAAATCTATCATACTTCTATCATCACCTCTTTCCCATGTATACGTGTGAATCTTCTTATGACGAAAGAAAGTGTTCGGCACAACAAGATTCTTTTCCACGCATACGGCGAGAAGGCTTTCACCATTCTCATTTATACTTTCATCACCAAACGTTCCCAATATCCTTTCATAACCAAGCCTCCTCACCCCAACCCTTCCATTAAATTCGCCTAATATCACAATATTTTCATTAACCTTGCATTTCATTAGCACCATCCTTACCAACTCCCAAAACTATAGCTATGTGTGTGTGAAATTGTTTGTTTGTTGTTTTAATTGTTATGTGTGAGAGTCGTAGTGACAGACAATTGTTTTTGTGTGCGTAGATTTCCCCCTGCAAAAATTGACAGACAGTTCTGTATTGAGAAAAAACGCTATGACTATTCCGTTCATGTGCCGGTGGCCCGTGTTGCTCTATAGTTTAGTTTCAATGTTTTCTTTTTTTTAATTTAAACTATAAGTACGAAATTATACGAGAAGGTGTTTTTTTTACTTGAAACTAACCGCACCTATAAGTTGTCAGTATTAACTTAGTTAAAAACTACAAATTATCGATATACGGTGTATTGACACCGTATATCGATAATTTGTAGTTTTTAACTAAGTTAATACTGACAACTTATATTAATTTTAATTTGTAGTTTTCAGACGTTGTTTTAAAAGTTCACTACCCAATATCATCCCGTCGGTCGTAAGAGGCAACATAGGGAAATAAATCAGGAGATGGGCAGCAGCGTCTTCCTAATAACGACTTAAAATTAAAAAAAACTGTGGTTTCCAACTCGCTGGCCCAGCGTGGAAACTATGGCAAATATACCACCTATAAGGCAAATTCGGGAGAGGCCTATGTTCAGCAGCAGTGAACTTTAATTGATTGTAACGGTAACGGATACTTTTTTTAAGTAGGCGTAGATTTTTGATGAGAGAAGGTGTATCAGTGAATATGATATGATATAAAACTTAACTTTACTAAATTTACTTTTTACTACAACACGGAGAAGCGGTCGAGCGGAACCAAGGCTCCGAAGTCTTTGCCAGAGATCTGTTTGCCAGGAAGAACCAACTGTCAAAGCTGAAAACTGAGTGTGGCAGCATCGTTTCCAGGACACCTGCGATTATGGCTGAGATTGAGAGGTTCTATGGGCAGCTGTACACGTCCTCGTTGGAGCCACAAGTAAGTGTGAGTAACAATCCAAGAGTAAGTCTTCTCCAACACTATTCCGATGATATACCGGTGATAATCTGAAGGAGATTAGAATAGCTCTCCAGCACCTTAAAAACGGCAAATCGCCGGGTGAGGATGGAATTACAGCGGATCTTCTGAAAGCGGGTGGAAAACCGGTACTTAAAGTCCTACAGAAGCTCTTTATTCAGTCTTCCATGGTGGCACTACTCCGGAGGCGTAGTGCAGAAGTACGGTGGTCTTATTCTTCAAGGAAGGCGACAACGCTCTCTTGAATAACTATAGAAAAATTTCCCTTCTGAGCCGCGTCTACGTGCTGTTTTCGAGAGTCATTACGAATCGTCTCGCATGCAGACTCGACGACTTCCAGTCTCCCGTACAAGCCGATTTCCGAAAAGGCTTTAGCACCATAGACCACATACATACCCTTCGGCAAATTGTACAGAAGAACGAAGAGAACAATCTGCCACTTTGTCTTGCATATGTGGACTATGAGAAAGCCTTTGATTCCGTCGAAATTTGAGCAGTGCTGCAGTCCCTTCAGTGGTCCCAAGTGGACTGTCGGTATATTGAAGTGCTGAAGTGTTTGTACATTAGGCCTACCATGGCTATCCGTGTACAAAACCAGAGTACGAAACCTATCTAACTGAAGAGAGGTGTCTAAAACATCTAAATCGCACAGTGATAGACCGCTAGTCATCCAGGTGATATGGATGGTATCGCAAGTTTTGTCGCGATGTGCTATGGTCAAAATTGAGCGGCTGGAATTAGTCCGAACAACTCCTCAGAGCATTCCCCGTGGTAAATGCGATAAAATACGCAAAGAGATGCAACATATCTACGCAGTGCCAGTGAGTCAAGTCGATCGGAAAGAACTCGGTCGTCGACGATTAGACCCGCTCTGCGCTGGATGCGGTCAAGTGGAAGGAGCTGGCACTGGGGAGCCCCTGCCCAGAGATGAGAACAGTATTCCATGTGAGGCCGAACCTGCGCATTGTAAAGTTGTAGGCGGTATGCCGGCATGAAATACTGTCCCGCTCTGCTGAGCATGCATAGCTTTTTAGAGGCCAATTTGGCCTTCTCTTTCAAGTGACCACGAAACTGCACGTCACTCGATATGTCGACGCCGAGGATTCCGATACTGGCTTAGGTAACAAGAGGAGTGCCTTGAAACTGAGGAGATACGACAAAGGGGTTCCTTTTAGCGGTAAACGCGCAAACTTGTGTCTTTTGAGGATTAAACTGGACTAGATTTAGTCGCCCCCAATCCGAGACTTTGTTCAACAAAGTCTCGACTTTAGACACAAGTTTGTTCCGGCTTGGCAGCGTTTGTGAGATTACGACACATCTTCTCGTCAGACATACCTCAAAACTAAATTGTACAACCGGTGCGTGTTGCCAGTGATGGCCTATGGATCTGAGACGAGGTCCTTCACTGCTGGCCGTAAGGAGAAACTCAAAATCGCTTAGCGAGCTATGTAGAGGGCTATGCTCGTTTATCTGCGTGATAGACTTAAAAACAAGGATACCCGCAGTAGAACCAGAGTGACCGACATTGCCCAAAGAATTAGTAACCTGTAGTGGCAACAGGCCGGCCATATAGCTCGGAACCGACAACCGATGAGAAAGAAAGGTTCTCGAGTGGCAGCCTCGTACCGGCAGACGAAATTTAGGGCGTCCTCCCACTAGATGGAGTGACGAACTGGTAAAACATGCAGGAAGTCAATGTATGCAGGTGGCTCGGGACCGTGCTTTGTGGCATTCCTTGGGAGAGGCCTATGTTCAACAGTGGACTTGTGAAGGGTTATAATGATGATGGCTACATCTACTCATTCTATCTCTGCATCCCAAGGTAGGAATTTATGAAAGTAGGCGTTATATGAGCTTTATAATGAAAGATCATATAATATAGTTATGTTTAGAGAGTATGTAAAAACATATTCTAAAATATTTAAAAACGTGTGCTCCACAGCTAAGGCTTTACATTTAAGCAACAAATTTGAAACTGCATCCAATAAATTTAAAATGATGTGGAGAAATATTAATAGTTAAACGGGGAAGGTGAAACCGTGCAACTCGGATTTTCAATTGAATATTAACAATAATTTAACTCAATCTAATCAAGAAGTTGCTATGATTTTTGAGAAACATTTTACTGATATTCCTTTTTTGATAACAAAATCATTAAATCCTACTCCTACTGTCGCCGAATCATTGCTTGAATAAAATATAAAGGCTTATTCAAATACTTTTAAATTCCATAGAGTATTGCCAAAAGATATCGTTAAATATTTTAAAACTGTTGTTGTAAAGAAAACGGCAGATCTATGGGAAATTTCCCTTAAAGTTACTTTATCTATAATAGATACAACAGCACCTTATCTAGCCACTATATTTAATACAAGCATCTGGTGTTTCCTGATTTAATGAAACATAGTAAAGTATTCTTTATTAAAATCTGATAGTACATTAGACCCCACCAATTCTAGACCAATTTCTGTACATTAAGCCAACATTTAGTAAAATTTTTGAAAAATATTTTTAGTTAATTATTTTTATAAAACCAATTTGATTTTACAAGGGGTCGCTCGACAACTAAAGCTGGTGTTGTGCTTATTAAACATATATTTTGTGCATGGGAGAATTCAGAGTATGCTTTGGGTATATTTTGTGACCTTTCCAAGGCCTTCGACTGTGTTCACCATGAGACATTAATCAGGAAGCTTCAGTATTATGGTGTCAAAAACACAGCGCTTAAACTTATTATTTCATATTAAATAATAGAACGCAGAAAGTTATTATCAATGGTAAAAGTTCTGCCCGGTCACCTGTACTAATGGGTGTTCCTCAGGGTTCAATTCTTGGCCCATTCCTATTTCTATTGTATATTAATGACTTCCTTCCGTTGTAGAAGATAATTGTGATATAGTATTATTTTCTGAAGATACTTCCTTGATTTTTAAACTTAAACGTCAATCATTTAAATGTAACGAAGTGAATAATGCTATATCAAAATTAGTGCATTGGCTTAACATTAATGATCTACTAAGGAGCCGTGGTAGCTCAGATGGTTAGCGTTCGCTATAAATTTCACAGTACGCGAGCAACCCGGGTTCGATCCCCACCGACACCAATGAAATTGTTAATTGCAATTTTAAGTGCTGATTTACCACGTGCTAGGCGCTGAAGGAAAACATCGTGAGAGAAGCTGCATGTCTGAGAAATAAGAAAAAAATAATTCGAAGACATGTGAAGTTCGCCAACACGCATTGGCTAAAACGCTAAAACCCTCTCAGAAATGAGGGGAGTGCCCTGTGCCCAGCAGTGGGGTGTATATATGCTGTAACTTTAATTTTAATAATCTAGATTTAAACGGAAATAAAACTAAATGTATTAAATTTACAACATCAAATGTTAAAAATCTGAATACCAATGTGTTTTCTAATGGGGAAAAACTGAGTCCTGTCTGTTTTTTTTTTGGCATCACTCTCCATGCAAAGCTTCTGTGGGGTCCCCATATATCTAAACTAGCAAGCAGACTAAGTTCTGCAGCTTATGCTGTAAAAAAGATTAGAGGTATCACTAGTATAGAGACAGCTAGATTAGTTTATTTCAGTTATTTTCATATGGGATGTCTTATGGGATTTTGCTATTGGGAAATGCGGCTGATTTAGAAACTTTTGTTGTTTTACAAAAGAGAGCCATTGGGGCTATTTACAACCTAAAACCGAGAGAGTGTAAATTCACAAAAACAAAGGTAGTTTTAGTAAAAAAGTGATATACACTCTGTAAACACTAGGAACAAACATAAGCTAGTGATACCAGATTCTCGACTCCACAGAGTCAGCCTTGGGGCAAAGTATACGCAATCACAACAAAATCCCAGAAAATATGAGTACCGTATACAAGCTCTCTCTATTACCTGGCGTTAAGTCCGCCTATATATCATGTGTGTGTATGAAGTTTTAAATAATAAATAAATAAATAAAAATAAATTTGCACTTTTTAACCTTGAATAACTTAGCCTGTCCCATGTATTACATGTACATAATTCATTGCTATTGTCTTACTGTTGTGTCTGCAAACTGGACAGTCAGTGTTAAGATAAGATAATTGGAGAATCTGTTTTTTCTGGAGGGCCTTATTACATGCAACATTATAAGTATGTAGGTATAATAGTTTTTGTGATAGCTTAACATGAGGATTCGTCAAAAGTAACTCGAAATGATTCGTCGCCTGTTTATTTTCCGAACGTGGCTGACACTGTCGTTTGTCTAGATGCCCACGTAACTACTACACCGAATTGCACTGGTACATCATTGTAGTTCAGAATAATATACAATTTACATAATCATAAATCCCGCTTTATCTGGGAAAGCATAATACAGGGAACTTGGGCACCTAAGATCTACTTCACCTAATAAATTTAAACTTGTTTTAAATTATATCAAGCATTTTTGTCATGAGCTATTGAATAAAGATCGTTGAATTCGTCACTGGGTTTTTCACGTAATGCGCAAGCAAACTTCTATTCCATACCAAATATTTCTCAACAGTAGTTTTTAAAACAAATTTAGGAAAAATATCTATTAGAATAGAATAGAATAATTTTTCTATATATATATAGATTACAAAAATACTCATTGAAAGTTATTTAAGTTTTACCACTGGTTCGGAAAAAAACCTTTGTCCTAGGAGGAACCAAAAAGAAACCCAGTGGAACTTTTTTTTAGACATTAATTTTTAAAAACAAGCCGTTCCCCGTGACTTTGCCCGCCTGGAATTTATTACGATTGGATTTCATGAGTTTTAATTTTTAACGAAACGAACGCTAATTATTTTTCTAAAATAGTGAAATAGTCATCAAAATTGGTTCAGCCGTTTCGGAGATTAGTCGGAACAAACAGACAGACAGACAAAAATTTTAAAAATCGTTTTTATTTGTTATTAGTATCGTATAAACTTTCTATAAAAAGCGCTTATTTTGATATTACAAACAGACACTACAATTTTATTTATTTCTATAAATATAAATATAATATTTCATACAATTATTAAGTATAAAAACATATAGAAACAGTATGAAAATCTGTATTTGAGAATAATTTAGTATCGTCATTAAAAAAAAATGGATGGACGTAATCTTTCTTTACAAACAATGAAATGCCTGGTAAGAACAGATCCCTGCAGTGCATTCGATTTTTAAATTGACAAACGTACGTTTAATGATTAAAGTACAGTAGCCAGTGACCACCTACTGTTACCACCCTGCTGTACTACCAGCCAGTTGTATCATTATATTTTATTGCTTGATACAATTTCAGACCTACTTCATCATCATCATCATCATCATTACAGCCCTTCACAAGTCCACTGCTGAACATAGGCCTCCCCCAAAGAATGCCACAAAGCACGGTCCTGAGACAGACCTACTTATAAGGTATTAATTGTAAAGTTCCGAATACATTCAAAGATTTTTAATGCGCAGGAAATATTATCGTGGCACAATTGCAAACACAGTAATCTTCGTCGTTGACTCATTAAGGGCTGCTGCTGGACTACGAGTAACACTTTTACTGGAAGCTGTCACCTGCCTAAAATATCTAAGGGTGGGTACAGATTAAGTAACATGTTGTGTAACTTTTCTTTTATAACACGTCCACATTATGTTACATTGTTTTTCAACATTGCAACATAAAACAATACTGTACACATTAGAATAACGATTCATTATCAATGTCATATGACATTGTCGATTGTCGTTCTGCAGTGCTATTCACAATGTCGACACAAGAGGACGTTTTGCTAGCTGCTACAGTAACTCTTATACTTGAAGATAACAAAAGAATAAGATACTGGGTTCGTCCTAGTTTATTGACTAGAGAAAAATACAATCTAGTTATATAACATTTGTGTCACGCTATATAACACGTTTTATAACATTCAATCTCCACATTACTGAAACATGTTATATAACAATGTTTCAGTAACGTGGAGTTGTGTTATATAACATATTATGTTATATAATATGTACACACCGTAATGTAATAATGTCCTCCTGACCGAATTACTGTCATCGCGGCCACTCCTAACGGAGGAGGACAGCATTGTAGTGTCTGCGTATGTACAGGTACACTCTCTATTTATTCCCTTCCTCTAATAGTCCGATGGGATGACAACCGACACGACCGGAGAGAGATCAGGCGTAGTATTCAACTTCTTGAAACTGAGAACTTCTTGATAGAAAACCCTAATAACTTTTGACCTGACCTGGTATTAGAAACCTGAACCCCGTGATCAGTAGCCACGTTTACAATCACTAAAGCAACTTGGCTTCGTTGGTATGGAATGTAACGCTAACGTGACAAGTTTTGGGTCAAGTTTAAGTTTTTTTTTTTAAATTGAAGTGACAATCGAACTTACAACACACCTGATAATAAGTAAATTATCGGAATTAAATGTCGACAAAGTTATAGTAGTGCTGTGCTTAGTGTCTGTGTGTCGATAGTGTCGACACCAAATGTCGATAATTTGTAGTATTCAGATGTATTTTCCTTTGTATACTTAATGATCTATTTTGATGTCTAATTTCTTAGGCCCGTATTAATAAACGTTACTCGGCTCAAGTACACGCACTTGAGTACAATCTTCAGATTGTATGATCTTATTAATAAACATATCTCAAGAAGCGGTTTAGGTTTACGATATTAGCTGAGTACCACTCTGATTAATAAACGAAACTCGACTCTCAAGTGTGTGTTGTATACGAGGCATCTTCAGGTGATCTAGATTCTGCGGTGGCTGACCCCTAAAGCTTTAGCGGTTTACGAAACACGTGTCATATTGTCGTCAGTGGTGTGTCTTTCCTAGTGTAGTGGTGTTGGGAGTAGTGGAGCTGGGATTCGTGGTGACGCTGATAGTGCACGCGATTGAGGGAGGGCGGGAGGTGCTCTTCAAACTAGGTAAGACACATATTTTATTTTATCGAGCGGTTGTACGCGAAATAATTTTTTACCAACTTTAATATAATGGACTTCCTTAAAGTAACGCCTGATTCTATTAATTGTATGTTTTTTTTTAATGTTTGTTAACTCATAACTTTTTACTGGGTGAACCGATTTGGATCATTCCTTTTTTATTTGAAAACTGGTCCTTCTCATATGGTCTCATATAAATTTGATTAAGTTATTTTTTGAGTTATTCTTAATAATTTATATTAAAGTCAGTGGTACGAAAATTTAATTTTAAATTATTTCATCCGCTGCTGGAATTAAGCCTTCCCAAGATTTTGTCAGTTGACAAGAGTTTCTTACAAAATTTGCTAATACTACTCTATGATTTCCATGCGTTCAGCATTTAAGATGGATTTCCCCGTCCGTCCGTTGGTTAATAATTAATAAATATTTTAAAAACAAAATGAAAGTTCACCTGATGATAAGACTACCGCGAGTAATAAATTCTTCGATTAATTACTATTACAGAACGCCACGGATGAATTTCTCCACTGAGGACGGAGCTGCAATGCTTCACAGCCTTTTATAATACTATCTTTAGTTAATTTTATATATTATGAAAGTAGGTTCATGTTAAAATAATAATACCAATACATTTTAGTATTATCTTACACTTCCCGGATCATTAGCACATTAACTAAAATAATAATAAAGTGCTGAACAATTCAACAATCCAACAGAGTAAGTACCCATTTTACAAAGTAATCCACATTTATACTAGTCCTGAGGACTAAGAATAAATACTTAATAACAAGCAATACTGGCTTTTATACTCTTAAAACGAGATCACATCAGTGGGTGCTTGCTTGGCGGCAAAAAAAGATAACAGGGTGGTATAAACACAGGGTACTAAACAGAAAAAGCCTTACATATTCATCACACAATTAAAACAAAGCATATTTATGTGAAAGTGTTAACAAACAAAAATGTACGCATTCCAAAATATTTAACATAACAATACAATTAACCAGTTAAAATAGTTACAACAAACAACATTTATTGAATATACAAAATAACTGTACAAGCAATTATACATATAAAAACGGCATAAATTATCAGCGCAATAATCAAGCTCAATATAAAAATTGAATAGAGCCTATTAAAAATATGATAAATAATCCTTATGATTTTTTTTTCGTTTGAAATCAAGTAAACATGGACTTCTTGAAGAGTTTGCTATAATTGCCTCGATTGGCAGGTCCAGTCCCGCACTCTAATAGCTCTTCCCTGGCATTTTATAGATGTCATATACGAGATAGTACCAGACCATGATATCTTTATTGATAATTCCCCGTCGCCTTTTACGGCAGGGACGAAATGGGCTGATGTATTCTTTACGTTGCTAACACATGACTCAATTAAGATTCATCTTCATCAGGTTATAAAAGTTCAGTGCTGGACACATGTCTTTCACATTGTCTCTACAATTTGCCTTAACCGTCACGCTTGGCAGACAAATTGACAATAGCACTACTAGACTTTTTTTATAGAATAAGGTGACAAACGAGCACACAGTCCACCTGATGGTATGTGGTTGCTGCGGCCCATAGACATTTACATATATCCTCGATTATGAATCAAAATACAGATGTGTCACCCCTGAGGACTAACATGGAATGCTTCGTTACCAGTTAAAAGTGTCTCCGGTTCTCAACACTCACCATACGAAACACAACAGCGTTAAGCTGCTATTTTATGCTGGTATTATGTGAGAGCGTGGTCCTCCCCCGGTCGAGTGGACCCATTCGTGCAACAACTATACTATTAATATTGCTGCAGCATGGCTCTACCACGTCTAGCGTAAACGAGATTTTTACAACGTCATTTATCGAAAACTATTTTTTTCTGGCATTTCCTAAAGTCGCTTCTTACGACACCCATGGGACGAAATTATTTGGATTCTCTAACGCCCCCACTACATTTACATTACATTTCTTGATAGAATAGGGTGACAAGCGAGCAGACAGTCAACCTGATTTAAGATGGTGCCGTGATTCTTAGACATCTACATATATCCTCGATTATGAATCAAAATACAGATGTATCACCCCTGAGGACTAACATGGAATGCTTCGTTACCAGTTAATAGGGTCTCCGGTTCACTACACTTACCATACGAAACAAATTAGCAATTAATTATACATTGGTATTGTGAGAGCGTGGTCCTGTCACGGTCGAGCCGATCCATTCGTGCATAAAACAGCCGCAGCATGTCTCTGTCACGTAAAATACACACATATATACATACACACATTTTAGAATACTTTATACACATTTAAAATTAAACATATCTAAAGCAAGATAAATAAACACACAAAAGAACAGGCAAATTTTTTTGCACAAAACACAAAAATGCACATTTAAAAGAAACACGAAGCAGGCACAACAGAAAAAGAATTAGCAGTCTTCAGCGTCGATGTTCCCGAGTCAAGCGGACGATGCAATATCTTAACCAATTCATGCTGGCTCTGTTACCGGTTGTGGACTATAAAATTGGTCAAAATATTGCACCGACTGCCTGACGGGTTGCGGCGACTCGGTGACGAAGTGCTGTAAATTAATTGTTATATCTTCTGCTGCAACAAATACCACCGCTAGGTGATAGGACTAATTTTTGGATTAGAAGTCAATTTGAGTAGATACTGCCCTCTCATTTCTGTCGCCAAGAAGAGCACACATTGCTGTGTTTAAGTTCGAAGGGTAAGAGAGTCAGTAACATTGGTTGTGAGGCATTTTTAACCGCCGGCGAAAACATAAGTTTTTTATGTGTTTTTAGTGTGTATCTGAGTATCTATGTATTTGCGTAACTGTGCATATGTATATCTGTGTATCTGCATATCTGTGCATATGTGTATCTGTGTATCTGCGTATCAGTGCATATGTGTATTGTGTATCTGCGTATCTGTGCATATGTGTATCTGTGTATCTGCGTATCTGTGCACATGTGTATCTGTGTATCTGAATATCTGCGTGCATATGAGACAACAGATGCGATCTGATCAAGTTGCTATGGCTTTTGAGAAACATTATACAGATGTTCCTTTTTTGACAACAAAATCATTAAATTCTTCTCCTACTGTCGGCGAATCATTGCTTAAACAAAATGTAAGAGTTGTTCAAATACTTTTAAATTCCATAGAGTACTGCCAAAAGATATCGTTAAATATTTTAAAACTACTGATGTTAAGAAAACGGCAGACTTATGGGGGATTTCCGTTAAAGTTATTTTATCTATAATAGATATAATAGCACCTTACCATTATATTTACCTAGCCATTATATTTAATACAAGCGTCGAATCTGGTGTGTTTCATGATTTAATGAAACATAGTAAAGTCATACCTATATTTAAATCTGGTTATTTTTTTTACATTAGACCCCGCCAATTTTAGACTACCAACAATAAGTAAAATTTTTGAAAAAATTATTTCAGATCAGATGTTAAGTTTTTTTAATATTAATAAATTGCTACATAAAAATCAATTCGGTTTTACAAGGGGTCGCTCAGCAACTAACGCTAGAAGTTGAGCTTATTAAACTTATTTTTGTGCATGGGAGAATTCAGTGTATGCTTTGGGTATAATTTGTGACCTTTCCAAGGCCTTCGACTGTGTTCACCATGAGACATTAATCAGGAAGCTACAGTACTATGGTGTTAAGAACACAGCGCTTAAACTTATTATTTCATATTTAAGTAATAGAATGAAGAAAGTTACTATCAATGGTAAAAGTTCTTCCGGGTCACCTGTACTAATGGGTGTCCCTCAGGGCTTCTCAGCCCATTCCTGTTTCTAGTGTATATTAATGACTTACCTTACCTTGTAGGGGATAATCATGATATAGTATTATTTGCTGATGATACTTCCTTGATTTTTAAACTTAAATGTCAATCATTTAAATGTGGTGAAGTGAATAATGCTATATCAAAATTAGTGCATTGGTCTAACGTTAATAATCTACATTTAAACGGAGATAAAACTAATTGTATTAAATTTACAAAAATGAAAATCTGAATTCTGCAGCCTATGCTGTAAAAAAAGATTAGAGGTCTCACTAGTGTCGATACAGCTAGATTAGTTTATTTCAGTTATTTCCATAGCATAACGTCTTATGGAATTTTGCTATGGAGAAATGCAGCTGATTCACAAACTATTTTTGTTTTACAGAAGAGAGCCATTAGAGCTATTTACAACCTAAAACTGAGAGAGTCTCTTAGAGATAAATTTAAAGAAATAAATATATTAACTTTGGCATCTCAGTATATTTACGAAAATTGTATGTATGTTCACAAAAACAAAGGTAGTTTTAGTAAAAAAAGTGATATACATTCTGTAAACACAAGGAACAAACACAAGCTAGTAATACCAGTTCCTCGACTCCACAGAGTCAGTAATTCATTCGTGGGGCAATGTATACGCTATTACAACAAGGTCCCGGAAAGTGTACAGGCTCTCTCTATTACCAAGTATAAATGTTTAGTTAAACTGAAACTGTATAAAAAGGGTTATTATAGTATAAATGAATACATTGTTGATAATAACCCCTGGGTATGAGATGGTCGCTTCTAAGCAGTTTCTAAAATAAATTTTGTAAATAGTTTGTACAATCATTAATGTAAAATTTAGTTTAAAAAAAAGTTCCGCTGGGTTTCTTGGTGGTTCTTCCCAGAACAGAGGTTTTTTTCGAACCAGTGGTAAAGTAAAAAATGACTTTCAATAAGAATTATATTCTATTCTATTCTATTCTATGTGTATCTGCGTATCTGCGTGTCTGTGAATATGTGTATCTGTGTATCTGCGTATTTGCGCATATGTGTATTTGTGTATCTGCGTATCTGTGCATATGTGTATCTGTGTATCTGCGTATCTGTGCATATGTGTATCTGTGTATCTGCGTATCTGTGCATATGTGTATCTGTGTGTATGTCTGTGGCATCATGGCTCCTGAACGGATGAACCGATTTCGATTATGTTCTTTTTGTTTGAAAGTTGCTTTAATCGAGAGTGTTCTTGGCTATGTTTCAAGAAAAACAGTGGTAGAGCCACGCGGCAGCTTTTGCTGTCGCACGGATGGGCCGGCTCGAACCGGGGTGGTACCACGACCTCACAGAATACCAGCGTGAAGTAGAGGTTTACCTCTGCGTTTCGTTTGGTGAGTGCAGGTGGCCGGAGGCCCTTTTTACTGGAAATGAGACATTCCATCTTAGTCCTCACGGGTGACAACGCATCTGCATTTTGATTTGTAATAGAGGATAGATGTAGATGTCTATGGGCCGCAGCAACCACTTACCATCAGGTGGACTGTGTGCTCGTTTGTCACTCTTATCCTATAAAAAAAATCTGTTTAGCCGTTTGAAGACCATCAGCTCCTTATTGTTGCGGGGCATTTGAAATTTTTAATTTTAATTATTCTCTAGGGGTTACAATTTATCGGAAACCTTCTTAATTAGTTGTCTTGTCCAGCGTAAAACGGACTGATGATGCAAGTGGTGTAATAGGTATAATATGAAAAAATCGGTCTCTAGTATCACAAGAGATCTGTGACGTGCAGCGGGTGGTTTATAGGTGTTTTATAATATTATTAGTCTGTTTAACTGCCCCGGATTCGCCTCGATGAGAGATATCTATATAATATGGCATCATTTAGATATTTTTTAAATAATAATGAATAACCATTTGTCACATAAATATTTACATTTCACAAAAAATTCTCCAAGTTTTTATAAGTAAGATATAGCTTAGATCACTCCTGAGATTTTTATTTATCTGGCCGTGAAGCCTCATCAGAATCAGTTCAGCTATTCCGAATATTAGCCCGGACAGACAAACAAACAGATACCACAAATGACCTGAGCTCGCTAAATTGACAGTGGTGGGGCCACGCGGCAGCTTTTGCTGTCGCACGGATGGGCCAGCTCGAACCGGGGTGGTACCACGACCTCACAGAATACCAGCGTGAAGTAGAGGTTTACCTCTGCAGTTCGCTTGGTGAGTGCAGGTGGCCGGAGGCCCTTTTTACTGGAAATGAGGCATTCCATCCTAGTCCTCACGGGTGAAAACGCATCTGCATTTTGATTTGTAATAGAGGATAGATGTAGATGTCTATGGGTCGCAGAAACCACTTACCATCAGGTGGACTGTGTGCTCGTTTATCACCCCTATCCTATAAAAAAAAAATTAATTTAAAAATTTTGTACAGCTGACTTCAATATAAGTTATTAAGAATAACTCAAAAAAATATTGGTCTGACCTTGATCAAATTTATATGGAACCACACGAGAAGTATCAGCTTTCAAATAAAAAAAAGAATCATCGAAATCGGTTCACCCAGTAAAAAGTTATGAGCTAACACATAAAAAAAAACATACAGTCGAATTGAATACCGTCTCCTTTTTGGAAGTCGACAGAAAATGCAGTTTATTTCGATATTACACACAGACACTTTAATTTTAATTATTTGTATAGATTAACTTTTCACGAATTAAGTACCCGTACATAATTCGGTATTTTGATTTTTTTTTTATTTCTTCTTGAGTACGGTTCGTTGTTTCAAATATGCGTTGGGCCTCGCAAGAATATATTGACTATAATTTTAGTTCTATTAAGTTTTTGTATCGTTTACGTCACGCTATTAAGGTCATTGAACTATTTGTGATCTTTACGTGTTCGTATGAAATGACATTTTCCAGCACGCTGAATGTGTAGATACGAGTACGTTATAAATTTTAAAATTGTGATGACTTTAGGGTTCTTGAATTTAATAATATCATTTATTAATTTCAGCCTATGAACCACATCAATGATGAATAAAGGCTTCCCCCTAAAATTGCCCCGTAGAGGGATTTGCAGGCGGGTTGGCAACCGTAGTTTTTATCATTATTGAGTAGTTATCACCAAAATGCTGCTGTCAATCTCCTGTTTCATTCCCCTCTGTTGCCTTTTACGAGGCTCACGGGATTATATTGGGTAAGTGGATTATGGCGTAAGAACGTCGCCACCTCAAGGCTTGGTTATTAAATCATCGCCTGTCAATTAAAACCTGTTATACACAACATTTCAATAATGTATCATTTTTTTTAAAGTTAAATAAACATTTTACAAAAAAGTATAATGTGCTCCAGACCGAATTTCGGTCACGGCGTCAACGGAGACTAGCCATCGGCGCAGGACAGGATTATAGTGCCCGAGTGTATGCGCAAGCACAGGTGCGCTCCCTAATCCCTCACTCTCATAGTCTGATGGGACGGTAAACCGACACGACCGGGGAGAGATCAGCCGAGCGACCAACGGCTTCACACCACCGTTAACTTCCTGACTCCGGGCAGCTAATGATGAATTTCTTGATGGAAAAACTCAATAACTGATTGTTTTTGGCCCGACCCGGGATTCGAACTCATGACCTCATGATCAGCAGTCGCACTACTACAACCACTTGACCAACGAGGCAGTCACAAAAAGTATAAGTAGTGCCTATATTAATACACTTTTCTTTGAATCAATATTACAATGTATATAACAAAATATATTTTTAAAAAAACTAGAGCTGTTCCCCGCGACTTCGTCCGCGTGGGGCTTATTAAGCTGGATTGGATGGGTTTTAATTATTAGCGCTGAATCCTAATTATTTTTCAAAAATAAAAGTAACCTAAGTTGCTTTTTATAACATCAGCTACCTGCCAGCGAAAGTCCCGTCGAAATCGGTCCAGCCATTTCGGAGATTAGCCGGAACAAACAGACAGGCAGACAAAAATTTTAATAATCGTATTTTTTGTTATTAATGTCGTATAAACTTTCTGTAAAAAAACCCTTATTTTGATATTAAAAACAAACACTTAAATTATATTTATTTGTATAGATATAGATATAATATTTTATACAATTATTAAGTATAATTATTATATATGGTGAGTGAAGAGAACCGGATACCCTTTTTACTGGATACGTTAGTCATCACGGGTGACAACGCATCTGCATTTTGATTCTTAATTGAGAATAGATGTAGATGTCTATGGGTCACAGCAACCACTTACCATCAGGTGGACCGTGTGCTCGTTTGTCACCCTTAAACTATAAAAAAAAAACATGGCATATTGCACACATACGACCAAACGGTTTGCTTCGTCTGTTCGTCTGTGCGTGTTCTGTAATCCGTATAACAAAAGTGAAAGGAATATTTCTAGCGTCTACATTTCTGTCCGATTACAATCTGGGCGTCTGCAAGGCAAGAGTGAATAGGCTTTTGATACGATAAAACAGTGTGATTTACCATCTAGGGTTTCATCACCATTGCCACCAAATAAGATTATAGTCAAGCACTGGCTTATACTAAGTGAAGCAAAACCATATGAAGTCTGCTAACACACACAAGTATAAAGGTCTGCTTACACATACTGAAGTATAAAGAAAGCAAGCACGAAAGATATGCTGCGTTCGGTATGGTGAGTGTAAAGAACCGGCGACCCTTTTTACTGACCTAAGTCCTCACTGGTGACAACGCATTTGCATTTTGGTTCGTAATCGAAGATAGATGTAGATGCCTGTGGGCAGCAGCAACCACTCACCATCAGGTAGACTGTGTGCTCGTTTGTCGCCTTTATCCAATAAAACAAAAATATATTATAAACTCTCCATAACCCAGTCAGAAAAGGGAGGAGAATACCAGTGGGACGGATATATTGTAAATTTACTTTTTTACTTTTATTGAATCAGATATTAGTGTGTTCGGACGAGTTAGAGCCTCTGTCTTACACGCCATCTTATACAATATGAAAAATTATAAGAGAGATGTCGCCGTGGTCTTAAATTACCAAGAGACCTTCATAGTAACAACTTCTACAATATAATGTCCTCCATACCGAATTTCGGTCACGGCGGCCCGTTTTAACGAAGACTAGCCTGACGGCGAGATCTCCGCAGGACAGGATTATAGTGTCCGAATGTATACCCAAGTAGATATGCACTCTCTATGCCCTCACTCTCATAGGTCTATGGGATGGTATCCGTCACGATGGGAGAGAGATCAGGCCCAGGACCAATGGTTTTACGTACTTTCCGAGGCAGGGGTGTAAAATCCCGCCAACATCCCGACTTTGGGCTGCTAATGGGATTTTTTTTACAGAAAAACCCAATAACTGATTTTCACCCGACTTTTTTTTTATAGGATAGAGTGACAAACGAGCAACACAGTCCACCTGATGGTACGTGGTTGCTGTGGCCCATAGACACCTACATCTATCTTCGTTTGCGAATTGAAATGCAGATGCATTGTCACCCGTGAGGACTAAGATGGAATGCCGCGTTTCCAGTAGCTGCAGCGTGGCTCTACTACGTATAAACTTGGTCAGGATCAGCAACCGCGTTCACGAGCGCTAGACCAACGATGCGGTTAACTTTTTGAAGTACTTATATGTAAACTTGAACATGTGACCGAGATTGAGTCGCAAATATTAACACAAGCAAACGGCGCAAAGGTTGCAATACTCACGAAAATGTACATACGCGATGTTAAGTTAAAAATTATCTTAATTAAAAGTTACAGTCGACTTAACCCATCCACCTGCGTCGCGTCGCCTTATACGGGAAGATAAAGTGATGATTGTTCAGATTTATTTATACGGATGGCTGCGACTGTACGCATAGTATAGGGTGTGCAGTAAACTCACTTTTATAAAATGTTATATTATTATTTTAAAAATATTTGCCAGATTCAAAATGTATGGCTTTTGGAACAAAATTGCTTATCGGACGGTACGGGTTTGGCGGATGGGAGATAGACGACAAAAAGTGTAAGATTTTTTCATCACTACCCCTTGTGTCATAGTGTAGACGGCCTTGGCGGAGAAATAAGGAAGTGAGATGGAATATTATCCATCTCCCTCGCACTTTTTATTATCTTGCCATGAAAGAAATATTATTTTATTTCAAATGACGCTTCATTTTAATGGACGCTAGTAATTCATTTATTTGTATTTGTTAATAATAATATACTACGCAAGGAACTTCGGTCCAACCAAGTGTTCCACGACACTCACCCATTTTTTACTACTTTTTTTCTAGAAGCCCGTCTGGGTTGTTACTAACCTCTTAATCGTTATTTTAGCCAAGAGCGTACCCCTTCGAGCAACCTCACGTACTCCTGGGAGTAAGCATGCCACTATTGAGAAACATTGTAGTAGATTATTGGTAGTCTAGTGTAGGTGTGTCCTGATTATAGTAGAATTTATGAAAATGCATTTTGTTCTTCTTTCTTTATGAGAGTTACATTAGCCATAAGAAGATTAAAAGATTGGAATCCGGCGGTGGTGCTAGAGAATCCATCACCAATTTACATGCCCATGCATTGTAAGAGGCGAATGCGGGCAACGTCAAAAATATCTCAAGGCTTTTTCAGATATTTGGAGCTATACTTATCTTGCATAATATACCAGATATAAATACAAGACGGATATATCATCAATCAAATATCGTAAATACTTGTGACGGAAAACAACGTTACTGCCACCAAATAGCAGTGCCTGTACTCATGTGTTCCAATCGGACGGTTTTAGAGAGCCAGTATAATTACTGGGTGTAAGAAATTCCTACTTAATCCTCAAAGGTGACAACGCCTCTGTAAATTATTAATATATTATTTCTTTGTTTAACGTTAGCTGCAGGTGTCTATGGACTACAGTATCCACTTATCATCGGTTTTATAAAAAAAAT
This sequence comes from Parnassius mnemosyne, assembly GCA_963668995.1. Taxonomy (NCBI): domain Eukaryota; kingdom Metazoa; phylum Arthropoda; class Insecta; order Lepidoptera; family Papilionidae; genus Parnassius; species Parnassius mnemosyne. The sequence continues at coordinate 30,587,646 of CAVLGL010000088.1, forward strand.
TGTGTAAAAAATGTGACAGCTGATGTAATTCCCACAGCTGGGTGTGGACCTCATCTCAATCCTGAAAGAGTTTTAGAGCAAGGAAGAGTCCCCTACAGAGTACCGAAAAGCGTGTTGGCAGCACCTTACATTTTCTGCAAATAAATCTCTCTCCATTTTTAATTCATCCGAAATACTGATTTCTCCAAGATGTTTCCTTTCAAGCTGAAATATCATTGGTGTTGACGGGGATCGAATTCGGTTTGTTTGCGTATTATGAAATTTTTAAGCGAACACTTATCGCTATCACGGATTAACAATGTAGCTATTAATAATTTTTTTTTATAGGATAAGGGTGACAAACGAGCACACAGTCCACCTGATGGTAAGTGGTTGATGTGGACCATAGACATCTACATCTATCCTCGATTACGAATCAAAATGCAGATGCGTTGTCACCCGTGAGAATTAAGATGAAATACTAATAATTAAATAAATATTAATAATGAAAGACCAATAATAACCAACAAAAAATAGCCTAATGTTTGGTGGTACGGGTTTTAAATTTTTCAGCATCACATCACTCATGCAATCGGATAATTTTATGTCTATTTTCTCTTATTTATTTTTATCATTGATTATTTTATGTATAATTTTATTCTCTGTATCAAAATTGTATGAGTGTGAGTTGCTGAATAAATTCATGTATATATCTAAATAATAAGTTACACTACTGCTTTCTACTACACTGTAACGTCGCTTGGTTATTCGGCCTTCGGATGAGCAGTACCGGTCTGTCACAGAGTAGCCATCGCGGCGCGTCATCTCTGTATCGCTCGCATATTTTACAAACGTCAACAGTTACATTCGTTTGTTTGATATATAAATATAAATATAATAGCCCACCCACTGTTTTATTTAAATTATAATAATTCACAATAAGAACTGGGTATTTGACGTAAAGGGTATCAGTGGTGGATGCTACTTATAAATAGGCAGGGTGATTGTAATTTAAATAAACATTTATTAACACAACATTAAGGCTGTATCCTATAAACACCAATACCAAAATCGCTGAACATAGATCTCATAAAGTGATTTTGATAACGTTGCCCCGTTTGCCAGGCGGGCTGACAACCGCAGTTTTTTTATAATTTTAAGTTGTCAGATCATCAGAAAGATGCTGCTGCCTACATCCTGTTTCATTTTCCATCTATTGCCTCTTACGACATTCACAGGACTATATGGGGTAGTGGATATACTTGCACCGCTACAACCTGGTTAAAATGGCAAAATCTCACCTATGACGCAATCCATGGGTGAGGACTATGTTCAGCAATGGACTTTTAAAAGCTGTAATCGATAATAGAACGAAATATTATACAATAAAAACAACAGTTAGATGATATGCCTATTACAATTAACACATTATCTTTACATATAAAAATTACGTGTCACGTTGTTTGTCCGCGATGAACACCTAAACTACTGAACTGATTTCAATAAAATTTTGCACACTATGTGCAGTTCGGTCCAACTTGAGAGATAGGATAGTTTTTATCCCTATAAGTGACCCTCAATATTTTTTATTAAGAATTTTATAGGACACAGGGTCGTCGGAGAGGGCAGCACAACGTCTGCCTAGCCAGCTAGTATGATATACAATTTATATTTACATTCCTGTTATTAGCGTTGTGGTGTGTTGGGCAAACAGACTTCAGTTAACATACTATGCTGTTAGATACCGAAGCTAAAACTAAATAAAATTACTACCTCAGTGACCCCGAGTGGAGAGCAACATACCATACCACGCCATTTTGAGGCGAACCACGTCTCTAAGTAAGATACATAATGTAATTTTTTACGCGGATAATAGCTATTATTTTATTAATATTTTACTATTAGTTTTCACACGACGGCTCCGTGGCGCAGTGACTTAGCAATGAGTTGTTGCGCTGGGGGCCGCGAATTCGAATCCCGCACTGAACAAGTATTCTATGGTCTAGTATGGCCTACAAATAATTGTTCCGGGTCTGGATGTTCGTCCTTATGCAAATTGTGTTTGTAAACTGCCTCCACGATACATGAGAAAATCCTACCGTTTTTTAAAAAACAATAATAAACAGCAACATCTTAAATTCTCAAGGGTTTCTTCAAAGAAATGCCAGATTATGTTGATTCATCGTCAGTTAAGTAGGTATTACTTATTGTTTAGTAGTTTAACAGGCTTAGAGGTTACCGTTACTACTAAATAAAATACAAAAATCTGTATAAAAATTCCAAGAAGCAATGCGATACATGCCCAAATAAGAAAATACGAGTAAAGAAATATGTACAAAGTTGCCTAGGAAGAGCTGATTCAAAGCATTGCCACCTCAAAATTTATTATCTACTATGACAGTAAATATAATAAAAAAAAATAAAACGCAGAAGCACTTCAATCGCAAATAACAACCGATAAAACATCACCCAAGGTGAGAAAAAAAGAAATAATTACATGATTAAAGAAGACTGCCATTTATGGATGGAGTCAGGAAACGTTAAAGTAGTTAATTATCAATTATGATAATAATTTATAAAAGTATAAACAAGTTAGAATAAACTTAGAATGGAATAACTTAACCGTTATTCAATTAATAACACTATAGCGTGTTCTTTGTGTAGACTTGGTTTATTATAAAACTACAACACATATATAGGCATATATAGCTATCGTTTGTTACTACATAATTATTATATTTTGTAGTACATACATGTTAGTGTGAATATAAATTACGACAGCTTATTACTAATGATTGATTTAAATTATTTTTTAATATAATAACGATGAGAAACAAGCACAGATTCCACTAAGTGGATACTGTGGCCAGTCTACAGTTATCCTAGATTCAGAATCAATATGAATATGCGTTGTCACCTCTGAGGACTAAGAATGCCTTGTATCCAGTAAAAAGGGTCTGCCGTTCTCTACACTCACCATACAAATACAGCAGCATTAGCTGCTATTTTACGCTGGTATTTTGAGAGCGTGGTTTACTCGGTCAAACTGACCCATTCGTGCTACAGCCAGAATATAGCTGCAACATGGCTCTACTACGTAAGTACTGATCCTATAAAACAGTCAGTACTGATCTTCATTTAATTATAGAGACCAGCTTTTAATTTTGATAGAGCACACTGAAAAGTCGAAAGACGTTCGGCCAGTCTCCACCCTTTCGTTATTGACTTACCACGCATTCGAACCAAATGGTTCGCTACGTCGTTCATCATGCGTACAGCAAAGGAGTGGAATAAGTTGCAGCATCTGTCTTTCCATCCGATTGTAGTGTGGGTGTCTTCAAGGCAAGAGTGAATAGGATTTTGAAGTCAGTGCGCTTCACCATCTTAGGCTACATCACCACTTACCATGAGGTGGGATCGTAGAGCGGCGGAAGCGCTGGCTTAGTAAATATAAAAAAGTGTTGTATCATTTGCAACCACGCTTTGCCAATTATTTTAGCTACACATTAAAGTATGGTTCGTTATTGCATAATTGTATTGGTTTGAGGAAAATCATTGGAAGTCGATTGAAGCAGATAGAGCATATATATCATGATAATAATTATCATGAATCTCTTTAGTTATTTTAACAAAGCAATAATTAATTTCATTTTGTATTAGCTAAAATTACAAATATAAAAATTATAAGGTACGTGCGGGTAATATGGTGACCTTAAGCTTTGTCGTCCTATAAAACCAAAACGAGGAAGAGTACAGAGACAAAAACACAAAGTCGTATACTATAAGTAATATATTAAGAAAAAATAGCAAAAAATACGCCTTGGCAATGATTAGGAACAATTCGAAAAATCAATTTACAAAAACTAAGTACATTACACAGTACTAAATCGACTAAAATATTTATCATAATGTCAACCGTCACAATGGCGTCGATAAAGCAGCAGCCTTTTGACTCTTTATTATTTGATGGACTGATGAAGAGCTGTCGTATCACAGAGCCATCTATGGAAACAAGGCTGTAGTTTTTGAGTTATAAGAAAATGACCATATTAACCGGATGACGATACTACTCTCACGTACTACATAAAATTCATTCGTATCTACAGATATATCTCCTAGAAGTATTATCTCACGTTAATACGCATCCTAAAAAATGGTGTACAAAATGGCAGTTGATTATATAATAAAAAAAATATTTTATTTTTAGTAGCTACAAAATTGCGAAAAATGACAACAAATTTCAACTCAATCTGCTCTTTAATATTTATATTTATGCTTTCGATAGAGACAAAAAACAATGCAGCCATCATTTAAACACTCGCAAAATAGTTTTTAACGTGGTAGAGCCACACTGCGTCTATAGGTACATATTATTACGATTAAAAACTGAATGGATCGGCTCAACCGGGTAAATCACGTCAGAATACCAGCGTAAAATAGCAGTTACTCGTAAATGCTGCTGTCTTTCGTGTGGTAAGTGTAGAGAACCGGCAACCTTTTTACTGGTGGATATATCTTAATCCTCAGGGTGATAATGCCTTTACATTTTAATTCTAAATGGAGGATAAATGTGTGTATTTACGAAGCGGCAGCGTCCAGTTACCATCAGAAAGACTGCGTGCTCGTTGGTCACTTTTAGTCTATAAAAGAAACTCAAGACTCCATGACCTGAATTTCTTTTTAAAATTCATTAAAAACAGATTGTACATTATCAATTTCCCGCCAATCATTCACTCGGCCGAGCCGAAAGATAACTTTGATATCGTCAATATACTCAAAGGACATAAAAAATCCATTCAAATAATTTGAGGCCCGAGTTAAATCTTTAACTTTTCCAAGTTAACCATGATTTGATGGATTGTGGTAAGGTCAGTAGCCTTTTACTTTTTTTAACGAAGAGAGAGAAAGGTTTAGACATAGTTTTTGTGAGATAGAGCCGTGCCTTTTGTGGGTGCTTAATGCGACGTTTTTGTTGCATCTGTCACGGCTTGATACTTTTGGAATACGAGCGAGGTGACAAAAACATGAGATTCGTTAACGCTTTGTTGAAATCTTAATTAGATTTAAGACACACTGTCAACGAATTTGTTGTTTTCTTTTGGGAAATTATATATTGGGATAAGAAGCACACCTCGCTATACCCATTTGCATATTAAGCAACCTCACATCACCAGCACTGATTTGCGAATATCTCCTGACATATTGACCCAGGGTGACCCAAAGTGCACCACCTAGATCGGTATTATTAAGTAATACATTGGGACGAGTTAAGGGGCTACTCCATGCGAACGACCTTGAGCATTTGACCGGCGCGCCGTTCGCTGCATTGGACGTTTATTAAAAACGTGTCACATTGTCCGCGATGAACTCCTAAACTACTGAACTGATATCAAAGAAGTTTTGCACACTGTGTGCAGTTTGGTTCAACTTGAGAGATAGGATAGTTATTATCCCGACGGTCTGTCGTTCTGTCTGTCTGTCTGTCTGTTTGTTCCGGCTAATCTCTGAAATGGCTGGACCGATTTTGACGGGACTTTCACTGGCAGATAGCTGAATACTGTTATAAGGAGTAACTGAGGCTACTTTTAATTTAGAAAAAACAATTAGGGTTCCGCGCAAAAAATATCTAAACCCATGAAATATAACCGTAAAAAGTACCACGCGGACGAAGTCGCGGGAACACCTAGTAATCTATACTATTATAATATAATAAAGCAGAAGAGTTTTTTTTGTTTTTTTGATTGTTTAAAGGCGCTAATCTCTGGAACTACCAGTCCGATTTGAAAAATTCTTTTTGTATATTATAGCCAGATTCATGTGGAATAGTATAGGCTATCTAGCATTAAGCTATATCACACAGCTAGCCTTAAATATGGATATTTGTTAAGCAAGTCAGAAGAAAAAGCTCTCCCGAAATGATTTATCCGCGTACGCTGGTGTTATCGTTAGGGATACATATATACAATGTTCTAGAAAAATATAGATCTTTACTCCGTCTAAAAAAAAGTCCGCGATATCATATGTCTATTTCTTATACATAAGCCATAATTTGGTATTTTGTGACAAAAAATATTGAAAATTTAAAAGTGATTTATGAGCGTTATTATTAGGCATGGCCCATTTATCCTTACGAACAAAAGTTACTTCATCATCAAGACAATTTTATGAAGATAAACTTTGTTCTTTATACTATCTTATTTGGACGCATAGTTTAAGAGATAATGTAAAATTAAAATAATTCAATACTTGGCTGGGCGCGCGAATGACGCTTAAATAAAATGCTTGAACTAGGTCGTCGCGCACCCCGGACACGTGATGACGCGGGTGAAACCGCGGGGCACAGCTAGTATAATATAAAAGTAAAGTTACAGCATTTATATGGGCATTACTGGGCACAGGCCTCCTTTCTTTCCTGATAGTGTTTTAGAGCATTGCGTGATGGCGGACTTGACATCTCTTCAAAATATTGTTATTCCTTAGACATACTGGTATCCTCACGATGTTTTCCTTCAAGGCCGGGCACTTTTATTGCGAACATATTTTTTTATTGAAACAAACCTCTGTACCAACACCAATTAAAATAAGCAAAGAAATAAAACATAAATTAAAAATAAATAAATGGGTTTGTCTCACGTTGCAGCCGTGAGCCGGTCCCGTACTTACTTCGTCCTAAAACAAAAGAGAAAAAAATATTAGAACAATCATCAAAATTTACAAAACATAATAAAATGTTTATCTATACAATATTAAATTAATGAGGACGTAAAGATGTAAGTGATTATATTTTTATTTGTTAACATATTGCAGAAATGTTTAGGCTTACTTTAATTAAGAGTATACATGGTGGCTTTGAACTTTAGTAGTGAACAAGCCTAATGGGTGATACTGTTTTAAAAAGACCCGACTGCTTCAAAAATTCTAATAAGACCTATTATTATTTATAACTAACTTTACACAACTTTACGCCGTTATAAATCCATTCAAAAAATGATTCTAAATAAAAAAAATATTACAGAAACCTAAAGGTGATTTTAAAAGACCTATTCAATGATACCCCAATTATTGACATAATTCGTTGACTTTTTTCTTTTTTACAATATGGCATCAGGTTGTCGCCATATTGAATTTTGATTTCTGTCATGTCTTAAGTGACATTCACAAAATTACACACACACACACACACACACACACACACACACACACACACACACACACACACACACACACACACACACACAAGCGCGCGCGCGCGGGCGCGCGCGCGACACGCAACATCCTAAAACTTCGCGAAGAAACGTTACGAAAATCTTAAAAGAGAACTTCGTTTCAAGTTGAAATATAAATATCGGGTAATTTTTTTTGCCCATAAAATGTCTACTACTGAACGTAGGCCTCCTCAGGGTTGACAACTGCAGTTTTTTATAATTTTGAATACTTAGTTGTAAGGATGTTGCACATCCCTCTGTCACCCCTTATTCTATTGTGGATTTTTGTAAATAATATATCAAAAAATATATCAAATATTAAACATAATATGAGATATAGTAAACATAACTTTATGACAACAAAAACATAAATTTATACGTGGTAGAGCCATGATGCAGCTATATTAGTAATACAGTTGTACCATGAATGGGTCGGCTCGACCGGGGAAGGACCAAGCTCTCACAGAATTCCAGCGTAAAATAGCAGCCTAACACTGCTGTGTTTCGTATGGTGAATATAGACAGCCGGAGACCCTTTTTCCTGGAAAAGAGGCATTCCATCTTAGTCCTCACGGGTGACAACGCATCTGCATTTTAGTTGAGGATATATGTAGATGTCTATGGGTCACAGCAACCACTTACCATCGTCCACCCGACGTGCGTGCTGGTTTGTCACCATATGCTATAAAAAAATGATAAATTTTATTTTGTTTTGTATAGTTTATATTGTTTTTTTTTTTGTATAGGAGAGGGGGCAAACGAGCATGCGGCTCACCTGATGGTAAGTGACTACCGCCGCCCATGAACAACCGCAACACAAGGGGAATTGCAGATGCTTTGCCGGCCTTTTAAATAGGAGTAGGCTCTTTTCTTGAAGGTCCCTAAGTCGTATCGGTCCGGAAAAGTCGCTGGTGGTAATCGATTACACAAGGAAGTTCCATCTGCCCATATCTACCATGCTGGTTGAGTGGAAAAAAGTGACATTCAAACGATCTCGAAGCCTTTGGTTATGGCACTTCGGATTCAGCGCGGAACAAGTAGTATGGCCTACAAATGTTTATTGCAGGTCTGGGTGTTGTGCACCTTACCTGTGTATTAATACTTGAAGGCAACGCATTGTACCCTTTCCAAGCATTATGTGGGATTTGGCATAAAGTTTATGTGGCGAGGAAATACAGAATGTTAAATTATATACAGAGTTATTTTTCAAAGAGTAGTTTAGTAGCTAGAGTAGTTTCAAATATATAATAAAGGTTCAAATATACCGTTACTGCAGTTTTTGAAAATGCGAGTAAATAAGGCCTCTACTATTATTTGAAATTATCTCAAATTGAATTTGATTTATGCGCAACAACGCTTTTGCCTACCGATCGACCTTTACCAATGTGTGCGTGCGGAGTAAAATCAATTAAAATAAAGCATTAGCACGCAGTTTGAATTTGAAAGATAAAAGGGAGATTTTTAAATTAATTTTTCTTCACCATTTATGTATTACTTATTCTGAACCTTCTCTGCCAATTTGGTTAAAACCGGTTATTGTAAAATAACCCAGCATAGAGTGTGTTACTAATACATAAAACAAAATAAAATAAAATATAACATGAATAGCTTACGTTCATTCTGTTAAACACATAATTGGAGTTTGGAAATGAAAAAAAAAATCGTTTGTCGATGTTCATACTGCTTAACACAACTACTACTACTCACACACAGTCAACATTAATCTGCTACTTTACGCCGATATTCTGTATTTTCTATGAGAGCGAGAGAGGTTTCTATGATATTATTCTGTGAGAGCGTGGTCCTTCCCCGGTCGAGGGAGTTTTGGCGGGAACTTGACCGGCGTCGGTTTGCTCCTGTATTATTGTTTAAATAATGGTTTGAAGTGGACTTTGATATGTAAAAGTGGTGCGATTTTGTGTATTAAGTATCCGCGCATGTGAACTATTAGTGGAAACTATGAAACAAGTGCTCTGATGGTGATGTGATTCTCAAAATAAGGTGTCTGTCTGCTTAGGCGCCTTGAAATACCATCGCCAACCGTCAGCTGTCTGCTGGCTCAAGTTGCCGTCAAAATCTCCCAAGGGCTGCACAATATGACGCATCAACATATTGTGAAGCAGTATAATATGAAGGATAATTATTATAATATATTGTAACTTCAGGCTCAGAAGGGCTAGATCCCAGAGCCGTAAAACCAGTTATTAAGAAGAAGTCCCCGATCGAGCCAACCCATTCGCGCTACAACCATAATATAGCTGCAGCTTTGCTCTATCACGTAAAAATCTTACCTTGGTAGAGCCACACTAAAATAGCCGCTTAATACTGCCGTGTTTCGTATGGTGAGTGTACAGAACCGGAGGGGTGACAACGCATCTTCAAGATAAATAAAGATGCCTATGGGTCACAGCATCCACATACTATCAGGTGGACTGTGCGCTCGTTTGTCACCCTTATAAGCCGCAGAACGAATGGTTTGACTTGACCGAAGATTTACGCTCAAAAGGATTAATTAAAGAGTGAGCTACCGTGATTCAAATTTTGAGTTATGAGAACCGGAGAGCCTTTAATACTGGTACTAAATTGACTTAATTATGACGAACAAGCGACAACAACGTGGTAGAGCCACAAGAACGTGTTCCTACAGCTACAATAGCTGTAGGAACACGCTCTTACAGAATACCAGCGTAAAACAACAGAATAATACTGCTGTGTCTCGTATAGTGAGTGTAAAGAATCAGAGATCCTTTTTTACTGGTAACTCAGGGGCGACGTCGCATATTCATTTTGATTCTTAGTTGAGGATAGTTGAAATGTCTATGGGCCACGGCATTCACACACTAATATTATCATCCATATTTAAAAAAAATATGATTGACTATCTAAACTAATCTTGTAAAGCTAGAAAGTACATAGCTTTTTGGACAAAGATATTATAAGAACTTTAATCGCTTTCTGACACATTATTTCAATCTTAGTACCTATACCTCGTGATACACGAGCGGTATCGAAACAACAACAGACGTAAAAAAAGCAAGACCGATAAATTAAATCAAAGGAATTAACGCATGTTCGACCTTTTTCTACTCGGTTTTATAGTGTGTATAGATCCTAAAACTGGAACGGGAAGGCGCACTGTGACGTCACCGACCACCCACGGCCATCACCGACTAATTAAGACATTATGCGTAGTTACACGATATTATCTCCGCGTGGGACGGCTCTGAAGGCCACTTAGGAATTCCATTGCTCCTGGAGGCCTCATTTCGGCTTTAACAGGCCAATTAGTGTTTTGAAGGGGAGCGGCGAAAATTTCGTTGTGTTTGACCATGTAACGTATGTCCATTAGACAATTATCTGCGGAAAAATACGGAGAAAAACAAATTCGTTTTTTTTAGGGTTCCCTACCCAAAGGGTAACCAATGGGACACTGTTACTAAGCCTCCGCTGGAAGTCCATCCGTCCGTCCGTCTGTCCGTCAGCGAGCTGTATCTCATGATCCGTAATAGGTAGACAGTTGAAATTTTCACAGAATGTGTATTTCTGTTGCCGCTATAACAACAAATAATGAAAATAACAATAAATTAAAAATTAAAGGGGGCCTTACTAGAAACGTATTTTACGAAGGTACGGAGAACCCTTCATGTTCGATTAATATTGTACTTAACATTTGGAATTTTAAGTAGAAGTGATCTTATTAATTTATTGGGACAAGCAACTTTAAAAAATGACTTTCAATAAGAATTACACGTGTGATCTCTATTGAATAAAAATTATTTTATTCTATTCTATTCCATTCAGGCCTAAAATTATATACGTTTTAGAGCAAGGAAGAGTCCGCTACAGAGTACCGAAAAGCGCGTTAGCAGCACCTTACATTTTCTGCAAATGAATCTCTCTCTCTTTTTAATTCCTGAGAAATACTGATTTCTCCAAGATGTTCCCTTTTAAGCTGAAATATCATTGGTGTTGACGGGGATCGAATTCGGTTTGTTTGCGTATTATGAAATTTTTAAGCGTACACTTATCGCTATCACAGATTAACAATGTAGTTGTTAATAATTTTTTTTACAAGATAGGGTGACAAACGAGCACACAGCCCACCTGATGGTAAGTGGTTGCTGTGGCCCATAGACATCTACATTTATCCTCGTTTGCGAATCAAAATGCAGATGCGTTGTCACCCGTGAGGACTAAGACAGAATGCCTCTTTTCCAGTAAAAAGGGTCTCCGGTTCTCTACACTCACCATACGAAACACAGCAGCATGAAGTTGCTATTTGACGGTATTCTGTGAGAGCGTGGTCCTTCCCCGGTCGAGCCGACCCATTCGTGCTACAACTATACTACTAATATAGCTGCAGCATGGCTCTACCACGTCTAAAACGTACTTAATATACCAATTTTTAAAATTATGTAAACTTCGTCAAGCACATAATTCGTTTGATATAGAAAATAATTTCCCAAAGGCATTGTATACGCAACATTTCGATGTCAAAACCTCGCGCCATAATAGTAATTCTCCACGAGCGGAAGTCAACTTATCATAGACTACAATCTACAATTTTCGTAACAAATCCACTTTGATCAAACCGCTTTTATGAATACCATAGACTATTAAACATGAGAGCACTAGAGATACAGAGCACTAAATAAACATTACCTGTGATTGCCATTCAGTGTTTATAACTTCCAATCAATAATTATCACATTTAATTTACTAAATTCTACCTTCTTGGACCTCTTTAAGGTTACTTATCCGTTGCTAAAGAATATATTACATTGACAACAAAAAATATAGAGGCAGGAAATAAAAACGAAATCAAATAACGTCAAAAAAAGGATGATTCTAAAATCAAAATACCCGAACGTACGATAAATCTTTACCAGGCAAATATCAAATTTATTTCTTTATTATTTAAGCCGATTTTCATTTAATTATAATATAATGCAATCGGGTATTTTATCGGTAAGCAGTAATAATAAGTCGCTTATTGAAGCAAATGTCTTCATTACAGAACTTCGTTGGTGGCGCGGACGTGTTAAAGGACCCAGCAGGGTTTTTGTTTCAGTTTAAAACAACGGGAAGTAGGTATTTATGTTTATTGAAATATAAATTGTGCACCGTGTCATTGATGCTTGGTTATGTTTAGAATATTTTCACGTTAGTTATTGTAACCAATAGTACCATTATGTTTTAAAATCACAATAGGTAAAAGGTAGTTTGTACTTTATAAATTTAAATTTTTATAAATGTTTAGCTCATTGCAGAGTCAATTTTGAAAGAAATACAAAACTATTTAGATTTTTGAATTGCTTGTGTCAAAATGAATGAGAAAACTTTCAAGTACCAGGCAGCACGTCACGGAAGGACAGTACAGCTTGCACAGGATACCAGCGTGAAAATGAAATAGCAGCATAATGGTGCTGTGTATTGTATGTTGAGTGACGAGGGTCCTACCTCTTTTATGGGTAAAGGGGCATAACATCTTAGTCATGAGGAGAGATAATTCATTTGCATTTTGATTCATAATATAAGATAAATGTACTGGTGGACTGTGTGCTCGTTTGTTACTCTCATATCTTTATAAAAGTCCATATGCGTAAGTCCTGATGGGTCCAGTAACCTGTAACTACAAAAAATATGGCGTAGTCAACGTTGTGAAGCTCTTTATTTCTTCGGACCAGAAAACCATAATAGGTGATCATGGCATAAATTGGTAAGAGGTTAACCACTCAGGTAGTGTCGTAGGCAGTACTTGAGCTCCACCACCCACTTATTCATAAGCTAAGTATTAATTCACTATTAAGCTAAGTATAGAATAGAATAAAAATAGAATTCTTGGCACGATACTGCGAGGAGTAAGACTGTATGATAATTTAAGTTATTAAATTATCATACAGTCTTACTCCTCGTTTCTTAGTTTTTTAATATTGTATATTATTCATTAGATGTTAATAAATTTTTCTTTAATTTCAAATAATTACTTTTTTATGAATTACGGATAAAATTTAATTATAAATCATAATTTATACAAAAAGGTCGTGTTTATTAGCTTGATCTGATATGTATTATAATTATATCGAAGTGGTTAGTATAAACCAAATAGTTCTGGTTTTATGAAATTTAACAAAATCAAAAAAAAATGTGCTAATTACATGCCTAAAAATTTAATGGCAGCTTTTTAATTTAAAGCTATGTGGAAAGATAAATTAAATGATTTCGTTTATAATATGGAATTTCTTTTATTACATACAAACGTGAAATATGGCCAACAAAGTATATATAATAATTAGCCCAAATTAAAGGAAAAATGTGGGTAACTAAGAAGGCGATAAAAATATATTTATACTGAGAAAAATATTTAATTTTTAGGATAATGATACTAATTTATTAACAAATTTAACTTAAAAGAAAAATGAGCAAGTACTTTATGGTTTGACAATGCCTGATTTGTCTCGGCTGCGATCAATATTTAAGTGAAATCTTCTTGGAAAATTTATTTTTATGTGTGTCTTAAATTGTTATTTCTTCCGTAGGCGTAGCACTTATTAAATTTTTATAAGGAAGGCGCCGCTGCCCATCTTCTTGTTTCTTACGACACCCACGGTTTGATATCCTATGCTATACAAAAGTAGTTACCTATAATACACAGTTAACATTTTTGTTCAATATTCTAAGCCAACGCTTAACAATCTCTGTGGGACGGGGTGAAGATTCTTGACTTCTCGATTTAATCTTCAGCTTTTAATTTTTTTTTTGGTTTAACCAGAATAAGTTTATTGAATCTTGAAGTCTTACACTTCTCTTCTTCTGAGTCCCCCCCCCCCCTGTGACCATGGTCGCTACAAAATACTCGAAATACCAGGAATTCAAAATATTATAATTAAACGCGATAAAATCCGTAAAATTTGTTTTATTCAATTTTTCATGGTATTTCATATTATGTTCGTTGTTCTTAGTGCACGTGTGTCACAGTAGCGAAATTCGACCTCACACAAAATTTGAGTGATTATGCTAATTCTACTGCGTTGGTGTCGCGTAAATTACAATACTACGACATTAATTGCTTTATTATCTGTAACGTTCTTAATGAGCGGCCATGATAGTTTTTTGACGGTTATGTATTTTTATTAAAAAATACATTCATCGTTTCGTCTTGATTACGCATAATCATCGTTTACTAACTAGCTGTCCCCCGCGAATTCGCCCGCGTGAAATTTACTACGATTTCATGGGTTTTAATTTTTTCGCGCGGTACCCTAATTCTTTATCTAAAATAAAAGTATCCTAAGTTACTTCTTATAACGTCAGCTGCCTGCCAGTGAAAATCCCGTCAAAATCAGTTCAGCCGTTTTGGAGATTAGTGGGAACAAACAAACAGACAGACAAAAATTTTGAAAATTGTTTTTTTGTTATTAGTACCATATACTTTCTGGCTGACTGACTGACTGGGGGCTGTTGCTTCGTAACTTTAATTTTATGGGGGAATATTTGCCACAGTTGGCACGCTTGGCGACCGGGTTGGCAACCACAGTTATTTTTATTGTTATATTAATGTTATGAGAAAGATGCTGCTGCCCATCTTCTGCCTCAGTTTCCCTCTGTCGCCTCTTACGACACCCACGGGAAGATATCGGGTAGTGGGTATTCTTACCCGCCACTACACGGGAAACATAATGTTTCTAATTAATCCAAGTGAAAATATCTAAAAGTGCTGATCATAGGACTCTCCTATAAATTGCCTCATAGGGAGGATTTTGCCATAGTTGCCACGCTTGGAAATCGGGTTGGCAAGCGAAGTTTTTTATCACTTTGAGTTGTTATCGGGAAGATGCTGCTGCCCATCTCCTGTTTAAGTTTCCCTCTGTCGCCTCTTACGACACCCACGGGACGATATGGGGTAATGGATATTCTTGAACCGACACTTCTAGGTTTGTACATATGCTTAGCAGTTGTTATAATATATTAGTGATAAGTAAATTATGCTACATTATTTTATATACGTGAGAACTGTTGAAGTACACAAAAAGAGTAAATAACGATAATGTATAGAATAGAATGAATAGAATAGAATAGAATGATTTTTCATTGAATATCGATTATTACATAATACTTATTGAAAGTTTTTTTTTTATTTACGACTGATTCGGAAAATACCTCTGTCTACCAAGAAACCCAGCGGGACTTTTTTAAACACAATTTCACTGCACAATAATTTTGTTTATACAATTTTAAATGAATTTTCATAGAACCAGCACGGTGGCAATCACCTTATTCCCAGGAGTTATTTTCATTTATGTATTCCTTCATATTATAATAACCCTTTTTGTGCAGTTTTTCTTTAATAAAACTTTTAAACTTGTTTATTGACAAACTGAACTTGTTCTGGGATTTTGTTGTAAAAGCGTATACATTGCCCCATAATTTTTTTTATAGGAGAAGGGGCAAACGAGCATGCGGCTCACCTGATGGTAAGTGACTACCGCCGCCCATGAACAACTGCAACACCAGGGGAATCGCAGAATTACTAATTCTGTGGAGTCTAGTAACTGGTATTACAAGCTTATGTTTATTCCTAGTGTTTAGAGTATGAACATCTTTATTCTTATCAAAGCTATTTATGTTTTTATGTACATATATTACATTTTCATAAATATATTGCGATGCCAAAGTTAATATGTTTATTTCTTTAAATTTTTCTCTGAGGGACTCTTTACAATTTAGGTTATAATTCGCCCATACGGCTGTTTTTTGCAAAACAAATATAGATTCAATATCAGTCGCATTACCCCATAGCAAAATTCCATAAGACATTACGCTATGAAAGTAACTAAAATACACTAACATAACTGTTTCAACATCTGTGAGACTTCTAATCTTTCTTACAGCATATGCTGCAGAACTAAGTCTGCTTGCTAATTTAGATATATGGGCCCATTGAAGTTTCGCGTCAATAGTAATACCAAGAAAAACAGTGGTACCCATAAGACTCAACTCCTCCCCATTTAAGAGCACATTGGTATTCGAATGTTTTACATTAGGTATTGTAAATTTAATACATTTTGTCTTATTGCCTTTTAAGAGCAAATTGTTGGCATTAAACCAATGTACTAGTTTCGATAGAGCATTATTTACATCGTCATATTTAATTGACTGCCGTTTGAGTTTGAAAATTAAAGAGGTATCGTCAGCAAATAATACTATATCGTGATTGTCCCCTACAAGATAAGGTAAGTCATTAATATAGATTAAGAACAGGAATGGGCCAAGAATCGAGCCCTGAGGAACGCCCATTGCTAGGTATAACATATACTACCGATCCGGAGGAACTTTTACCCTTGATCACGACTTTTGAGTTCTGTTACTTAAATACGAAGTAATAAGTGTAAGCGCCCAATTTTTTACACCGTAATGTTGTAGTTTCCTGATAAATGTCTCATGATGAAAAAAGTATATATTTTTAATATAAGAATATATACTTTTTTACCATATGAATAAGTACTTTTTTGTAAAAAATCTTCGCGGGCAGCACACAACAACTCGCCAAAGTTTCATCGTAATCGGATGAATGGTACACATAGAAGACGAACAAACTAACGAACAAATTTTTATTTTATATCATTAGATTTCAATTAAAATACTATAAAGAAAAAATATTTAATCGCCATAAGTAAACTGCCTCGGATATACCGTAATCGAATATTGGGAGGCCTGTGTTCAGCAGTGGACTTGTGAAGGGCTGTAATGATGATGATGATGATGAAGGATGCCTTAAGTATAACCTTCAAAGGTCAAAAGGTCAAATGGCCACCATGTGAGTTAACTGGTAAACAGGTAGTAACTGTTTCGATGGTAGCCGTCTCGTCCGTAAAGTTTTTTAAGTTCGTCATTTGGATTGGGGGCATCCACTGTCCCTCTGAGGAACCATATGAACTGGAAAGAGTGAATGAGAAAAACCTCAGAGGGATGGTAAATGCCCCAGAACAGAATGACGAATTATCCTAAGTTTTGAAACTGCAAGCACAATTTATTCGCTGTTCCCACATATCGGACTGTAGCTCAAACTAGTTCTCTCATACGAACTCTCAACGCTCTTAAGGCCCTCTTGACCGCTGCACCCCACTGCGATCTGTTTGCGAATGAATGGAAGCTAACTCTGTCGAACCGCTTGCGGTACTGTTAAGTAAACTCATAAATATTTGATAAACTATTAAACGTTGAATCGTATTGTTTGTTTTATAATGTTTGACATTTTACATACATACTACCGATCCGCTCCAGCTTCGCTATTTGATTTCTGAATCTCGAAAACAGTGACATTTAGCGGATCCAAATGTTAATCTTCACACGAAAAATATTCATCGAAATCGGAGCCATTTTCTTATTTTACGAGACTAACGAACCGCAATTGATTTTAATATGTAGTAGAGATTTTTAGTTTAAGGGGTAGAGCCAAACTTTATTTTTGTAGGACAGGGTGACAAACCCATAGACATCTACATCTATCCTCAATAAAGAATCAGAATGCAGATATGTTGTCACCCGTGAGGACTAAGATGGAATGCCTCTTTTCCAGTAAAAAAGGTCTCCGGTTCTCTACACTCACCATACGAAACACAGCAGTGCTATTTTACAATGGTATTCTGTGAGTGCGTGGGTCTTGCCCGGTCGAGCCGACCCTTTCATGCTACAACATACTACTAATATAGCTGCAGTGTGACTCTACCACGTAAGAACTGCAACTGTATTCATGACTGCGACTGTATAAATGTCGGCCGTTGTTTAGTGATACCTACTTGTATTATTAGCGAGAAGGTTATCACAGTTTCAATTAGTTACAATATGTTTAGATCTCGACGATCTAGAAATCACCCGTGGGAAGCCGGGGCAATCGCTAGTAGTATATAACTTGGAAAAAGTTCTATAATTTTATTTTCTTATAAAACATAGATAATATTTTGTAAGAAATGTTAAAAACTATAATAAATAGCTGTTCAGAACATTCTATCTAATAACTAATTTATCGATGAATTTTATCTAAATATAATATTAGAAATATCTTATCTGGTATGTAAATTATGTGGTTATCAATTCGATATATTTTTTAATATAAAATTGAAGTGACAAGCTAATTAATTATCCACCTGATAGAGATTGGGTACCGCAGATCTAGTACACCTGCAACCAACTTTAACCGGTACTAGGCAAACAGCAGTACTTAAACTGCTACATTCCAGTCTGAAGATAATAAAGAGCCACCGTAATTACAGGTCATTGGGCATTCTAACTTAGTCCAACTTAGTGAACACGCATCTGCAGCTTTCTTTGTTAGTTTTATTAATTTTCTTGATATTCTGAAATAAACTTTGTATTGTATTCTTTATATATTCACACTCTCGCACACACAGTTCACACACTACTCACTCACTCACACACACACACGCACACACAAAAATGCCACAACCAGACTACGACTGTTCGGTGATGTTTCAGTGATCGCGAGGGTGAAAACTGGCAGCAATCACCGAATGTTGACAGCCACACTGAACCTAAACATTAAGTTGGAGAGGTCACGTCTAATGAAGTCAACGCTCCGTCCCCCTCGTGCTCTAATCCTACGCCCCAAAAACTTACAAAATCGTTTTCAGTACCTAGAAGACTGTTGATATGAATGACAAGTTTGTGTAAACTTTCCATACGGTCGGAGCTAATTTCTGCAAGACCGGTCGCGAAAATACACAAAAACTTTCCCATCACACTCATAATCTCATGACTGATGGACTGGAGATGAACTTGCAGTCCTCAGCAAATTTAACTGCATACAGGCAACTGAATAGGCAGATCTCCAAATGCATGCGGCAGGACATACGCAACTTCAATACAGCTGGTATTGAAAAAGCTGAATTTTTACCTTAAAAGCTCAGTCTTATTGCTAACTAAGATGTAGGCCTGGTAACCTGTAATTCAGATTTTAATTACCTACTTCAGGCACCAGTGATCCACAACCATTTTTGTTATAATATACAACATGTAACAAAAACCCTGTGGTTCCCGTTAAATACGTTATCAGGATCAGTATTCAAACCTGTACAAATATATTTTTTTAAACTTGACTATATTTTTTTTAATTTTATTAAAAGTAGTTTTTTTTTAATTTTATGTGGTTTTATTAGCTCTTACTGACACTAGCCGATGCTAAAGCTAAGTAAATTGGGGTCTTTGACAATCCTCTTAATCCCCAGACAATGCAGAGGTAATAAAACCGCATACAATTTGCATACAATTTTTTTTAAATAAATTTAAAAAAACTATTGTTTGATTTTTTTTAATTATTTCTATAAGTTTGAATACTGATCCTGATAACTTACTTAATGGGAACCACAGGGTTTTTGTTACATATTGTATATTAAATTTAGTGTTAAGACATTTCTGTGGTTTTGTGGTGAGAAATAAATTTTTTTTCAATTTCAAGTTGGTTGCAAGTGTATATGGTCTGCAGCCACTTATCATCAGATGGACTATAAATTTATTTATCACTTCCGTTTTATACTGAAGTGACAATAGCCTAATGGTAGGATGCGGACTGCAATCTCAGAGAGTCGTGGGTCCGAGTCCATGGTGGTGAACCAAACTTAACACAAGCATTATTACTTACTTAAACAGTGGTTACCGGGAATAATAGTAATGTTTTTGTCTTTAAAAAATACTTAAAATGGTTGAAACTGTCTTATGGACAGTTTCAGTGTCTTCTGTAAGTACTGCATTTTATTTTTTCAAGAACAACTGACAGTTTGTTTTTATTATATTTGTTAATTGTTAAACTAGTATCACTATTTAATCTTTTAAATACTGGAGACGTGTAAAACAGTCTTAATATGTTAATATATCTAGATTAGATTTGTATAATACATACAATATAAAACTATAATTAAAAAAAAACTAAAACTAGTAACTTAATTATCATAAAGTCCTACTCCCCGCGGTAACGTGCCAAGAACGCTGGCTGCGTTTCCCCGCTGAATGGCTATACTTAGCCTTTGAGCGAGGAAAGAACCAGCCATATAGGCTGAATTACGAGTGGTGGATACCATAAATAAACTTACCTTTTTTTATTCGATTCGCGCCTGGCATTACGCCGTTCATCATAACGTAACAACGCCTCATTAGAGGAAGAAAATCCAGTTATTTAATGACCGATCAATAATTAAACCTATAGCAGCAGGAAGCAAAGGCGACCGACAAATGCGCGACATGTCGCGAGTTTGAACTTAATTAAAAGATTACGAACGCGGGGAATTTAATCTAGATCGGGGAAGCACCTGGACGTCTCATTTAATGCTGTGGTTATTTTAATGATTACCAAGATAGATGTGAAAGTGGAGAACAGGTGGAAGATATTATCGAGGCTGAGAAAAAATCTAGATCGGTATAATGAAGGATGAAATAGGATATTAGTCTATATAGCGATAGTCGTGTAGGAGTTGCCACTCGTATTTTATGAGTGTATTGAAAAAAAAATCTAATTCGGCAGAATTCGTCGCTAACGCCGCAAAGGGGCGAACCTCAATTTTTCAATAAATTACAGGAGAGCAATAAAATATTTATTATTCCCCGATTACTAACTTTTTTCATCAGAAAATGAATCTTATTTGTAGTTTTCCATTAAGTCTAATATATTTAAATTTGTCCCTTTGTGACGTCAACGACGAATTGTAAAATCTAAGGGTGCGTACATATCAAGTAACATGTTGTATAACTTTTGTTTTAAAACACATCCACATTATGTAACATTGTTTTTCAACATTGTAACATATAATAATGCTGTACACATTAGAATAGCAATGCAATACAACAATGTTATATGACATTGTCGTATGACATTGTCGTTCTGCCGTTCGAGTTATATAACATCTGTGTCACGTTATATAACACGTTTTATAATATTCAGCGTCTACATTACTGAAACATGTTATATAACACGTTATGTTATATAATGTGTACGCACCGTAACAATAATAAATATTTATTTATTTAAGCTTTATTTGCACAAAATCTCGTACAAAAAGCGGTCTTAATTCCACAGGGCATTTTCTCTCAGTTTAACTCCAAGTGAAACATGAAATATGAAAGAGAGCCGAAGTGAAAATGTTTCATTAAGCGATAAGTGATAATTTTGATGATCTATATAGATATAGTAGTTCTCTATACCCTTCATACCAAAACATAGCAATGCAAACAATGCTAAAAAAGAAATGGAGAAGATCCTCCACCAGTAAGAACAAAAAGACAATGTTAAAGATATTTTATTTTTATATACGCGATCCTTGATTTTAAAAATTAAATATTGTACATCTATATGTAATTCAACATTCCGATTCTTGACAATCGAGCGCTATGGCCTTCTCCTAGTAATTACACGCATGAAGATAATACGTCTAATTCCAAAATATGGACTGTTCGCTGTGTTAGCTTTGCTATATAGCGATCGGACTCCGCGCCTGGACGCGGTGCTGTACCGGCGCCTAATTTGACAAACAGATGTAGAGGGCGAAGCGCCCGCGGGTGGTCGGCCACCCAACGCGGACTAATAACTCCTTGGAGACTCCGTGTAAACACATATATTTCAGTTATAATTTTTTATCGGTGAAATGGAATAACTGATATCGAAATAATTGTTGATGATGATATCAAACGGAATCGCTTCTGTTCAGTGGGATTGGTCATGTTAACTTCCTACAATCGTAGACGCTAATAGAAAACTATCAAATTAATGACATCAATGTTAACTCACGTGACAGTCACATGTCTCAGCGTTGAAATATGTCATTTCCATTGATTTTTATAGTTTGCTATAAGCATTAGCGATTGTAGAACGTAAAGGTGGCTAACCGTATTCTTATCTGCCTGTTCTTTCGTATAAAACTTTAAATCTACTTGACGGATTAAAATGCGATTTTTACTATGATTTAAAAAAAATTGTTGAAGGCGTATTATCAGTTTAAGTATAGATATATATCAAGATAATAGAGAAAGTTAGATCCTTTGTGATCAAGTTATAAAAATACAACACTGGTGAACTGCACCTTTAGCAATCTTGTGAACTGTTGTATCTAACTAAAATCAAAAAGCAGAAATAATAATATAAAAATATTAGTATATAAAAATCCTCTCCACTCATCCCGTGTCCACGTATCGTATGCTCATGTCACCAAAACATTTCAAGCTTCACTGGCACTGATGCCACATCATAGCGACGGCAGTGCATTCAAAATTGCCCTTTATATCCAACCGATATAACTCAAAATTGCATATTGACGTCATCGTCTATCTCCAACACAATTGAGACGATCAAATCACTACTTTAGTGCTCAAAAAATAGATTACGTTTTTGTAGACACAATCTCTTAAAGGATTAACTAAGGAATTTCATCGTGAATACTTTATTATCTAAATAAGGCCCTGTGTTAGTGATTTTTAAGTTTATTTTCAAATGTTATACCTAAATCTATTTACAGTTTACCTCTGTGTGAAGTAATTGAGATGTCTTCCGTTTAGATGTCCTCTTTTTGTCTGTCCGTTCGAGTATAGACGTGGGCTCAGTATTAATGATCATTTATGTTTATACAAGTATTTATGAACCCAGTTTCTATATTCGCTAATGAAATGATAACATGTTTAAAGGTAACGTTTATGGAATGAAACATTAGAAACACATTATAAAAGTTTTGACCAGCGTGGATTAGCTGGCTATCAGGGTAATGTATTCGATACCTTAAATGGTTTTAGAACATCATAGATTTCAATCGCAAAGTGAAAAGGTAACCTGTAACCTGTAAGTGTAATACGTACATGCAAGACACTAACTTAGACTTTTGATGTGCGACCGTAAAACCGACACCGCGCCATCCCAGGCCACATCGCAGCGCACCATAAGACATTCTGTGCCACTAGGCCATCTACACGATGGCCCATCGTATTGGACCTTCATGATGGCCGTTCGTGTAAAGGAGCTATTAAAAATACATAATATTATTTCTATTTATAAAAATCAATTGCGGTCTGTCTGTCTCGCTAAGACTCGAAAACGTCACAAACGATTTTGATGAAATATTTTGTGTGCATTTTTTTTTATAAAATAAAGGTGACAATCGAGCACACAGTCCACCTGATAGAAAGCGGATGCTGTAGCCCATAGACATCTATATCCATCGTCGTTTAAGAATAAAAATGTACATGCGTTGTCACTTGTCACCCCTGAGAACTAAGATGGAATGCCTCGTATCCAGTAAAAAGGATCTCCGGTTCTCTACACTCACCATACGGAACACAGCGCATTCTATGAGAGCGTGGTCCTTCCCCGGTCGAGCCGACCCATTCGTGCTACAACTATGATATAGCTGAAGCATGGCTCTACCACGTATTTGAGGGGTGGTTTAGATTCAAAATTGGACCCGGTAGGTGGCGCTGTTATCGAGATACAGAAATCACCCTTGCGATGCCGGTGCGGATCGTATTTCTAGTAGATCTAGTTCTTTATAAATCTATTAGCATAGGAATTGCTACTGGCTAGAAAGATTTCATTAAAAAAGACAACATTTCTTAAGAAAACAATAACTTAAACAATATTTTTTCTCCATGGGTATGTGTAATGTCACTACACAATTTTTTTATATTAGCGCTACCATTGTTTTATTAGAGCTTACTGGCCAGCATTATTTCATAAATTTCGTGCAATATTCATCTTTAAAACCTGTTTCAAAAGGCTCAATTTCTTATGACCAGCACACTCATAAATACTCAAATATCTCAATAGAACGGTAGCAGCTATAAACGTACAAGCTTTGAATATCTGTAATAAAAAGCGATATGTGATTCCTATAGGAGTGAAGAGGACTACCGGCCGGACTGTTTCCGCCCGTCTGCGAATGTATCAGAATAACTGCACTACAATATTCGGAATAGAACTCTGGTAGCTCATACGCGTTACAGTCGCGTTAAGTTTATTATACGCGAGCAACCAGAGTTTGATCTCATGTATTTACACAACTGAAATTGTTCATTGCTACTTAAATGTTTTTTTGCCATGTGCTCGTCAGAAAAATGTGTATTAAAATTAGGGTATTTTGAGGGCACAACGTGGAGGAAACTTTCCCGTTCCCGATATTAATAACTAAAAGTGAGGTGAGTCCGTCCACTTCAAAACTGGACTTTGAATAAAGGTAAAAAGGAAATAATTAGAATAAATCATCAAGATAAACAACACCACGATACTATAATAGAGTTTAATTCAACCGAAACAAGATTATGCTATAGTTTTCAGCGGTCGCTTTGCTCGAATTGGCGGCAAATTTATATCACACCACTGGTTGTAGCACGAATGGGTCGGCTCGACCGGGGAAGGACCACGCTCTCACAGAATACCAGCTTAATGCTGCTGTGTTGCGTATGGTGATTGTAGAGAACCGCAGACCCTTTTTATTGGAAACGAGCCATTCAATCTTAGTCCTCAGGAGTGACAACGCAATTTTCTATTTTTAATCGAGGATAAACGTACTTGTAGATGTCTATGTGCCACAGTACGCACTTACTATTACCGGACTGTGCTCTTTTGTCACCATTATTCTATGAAAAAAAATCACTGATACTAACAGCGACCACTACTTTTTTTTCTTCAGTACAGGTCTGGCTGGATATGGGCCGTGGGTGATCCGTGCGACGCGACGATTCCATGCTCTGTGGCTGTAGATATAATTTTTCATAATTGCCACAGCTGATATGAGACGATGGCAGTATCAAACATCTCGCATTTTCATCACAGCTTCCCGTCGTCAGTCCAGGTATTTCAAATCATTATAATCTTAATCACAGGATTTAATTAAGCCTCCTATTTTACTTAAACTTTATTGTAGCTAGCATAACTACAGCTTGGCTCAACCACGTAAAAAAAGTTTCTTATTTAATAATGCATAAAGGTTCAATTAGTACGAAATGTAAGTAAACAGATAGACTGGTCCTGGTATTGGTCCTGATCCTGGATTAAAACAGTGGATAATTTTTATCACGGGGAATTAATACATATCGCTGCAAAATGAAGGTATTTGCGTTTGGTTCCATGTGAGCGAAGCATCGGACAAAAGCCAGTTTTAAAAAAAATGAGCGATTAAGAAGTAACATTGTCAGAGAAAAACCAACATTGAGGTAAAACAACTTTTATCCAACATTTATGTCCTTCGACATTAACAACAAAGAAATAATCAAAAAGGCAATAAAATTGCGCAAACACACAACTCAGATCCGCTTTTGCGTAAACCTCTTACAATAGACACTTCCACATTCCATCAATACCATACACTACGACCAAAAAGTTAACACGTTTTGAGGGATACCCGGTCAAAAAAAACCTTTTAATCCGTTCACTTAAATCCCTTTCGCTACCCGTAAGCGTCTTACATGACTCACTATGCCACCCAACGTGAAGCCGACTGCCATTCTCTTTCTTTTGCGTATCGCCGTCTCACTCGTAGGATTTTTTTACCTCCATTGAAGAGTTTGCTGTCAAAATAAGGATTATAAAAGCGTTTGAAGAGCTTTATGCAAAGCGCACAGACTTAATATAGACATTTTTACGCTCGAAGAATTAATCAGTAATAGCGGACTGAATGTGGGATAAAAAAAATAGCGCGCCATTGATAATTTGCTAAGATTTTACGCAAGAGCCATCAATTAAAATTAATGGAGATTGAACACCTTATGTTATTGTAGTATTTATTATCCATCTACTGCAAAAAATTACTAAATAATGTTTTGTTAAAACGTAGTATATCCGCTACGTCAAATTATTTTTTAAGTACTGGCATCTGTGATGCGTTTTGTTTTTAAAAGCAAACATCTAAAATATTTAACAAATTTGAATACTTATTTTGAGCAATAAACAGTAAATCATTTAATAAGAGGGAGTTACGGTTATAAAATTGAAGAATTGATGTAACGATGTCTGTCTCGATCCACAGACACAACAGCAAGAAGTTTACAAGTTTTGATTTAATGTTAAACACTTAAAACTTAAATGGGGAATTTGAGTGGCATGTATTACAAGATAGGTATTTTGAAATCAATATAACGTTTCCTAGACTATTTTAATAATAATAATATAATTTTTTTTTCAGACTTACCCCGTGGAGATGATATATAACAATAATATATTCTTTTAAACTAATTTTAATAAATTAAAAAATTAAAAAACAAAAACACTAACTAACACACCAACAAATTAAACAAATTAAACATCATTTGAAACATCATAACTTGACTCAATCATTTAAAATCAATTCTCTAGATTGATGTTAAACTCTATGTTTCTTTTCTTGGTGTGGTGATTATAAAAAAAAAAGAAAATTTTATAGATAAATTGAAATTTAAAGAATTTTATAAATTGCTTGATTCTTAAGTATTAATATTCAGGATTAACAAGCAGGAAGGCCTTAATTTGAAACAGAAGCATAATAAAAATTTTAATAAGTATTATTTCTTTTTAATTTTTTTAATGTGTTACACAGTTAAATAATAATATATCGTCGCATTGACAAGGAAATAAATATTTAATGAATTATAATCACTGTATTATCCCATCCATCTTGGCATTTACAAAGAGAGAAACAAAACGAGCTCTGTGAGTGATGACTTAATTTTTAGAACCACCACGGAGCTGAGTAACCGGAGACTGTGTACAGGCGCACGACATGTTTACACACGGCAACACTTAAACAAGATCCGTCTAATGGCACACAAACAACGCTAGCTTCTTTTTGTCGGTTAATCATAGGTAATCGTCAAAAAGCGTTGAAATACTTTAGACTGTTATATCTTAAAGGACGGTATAATAGCGGAATGAGAGGAATAAAATTGAAATTAATATGATTAAAATGCATTTCACAAATGTATCCAACGACTGCGTGATCACTTACTTCAGAGTTTCATGCTAGTATTGGCCAAGTAAAAACTTAAAACAATGAAACGTGGTAGAGCCATGCTGTAGCTATAATAGTAGTTTTTTCCAGTTTAATCCTCAGAAGACACAAGTTTGCGCGTTTACCGCTAAAAAGAACCCCTTTGTCGTATCTCCTCAGTTTCAAGGCACTCCCCTTCTTGCCTCAGCCAGTATCGGTATCCTCGGAGTCGACATATCGAGTGACGTGCAGTTTCGTGATCACTTGGAAGAGAAGGCCAAATTGGCCTCTAAAAAGCTTGGCGTGCTCAGCAGAGCGGGACAGTATTTCATGCCGGCACACCGCCTGCAACTTTACAAGGCGCAGGTTCGGCCTCACATGGAATACTGTTCCCATCTCTGGGCAGGGGCTCCCCAGTTCCAGCTCCTTCCACTTGACCGCATCCAGCGCAGAGCGGCTCGAATCGTCGACGACCGAGCCCTTTCCGATCGGCTCGATTCATTGGCACTGCGAAGAGATGTTGCATCTCTTTGCATTTTCTTTCGCATCTATCATGGGGAGTGCTCTGAGGAATTGTTCGGATTAATCCCAGCCGCCAAATTTCACGAACGCACATCGCGGCAGAACTCCCGATACCATCCACACCATCTGGATGATTGGCGGTCCACCACTGTGCGATTTAGAAGATGTTTTCTTCCTCGCACAACTTCCTTGTGGAATAGTTTACCACCAGGGATTTTTCCGGACCGATACGACTTAGGGACCTTCAAGAAAAGAGCCTACTCCTTTTTAAAAGGCCGGCAACGCATCTGCAATTCCCCTGGTGTTGCGGTTGTTCATGGGCGGCGGTAGTCACTTACCATCAGGTGAGCCGCATGCTCGTTTGCCCCCTCTCCTATAAAAAAAAAAAAAAAAAAAGTAGTATAGTTGTAGCACGAATGGGTCGGCTCGACCGGGGCAGAACCACGCTCTCACAGAATACCAGCGTAAAATAGCAGCTTAACGCTGCTGTGTTTCGTATGGTGAGTGTAGAGAACCGGAGACCCTTTTTACTGGAAACGAGGCATTCCATCTTAGTCCTCACGGGTGACAACGCATCTGCATTTTGATTCGTAATTGAAGATAGATGTAGATGTCTATGGGTCACAGCAACCACTTACCATCAGGTGGACTGTGTGCTCGTTTGTCACTCTATACTATAAAAAAAATGAAATAACAGTGGATATTAGTGGGTGCGGTCGACACTTCCCATCAAGTGAACCGAATGTTCGTTTGCCTCGTCTATGCTGTCTATTTTATTTTAGTCAAAATTTAAATACACTCGTAGTCGTCAAGCTCTGTACAGTCTGTTAGTTGCGTTTTAATTAAAATTTGAAGTAATAGCCTGTATTATGTATGTACCATATTAAGTTATAGGCCTCATCTTATTTTTGGGAGTTGCAATCTCGCTGCCATAATGGGCGTTGGCCAACTTGACATGTCGTATATATTTACGGGTGTATTCATAATCATTTTTAAACAGTTCATTAGTTAAAAAGTGTTTTGTCTCATTCTGACATTTGCGAGATACTTGTTGCTAGAAAGTGACAAAACACTTTTTAACTAATGAACTGTTTAAAAATGATTATGAATACACCCGTTAGTTTCTCAGACTTGATCGTTCCTCACGTTGTTTTCCTCTAAGATTGTTGTGTTATGTATGTTATTAATTAAAAGAGTACTAACTAATAAAACGTTTCAACCGAGAGATATAAACTGTCTTCTTAATAACTGAAAATAATAAATAACCCATGTAATTATCATTAAAGTTTGCTCTAATGAGAAAAAAGAAAATATTGTGAAAAAAGGAAATAATCATAAAAAAAGATTACACAAAAATAATAATATTATTTAACTATAATATATTATATAATAAATTATATACGTTATATAATATAATTTAATTTATATGTACACTAGCTGCTCCCCGCGACTTCGCTCGCGTGTAATTTAGGGTTTTAATTATATTGCTCAGAACCTTAATTATTTTTATCAAATATATTATATTAGTAGCCTAAGTTACTCCTTAAAACATCAGCTATCGTTCAGTGAAAGTCCCGTCGAAATCGGTCCAGCCGATTCGGAGATTAGCCGGAACAAACAGACAGACAGACCGACAGACAGACAAAAATTAAAAAAAATTGTTTTTGTTATAGGTACCGTAAATACTTTCATATGCATTTAGAAAAAAGCTATTATTTTGACATTACAAACAGACACTTCAATTTTATTCACGTGTATATATAGATAATTGATATATAATACTATGGATGTATTAAATATGTTTTGATATGTAAGTTTATGTATGGGTACATGTATTATTTTGTTTTATATTTATATACTTTAATTTACATTTTTATCTTTTAATATTTCACACACCTACTTCATATTTTTATCTCTGCATCACTCTAAGGTACTGGTAGAGAATGCCTTATGCATTAAGTTCGCCTATACATTATGTTGTACTAAGTTTAAATAAATAAATAAATAAATTTTTTTTATCAATTTTTATCTTTATAATTTCGACAACTTTCTCTCAATGTTCCTTTAATTATTTAATAACGAAATACTAGAAGTTTCGCTCTTGAGATGAGAAAAATTCATCAAGTGGACATTTGATACGTAAAATTTGATTGGAGTGTTTTTCGCGTAATTTGTGTTTCAGGCCCGTCAAAGATGGTAATCACTTGGAGAGAGATCTAAAAACTATGATGGGTTAAGCGTAGATCCGGTCTCTTTTACAGTGTGTAAATGTACAACGTCGTGGAGGAGATATTATACTTTAGCTTTTCTTGGACGTTGTTTACGAAAAGCGTCAGCTTAATTTGAAAATCGTTGGCTTTAGAAATATCTGTAATTGATTTACTTTCAGCGTGTAACTCTTATTAAAACTATTCTTTGCAATCACTCCAACAATAGAGTTAAATCTTTGATAGTTGTTATTTTAGTTTAGGTGCAATTGGCAACCTATTGTTTTGGAAATCTACTCCAATTTACTTTTGATGTTGTGTTACTATGCTATAAAGAATCCCGGTCTCATAACAGTAAGCAGATCTAGCATTTCAGTCCTGTGAAGACGAGAGAGAAGCGATAGAAAAGGGTTTCGAGAATCTTCAACTATTTCTAGCCTTAGATCTAAATCATTAGTATTGTTAATAAGTTAGCGCTTGAACTTGAAATCTGTCAATGGAAGCCAAAATTTCGAGAATGTTTTTGATGTATTACTATTTAGAAGCTTCGAGAAGCTTCAATTAGGAAGCGTACAAAAACAAAGTTTCAAAGAATTTTCGAACAACACAACATCAACATCAATGAAAAAGCTAAATTAAATAAAAAAAACTAAAAACATTTTTGTAGAAACTTTTGTTATGTAGATTAATTATTTATATATACAGTAATATAATAAACAAAACCATTTAAGCACTGTGTGACCATAAACAGCTTCAAAGGCCGCCGATCGTGCTATCTCGACATTAATTTGACAGCTGTCAAAATAGCGTTTAGTTGAGCAATGATTGATGAAAAAAAAATTTAATGGTAAGTACATTTGACTCCTTTTTTGGTCAACTTTCAATATATTGTTAAATTAAAATAGCTTAACGTTAATAAATACGCAATTTCTTAAAATGTTTATGAAATATGCTTATGGTAATAAACTACTAACCACCAATCTGTTTATCAAACAATTTATATTAAATAACTAGCTGTTCTCCACGACTTCGCCGCGTGTTATTTGGGGTTTTAATATTTTTGCGCGGAACCCTAATTCTTTTTCTAAAATTAAAGTAGCCTAAGTTACTCCTTGTGACATCAGCTAATGAACATCCCGTCAAAATCGGTTCAGCCGTTTGGGAGATTAGCCGGAACAAACAGACAGACAGATGGACAGACAGACAAAAACTTTAAAATTGTATTTTTGTTATTAGTACCGTATATATACTTCCATATGCATTTAGTAAAAAGCTGTTATTTTGACATTACAAACAGACACTTCAATTTTATTTATTTGTATAGATGTTATTCGTATAATGTATTGCACAATCCATACAGGATTGTGCAATACATTATACGTTATTTAATTACAAGCTGTCAATAATAATTCTGGTGGGCTTATTAGGGCTGTTACTAGGACAGAGGTGTATTTCGGAACCAGAATTAATTTTTTTTTAAATTAATTGTGGCATTGGCTGCAAGGCCTTCAAACAAGAAAAAATATATCAAACGCTGTCATATATTACACAATATACAAGTTGTTATTTTTGATTGCCTTGTTGGTCTAGTGGTCGTAAACGTGGTTATCAATCATGAGATCCTGGGTTCCTATGCCGGGTCGAGCTAAAATCAGTCAATAGGTTTTTCTGACAAGAAATTCTTAGCAGCAGGGTGGAGCCAGGTAGTTGGAGTTGTTTCACTTCCGTGCCTTGGAAAGCATGTAAAGCCATCGGTCCTACGCCTGATCTCCCTGTGTCGGATTACCGTCCCATCGGACTATGAGAGTGCGTATACTATATACCTACAGGGTTATTTTGCAATAACCGGCCAAATTTATAGAGAAGGTTCAGAATAAACAATATAGGCAAATGATGAAGAAAAAATAATTAAAAAATCTCAAGCATTCTGTCCTTTTCATCTTTTAAATTCAAAATGCGTGGTAATGCATTATTTTAACAGATTTTACTGCGCACGCACACATTCGTAAGGGGCGATCTGTAGCCAAATACGTTGTTGCCCATAAATCATATTCAAGTTGGGATAATTTAAAATGAAAATAGAAGCCTTATTTACTCGTATTTTCAAAAACTACAATAACGAGATATCATTAGTTATATATTTGAACTTAAATTTGATTTTTTAGAGACCTTACCGTAAAATAAGTTTTGTAGCTTGTAGCTTTTACGCTGTTTTCCGTTGTCGTTAGTGTGAATATTTATCCCATTCTATTCTAAATATTTATGCTTTAGAATATTTTTATGAAACACATATTCACGACTACCCGCCATAATTCTATTAGCGAGGATAATAGGTTTCGTAACAGTAAACGTGTAACCTGTCTATCGTATGTTTAGAGTACATTACTGAAGCATTTCATAGTCCATAAACAAAAAAGCTAGAAGGGCAATAACTCACTCATAACCACAGCTTTGATCAACAGAAGTGCTGTAGGAGTCTGTTATTTTCTTCCTACAGATAATTTAAAAACCGTTTGAAAAGTTTTATTAAAAAAAAACAATTCTATTTCGCGCCAAGTTTAAATTCGTTGATAGCATTAGAAGGCAATCAATTAAGAAAAAATGACCTAAGCTTTAAATGCCGATATAAAATGAACGAGTAACGGCATTGTAACAAATTTGTCTTCAAGCTAATGAAAAAACAGTTTCACATCGTTTATCTATGTCGTACAAAAGTAGACTTTACGCCTTTCGACATTAGGTCACAAATAGTTTATTAATTGGAAGTACACGCTACAGAAATCACAATCACATAAATACGTCTACGACAGCATTAGTTTCACTAATCGTCTATTAAATGCACCCAAAATTAACAGAAAACGTGTAAGCGTGTGAAATGAGATCTGGAATTGACAGCGACTGCAGTTGGCGCCAAATTCACTGTCACTCTGACAGCCGTGTTGTATGATTTACGCGGCAAAACAACCGTGATAAAATAAATATGCGACCATTAAGGAGGGACGTATAAAAATACTGTGAATTAATAAAATTTAATATGACGGACCACACAGTGTGATGTGTTAGGATTGAAATTTGAGCTTTGTTTTTATTGTTATCTTTTTAACTTCCGGAACATTATTTCCAAGAACATTAAACAAACAAAGGATAATTATAAACCACTTTATTGTCCTTTAATTAAATTTAGAATAATTTTATTTGAATTTTAAAAGATCGTTATTTTCTAATTTTTAAGCAATAGAAGTTTATTGTAATTCATCCATAAGCACTACAAACTTACAATTAACTTTTTAATTAGTCGCGCTCAGACAAAAGAGAAAAAAAGTCAGCCTATTGGGTTACCATTGACTAATAGTTTGAGCTGATATTTTTTAGGGCGATTGTACAGGTTAAGTTGAAGATAAGGTAACGCTTGACGGAGCAGGCTTAATAGTGCTATTAATAAAAGACTTCGTTAGATAAATGTTGCCCCATCAAGGAGAAACTTAAGACGATCATTCTTTACAAAGTACATTTTTTGTCACAGACACTTTATAAATCTGGTTTTATTCTTTTATTGAAGTGATGCAGATAGATGTAAAGTGGTAAAAGGCTCAGTTACAGAATGTCGCTTAAGGGCCAGTTTTTATTACAACATCTTTAACTCTTTACTAACCTCAAACTAAGAGTGACCATTAATTGTAGCCAAATGGATATGGTTTACAACGAATTATTAATGTAATTTACTTAATATGCTTGTACATAAAAACAATTAAAAATTTAATTTAAGCGAATCATTTTGAAATTGTTAAAAGTTGTAGTTGAGAACCCTGTAGGTTTTAACAAAAGGTATAACTAAAGGTACTCATAATTTTATATCTAAACTAGCTGTTGTTTTTATGTTTTTGCGCGGAACCCTAATTCTTTGTCTAAAATAAAATTAGCCTAAGTTACTCCTTATGAAATCAGCTACCTGCCAGTGAAAGTCCCGTCAAAATCGGTCCAGCTGTTTCGGAGATTAGCCGGAACAAACAGAGAGACAGACAGACAAAAATTTTAAAAATTGTAATTTAGTTATAAGTACCGTATTTGCTTTCATATTCATTTAGTGAAAAACCGGCCAAGTGCGAGTCGGACTCGCGCACCGAGGGTTCCGGACAAATCCGTAGGTATATGAGTTTAAAATCATTAAAAATATTTTTATTATATGATGTAACTAAAAATTTATGCTTTTCACAATTTTTCCTTTATCTGTGCTATAATCCATTGCTTCGTACCAAATTTTAAGATTCTGAGTTCGCGGGAAGTACCCTGTAGGTTTTGATTCCCTGGCGAATGTCGAAAATTTGCGGCATAAACGGCTGTATCTTTTGATTGCGTTGGCTTAGAAGTTTGATTTTTCACAGCTCCAAGGGGCAGCAGACTTGAGTATTTGATATAAATTTCAGCTTAATACCTCCACGTGTTCCTGAGAAAAAGGGTCTTGACAGACAGACAGACAGACAGACGGACAACAAAGTGATCCTGTAAGGGTTACGTTTTTTCCTTTTGAGGCACGGAACCCTAAAAACTGTAATATTGGCATTACAAACAGACACTTTAATTTTATTTATTTGTATAGATAAAACGAAAGCTCTAGAAAATATAATGTAGGTAGGTACTTAAACACATTTTTACGTGGTAAAGTCACACTGCAGCTTTACATAACTGCAGCACGAATTGGGTGGCGTGGCCGGAGTAGTACCAGGCTCTCTCAGAATATCAGCGTGAAATAGAATGATGCTGCTGTTTCGTACGATGAGTGCAGAGAACCGAAGACACTTTTTATTGGTTACGAGGCATTCCATATTAACTCTCAGGGGTGGCAACGCATTTGCATTTTGATTCCTAAATCGATTAAGATAATGATAAATGTAGATGTTAATGGGCCACAGTACCCAATTACCATGTAGCCTTATCAGGTGGAGGTTCTATAAAAAATAGAACTGACCAAAAAAAAAACGAAATCCTAAAGTTTTCTTTAATAACGGCAGAACCCCAAAAATGTTGCACATTTCTGGCCCAAGGTAAATAAATCAGTTTAAAAGTCCCACGTTTAAACAGTCGCTCAGTAAAATGACTAATTGCAACGATCAATCAGACGGACAAACTTCCAGATAAATTAGTAGATAAACGAGCATTTTATAAATATATCGGTAGTTCAGCAACTGGCCGTCCACATTCTTACCAATTAGAAGAGGCTGAACCTTGAGCATATTATTTATCGTTAGTCCGCTTAAGTATTGCAACTGGACATTAAGAAATCGAGCGGTACTTTAGTGTAAGTAATGCCACTAAAGTCGGTGAAATTATGTACAGTAAAATGATTGTTAATAACATCAAAATAATAAAAGGCTAATTGTAAGCCATTCAGCGAGGAAACGCATAATATTTGCGTTTCCTCGTAGCCAGCGTTCTTAGCACTATACTGCGGCGAGTAGGACTGTATAATAATTAAGTTATTAGTTTTAGATATTTTAATTATAGTTTTTTTACTGTTAATAATGTTTAATTTACATGACATGAAAATATACAGATTTAAATGTTATGTAAATTAAATATTAACATAAAATGAAATGAATATAGTTTGATTAGTATATTTATCGATATATTTTGTTCGAAGATATCGAAAAAAATTTGAAATATCTCACAGCGTTCGATAGATGCAATATAATAATCCCTCTTACACCCAGATCGACGTCAGGAAAACAAGGGTGCGAGTCTCGTACAACAATTGCCAATCCGCTGCAAGCGTGGCAATTTTAAACCTTCACTACAATGGAAAAGGCCTTTGTCCAGCAGTGGACTTTACGTATGTGGAGAAAAAAGAACCAACATTTTACGCGTATATTTTTAACGTGATAGTGCAACTCTGCGGCTATATTATGGTTGCGGCACGAATGGGTCGCCTCTACAGGGACAGGACCACACTCTCTCACAGAATACCATCATAAATAGCAGCTTTATGCTGTTGTGTTTCGTAGGATGACTGTAGAGAAACCGAGGTCCTTTTTACTAGTCACAAGGAATTCCATCGTATACCTTAGAGGTGACAACGCATCTATATTTTTACTCTTAATCGAGGTTAAATGTAAGTATCTATAGGCCAGAGCATCCATCACGGTGGACTGTGTGCCCGTTCGCAAACCTTATTATATAAAAATAGACGAAGAGTACGAAAGGAGTACAGAGAGAACTATGCAGTCTTCTGCAATTATTTCCGTCAGTGAAGATTGATCACATGATCACAAAATATTATGTTATGCTGATGAAGAAAAATGTAAGTTCGTTTTTCACTTCACTTTTAAGAAAACGACAACTTTTTAATACAATTATAAATTTTCCCTACCTATCTACTGATGGAGTAAATAGTATTGCAGTCCGTACAATTATTATTTGTAAACAAAACAAAAGGAAATTTATGGTTTCGTTACAGTAACTCTCGTTTTAAATAGAAGCCGCAAAAGAAAGACAACTTTAAGTACCCGCAAAAAGATATTTTCATATTTATCGGCTTTAAAGTTTCAGAACGTAAGTTAAAAACATTAAAAAGCATTATTTTGCATACCGCCCATGTTGATGGACTGCCGAGCAGGCAGGGTTGCCAGTCAATCACATAAAAACTCGAAGTCATAAAAATAAAAAAAAATTAAAATCATAAGTTCATTAGTTTTCTAGTTCTAGTAATTTATAACTAATTTGTGTCGAGTGGTATTTATTTACATTATCACTAAAATTAATCAAAATTAACTTGTATCGTCAGAATTTTATTTACGAATAATTTCTATATTAATAACTTCTCCTATCTTCATAAGGGGTCAAGTCTTAAGAGCAGGCTTTTATATATTGTGTGCTATTACTATTTAACGCGTACAGTAAAGTGGGATGTTACTAAGAATGTTTTTGTTCTTTAAGTTTAATGTGCTTCTTTTTATGGAATAAGGGCGACAAACGAGCACACAGTCCACCTTATCTACATCTACCCTCGATTACGAATTAAAATGCAGATGCATTGTCACCCTTGAGGTCTTAGATAGAATGCCTAGTTTCCAGTTAAAAAGGTATCTGGTTCTCTCTACACTCACGAACAATACGAAACACAGCAGCTATTTCACATTGGTATTCTTAGTTAGGTCTTCTTAACATATGTAGAGCCACGCCGCAGCTGTACTTATAACTGTAGCAAAAATGGGTTCGGGCTGACCAGTGAAAGATCACGCCAATACAGGATATCATCATAAATAGTGGCATCATGCTACGCTGATCTTGTGTTTAATGTATGGTGGGAACAGTAGGTCCTTGCTACTGGCAGCAAAGCATTCCAGCTTAATATTTAGGTGTAGCGACGATAGAAGTAGGTATCTATGGGCCACTGCATCCACTTACGATCAGGTGAATTGCATTATCACTTAAAATAAATTGTGTTTTGTATGCTTGCAACAAAAGACATACTCACTTAAATTTGTTGTATGCTTATTACCGCTAAGAATGTTTCTGTGACGCGTAACGTCACAACGTGATCGGCAAACCTTCTGCGCGCAAAAAAAGCGGTAGAAGTCAATTACGTTGAAAGTAAGTCACTCACTCGTCCTAATCTACTTGTACTCGATATAACACTTATGAGATAAAGTCAGAGTTGACTAAGATGCAATGTTGAAGACACAATCATTACAACATAACCGGAAATAAAATCAGTCCGAACGGCTACGTTTTGTGTTTTGTATATTCAGACCTAGGACCCGGAACTCAGTAACGAAATACTTTCTCCACTTACCGCCGCGGCTATTCCTAACCATCAGTTATAGTTGTAGATAAATTACCTAAATTGTAACAGGCAACCCTATGCGTACAATGTACATGGAGGCTCCGCGTGGGCAGCAACGTCTTCTTAGACCTCACACGTTGACGATATAGTTGTCAATTGCTGTTTGACTATTGTATACAGGATGTCCAACATAACGTACAGTGTTGGTAGTGTTATTTAATAATTGAATAAAATTACTTTTACGGATTTCTATCGCTTTTAATTAAATTGTTTTTTTATTTATTCCCAACGTTTCGGGTACTTTACAGCACTCATGATCACGGGGGACTCCCCGTACGTCGACGAACACGACGTCGGGAATCATTAAAAAACAATTTAATTAAACGCGATAGAATCCGTAAAAGTAGTTTGATTCAATGTTTAGTGTTCGCGTAAATATAAGAAATCATTAGTTTTATTTAATTTAATTAGATATTTTTATTCCGGTTTATAAAGAAAATATTTTTATAGATTTGACGGTTCTGTGGCAAAGTGGTGAAGTGGTGGCACACTGCACACAACAAGTGTGCGATCGCCAATCTATATGTACCAAGCGTCACGATCTTGATAAATCCTTTCCACAATGGTACTAACTAATTTTCAATAGTAGGCTTATACTCACCCAAGGACAGTTCAGCAGTAGACTTATAATATTCTCCCAAGGACACAGATGAAGTTTACGGATCGCTGCTCTCATGCGGCTTCTTGTTCTTGTTCTATAAAACTTAAGTTACAAACGAACGTACAGTCCACCTAATGGTAAATATTGCAGTCCATGGATACCCTAAACCAGCTTCAAACAATGAAGGCTATAGATGCGTTGTCCCTCTGAGGACTAAGGCCCGTATTAATAAACGTTACTCAACGACGAATTCAACTGCGAAATCATTTGATACGCCCTCATTACGATATCAGAATCTCAAGATCGTTGCTAATTAATAAACAAATAAAAACAGTATCTCAAAACGCTGTACTTAGGAATACTATTCTGTGACTTGCACTCAAGTACACACACTTGAGAGACGAGTTTCGTTTATTAATCAGTGTGGCACTCAGATGATATCCTAAACTCAAAGTTTTTTACGTGGTAGAGCCATGCTGCAGCTATATTAATAATAGTTGTAGCACGAATGGGTTGGCTAGACTGGGGAAGAACCACGCTCTCACAGAATACCAGCATAAAATAGCAGTTTAATGCGGCTGTGTTTCGTATGGTGAGTTTTTTTTTTTTTTTTTTTTTTATAGGAGAGGGGGCAAACGAGCATGCGGCTCACCTGATGGTAAGTGACTACCGCCGCCCATGAACAACCGCAACACCAGGGGAATTGCAGATGCGTTGCCGGCCTTTTAAAAAGGAGTAGGCTCTTTTCTTGAAGGTCCCTAAGTCGTATCGGTCCGGAAAAATCCCTGGTGGTAAACTATTCCACAAGGAAGTTGTGCGAGGAAGAAAACATCTTCTAAATCGCACAGTGGTGGACCGCCAATCATCCAGATGGTGTGGATGGTATCGGGAGTTCTGCCGCGATGTGCGTTCGTGAAATTTGGCGGCTGGGATTAATCCGAACAATTCCTCAGAGCACTCCCCATGGTAGATGCGAAAGAAAATGCAAAGAGATGCAACATCTCTTCGCAGTGCCAATGAATCGAGCCGATCGGAAAGGGCTCGGTCGTCGACGATTCGAGCCGCTCTGCGCTGGATGCGGTCAAGTGGAACGAGCTGGCACTGGGGAGCCCCTGCCCAGAGATGGGAACAGTATTCCATGTGAGGCCGAACCTGCGCCTAGTAAAGTTGCAGGCGGTGTGCCGGCATGAAATACTGTCCCGCTCTGCTGAGCACGCCAAGCTTTTTAGAGGCCAATTTGGCCTTCTCTTCCAAGTGACCACGAAACTGCACGTCACTCGATATGTCGACTCCGAGGATACCGATACTGGCTGAGGCAAGAAGGGGAGTGCCTTGAAACTGAGGAGATACGACAAAGGGGTTCTTTTTAGCGGTAAACGCGCAAACTTGTGTCTTCTGAGGATTAAACTGGACTAGATTTAGTCGCCCCCAATCCGAGACTTTGTCCAGCAAAGACTCGACTTCAGACACAAGTTTGTTCCGGTACTCGGCGACGTTTTCCCGAGAAATATTGGCCCGGCCGGTGTATAGAGCATCACCAGTGCTGTCATCCGCATAGCAATGAATGTTACCAGTTAGCAACATATCATTGATATGCAGAAGAAACAGCGTTGGTGATAGCACACAGCCTTGTGGAACACCAGCGTTAATAGGCTTGTAGTCAGAACATGCACCGTCTACAACGACCTTGATGCTCCGATCTGCAAGAAAGCTGGTGATCCAATTGCACAATTTCTCGGGAAGCCCATAGGAAGGCAGCTTCGAAAGAAGCGCTTTGTGCCAAACCCGATCAAAGGCCTTCGCAATGTCCAGACTAACGGCCAACGCCTCCCCCTTGGACTCTACTGCCTTCGCCCATCTATGGGTCAGGTAGACCAGAAGATCACCAGCTGATCGACCCCGACGAAAACCGTATTGGCGGTCACTAATCAG
Organism: Parnassius mnemosyne; assembly: GCA_963668995.1. NCBI lineage: Eukaryota > Metazoa > Arthropoda > Insecta > Lepidoptera > Papilionidae > Parnassius > Parnassius mnemosyne. Next base: position 30,627,881 of record CAVLGL010000088.1, read on the forward strand.
CTGGTGATCCTCAAGGTACCGGATGAGCTGGCAGTTAATAATGGATTCCATTATTTTGGAGAACAAGGAGGTGATCGCGATAGGCCTATAGTTGGACGGGTCTGAGCGGTCGCCTTTTTTAGGGATCGGGTGGACAAAAGCTGTCTTCCATGAATTCGGGACTACGCCTTGGGAGTAGGAGTACCGGAAAAGACGCGTTAGGACCGGTGCCAACTCCGGAGCACACGTCCTCAGCACAATTGGGGGGATTCCGTCAGGCCCACTCGACTTCTGGATGTCCAGGGAGAGAAGTGCTTTGCGAACTGAGCGCTGTGAGAATAGCACATCCGGCATGGAGCACTCACACCGCGGGATGGTCGGCGGTATTTTCCCCCCGTCATCAAGAGTCGAGTTGGACGCAAAAAGGGAGCCTAAAAGGTCGGCTTTGTCTTTTGCGTCTTGGGCCAGTGAGTCGTCCTCCCTGTGCAGAGATGGTAGTGATGGCTTACAGAAATTCCCTTGGACAGCCTTGGCGAGAGACCAAGAAGTAGAGTTGAGTGTAGAGAACCGAAGACCCTTTTTACTGGAAAAGAGGCATTCTATCTTAGACCTCAAGGCTGACAACGCATCTCCATTTTAATTCGCAAACGAAGATAGATGTAAATGTCTATGGGCCACAGCAACCACTTACCATCAGGTGGACTGTGTGCTCGTTTGTCACCCTTATTCCATAAAAAAATCTTGAGATATGTTTATTAATAAGATCATAACCTCAAGATTGTACTCAAGTGCGTGTTCTTGAGCTGAGTAACGTTTATTAATACGGGCCTAAGATGGAATGCATCAATCATAGCCTGTTCTTACTCGTACTGACTCTCTAAAGCTATCGGACCGGAACATAGCAGTGCAAGCAATGCCATTTGGCAGCAGAAATAGGACCTAACCAAACGGATCCCTAGGCAGAAAACGAGTCCTATGAATTAGTCTTATAACTAATTCGCTAGATGTCGCTAGTTGACACCGAGGTAAAGTTTTTTGTCAAATAAATATCATTTAATTGAGAAGTTAGTTTTTAATAAAAGTTTATCAGTTTCTAGAGTATTAAATTAATACAGAAAACAATGCCTCAGTGGTTCGCTCTTTAATTTTTTGCACATTTTTGATTTTTTTTTAATATTTCTATTTTTGAATATCTGTGGTTTGGTTTATTTATTTTTAATCTTATTAGCTATATTTTGTATTAATAGTACAGAAAGACCTTCCCATTTTCCGAACAAATTAACTTCCCCGCTATGAAATCTGTCATATAATATTATACTTCACTTCGCCGCCCTGGTGGCAAAAAAAGTCGTGGATGCCCCACACAATGCAGTATTGGCATAACATGTCATGGCCCGGGCAGCGGACTAACGTTGGCGGTATTTCGATAATCGGGAAAGTCAGCTCTCCGATAAACTTTTTAAATCATCATCATCATTACAGCCCTTCACAAGTTCACTGCTGAACATAGGCCTCCCCCAAGGAATGCCACAAAGCACGGTCCTGAGCCACCTGCATCCATCGACTTCGTTCATGTCTTACCAGGTCACCACTCCATCTAGTGGAGGGTCACCCTACACTTCGTCTACCAGTACGAGGCTGCCACTCGAGAACCTTTTTTCCCATCGGTTGTCGGTTCTTCAAGCTATATGGCCGGCCCATTGCCACTTCAGCTAACTAATCAACTCACAAACACACATACACTCACACGCAAGAGCGTGCGTACATATTTATGAGTAGGTATAGAAAAAGAAAGCTTTATTGATTTGTTCATATTTAAATAACATACAAAGACAATACATATTGACGCTAATATTAATTTTTAAAGGGGCTTATAACGACAATATTTTCAAGGATAACTCAACCGGTATTAGTCACATGAGGTGGTGAGGTTAGAAAATCCATCAACCCATTCCGTCCCGTGAGTAGGGTTACCATATTTCAGGATTTGTCCTGAGATTTCAGGATTTTTAGACTCTTCTCAGGATTGCGGCTGGATTTTGCAAATCTCATGATATCTCAGAATTTTTAGAACTTTCAATACAATACAGCTTACATTTTAAATATCTCTTTAATAAAAAGTTAAGCAAACTAAAAATAATCTTCCTTTGGTAATAATTGCACAATTAAAATCAAAACTTATTTATCCGAGTAGGTACTTAAACAGTTTTATCATACTTAATATGTGAAGATACCTTTTTAAGTAAGGCTTTCTTCTCAAACTGTAAAAAATCTCAGGATTTTTAAATGGAAATCAGGCCTTTTCTCTGGACTTTTACTTTTTTCATCTTTTTATTACAACATCTTTAACTCTTTACTAACCTCAAACTAAGAGTGACCATTAATTGTAGCCAAATGGATATGGTTTACAACGAATTATTAATGTAATTTACTTAATATGCTTGTACATAAAAACAATTAAAAATTTAATTTAAGCGAATCATTTTGAAATTGTTAAAAGTTGTAGTTGAGAACCCTGTAGGTTTTAACAAAAGGTATAACTAAAGGTACTCATAATTTTATATCTTTTTCTAAAATAAAATTAGCCTAAGTTACTCCTTATGAAATCAGCTACCTGCCAGTGAAAGTCCCGTCAAAATCGGTCCAGCTGTTTCGGAGATTAGCCGGAACAAACAGAGAGACAGACAGGCAAACAGAAAAAAAATATTTAAAATTGTAATTTAGTTATAAGTACCGTATTTGCTTTCTTATTCATTTAGTGAAAAACCGGCCAAGTGCGAGTCGGACTCGCGCACCGAGGGTTCCGAACAAATCCGTAGTCCGAGTTTAAAATTATTAAAAATATTTTTATTATATGATGTAACTAAAAATTTATGCTTTTCGCAATTTTTCCTTTATCTGTGCTATAATACGTTGCTGCGTACCAAATTTTAAGATTCTGAGTTCACGGGAAGTACCCTGTAGGTTTTAATTCCCTTGCGAATGTCGAAAATTTGCGGCATAAACGGATGTATCTTTTGATTGCGTTGGCTTAGAAGTTTGATTTTTTCACAGCTCCAAGGGACAGTAGACTTGAGTATTTGATATAAATTTCAGCTTAATGCCTCCACTCGTTCCTGAGAAAAAGGTTCTTGACAGACAGACAGACAGACGGACAACAAAGTGATCCTATAAGGATTCCGTTTTTTCCTTTTGAGGTACGGAACCCTAAAAACTGTAATTTTGACATTACAAACATACTTCAATTTTATTTATTTGTATAGATAAACCGAAAGCTCTAGAAAATATAATGTAGGTACTTAAACACATTTTTACTTGGTAAAGTCACACTGCAGCTTTACATAACTCCAGCACGAATTGGGTGGCGTGGCCGGAGTAGTACCAGGCTCTCTCAGAATATCAGCGTGAAATAGAATGATGCTGCTGTTTCGTACGATGAGTGCAGAGAACCAAAGACACTTTTTATTGGTTACGAGGCATTCCATATTAATTCTCAGGGGTGGCAACGCATTTGCATTTTGATTCCTAAATCAATTAAGATAATGATAAATGTAGATGTTAATGGGCCACAGTATCCAATTACCATGTAGCCTTATCAGGTGGAGGTTCTATAAAAAATAGAACTGACCAAAAAAAAAACGAAATCCTAAAGTTTTCTTTAACAACGGCAGAACCCCAAAAATGTTGCACATTTCTGGCCCAAGGTAAATAAATCAGTTTAAAAGTCCCACGTTTAAACAGTCGCTCAGTAAAATGACTAATTGCAACGATCAATCAGACGGACAAACTTCCAGATAAATTAGTAGATAAACGGGCATTTTATAAATATATCGGTAGTTCAGCAACTGGACGTCCACATTCTTACCAATTAGAAGAGGCTGAACCTTGAGCATATTATTTATCGTTAGTCCGCTTAAGTATTGCAACTGGACATTAAGAAATCGAGCGGTACTTTAGTGTAAGTAATGCCACTAGAGTCGGTGAAATTATGTACAGTAAAATGATTGTTAATAACATCAAAATAATAAAAGGCTAATTGTAAGCCATTCAGCGAGGAAACGCATAATATTTTCGTTTCCTCGTAGCCAGCGTTCTTAGCATTATACTGCGGCGAGTAGGACTGTATAATAATTAAGTTATTAGTTTTAGATATTTTAATTATAGTTTTTTTTTTACTGTTAATAATGTTTAATTTACATGACATGGAAATATACAGATTTAAATGTTATGTAAATTAAATATTAACATAAAATGAAATGAATATAGTTTGATTAGTATATTTATCGATATATTTTGTCCGAAGGTATCGAAAGAGGTTTGAAATGTCTCACAGCGTTCGATAGATGCAATATAATAATCCCTCTTACACCAGATTTAAAATACCCAGATCGACGTCAGGAAAACAAGGGTGCGAGTCTCGTACAACAATTGCCAATCCGCTGCAAGCGTGGCAATTTTAAACCTTCACTACAATGGAAAAGGCCTTTGTCCAGCAGTGGACTTTACGTTTGTGGAAAAAAAGAACCAACATTTTACGCGTATATTTTTAAAGTGATAGTACAACTCTGCGGCAGTATTATGGTTGCGGCACGAATGGGTCGCCGAATGGGTCTACAGGGACAGGACCACACTCTCTCTCACAGAATACCATCATAAATAGCAGCTTTATGCTGTTGTGTTTCGTGTGACTGTAGAGAAACCGAGGTCCTTTTTACTAGTCACAAGGAATTCCTACGTATACCTTAGAGGTGACAACGCATCTATATTTTTACTCTTAATCGAGGTTAAATGTTAGTATCTATAGGCCAGAGCGTCCATCACGGTGGACTGTGTGCCCGTTCGCAAACCTTATTATATAAAAATAGACGAAGAGTACGAAAGGAGTACAGAGAGAACTATACAGTCTTCTGCAATTATTTCCGTCAGTGAAGATTGATCACATGATCACAAAATATTATGTTATGCTGATGAAGAAAAATGTAAGTTCGTTTTTCACTTCACTTCTAAGAAAACGACAACTTTTTAATACAATTATAAATTTTCCCTACCTATCTACTGATGGAGTAAATAGTATTGCAGTCCGTACAATTATTTGTAAACAAAACAAAAGGAAATTTATGGTTTCGGTACAGTAACTCTCGTTTTAAGTAGAAGCCGCAAAAGAAAGACAACTTTAAGTACCCGCAAAAAGATATTTTCATATTTATCGGCTTTAAAGTTTCAGAACGTAAGTTAAAAACATTAAAAAGCATTATTTTGCATACCGCCCATGTTGATGGACTGCCGAGCAGACAGGGTTGCCAGGTTATCACATAAAAACTCGAAGTCATAAAAATAAAAAAAAATTAAAATCATAAGTTCATTAGTTTTCTAGTTCTAGTAATTTATAACTAATTTGTGTCGAGTGGTATTTACGTTATCACTAAAATTAATCAAAATTAACTTGTATCGTCAGAATTTTATTTACAAATAATTTTTATATTAATAACTTCTCCCATCTTCATAAGGGGTGCAGGCTTTTATATATTGTGTGCTATAACTATTTAACGCATACAGTAAAGTGAGATGTTACTAAGAATGTTTTTATTCTTTAAGTTTAATGTGCTTCTTTTTATGGAACAAGGGCGACAAACGAGCACACAGTCCAGCTTATCTACATCTACCCTCGATTACGAATTAAAATGCAGATGCATTGTCACCCTTGAGGTCTTAGATAGAATGCCTAGTTTCCAGTTAAAAAGGCATCTGGTTCTCTCTACACCCACCGAACAATACGAAACACAGCAGCATTAAGCTGCTATTTCACACTGGTATTTTGCGAATGTGGTCCATCCCCGATTAGTGTTACAACCATAAATATACCTGCGAAATGGCTCTCCCATATATAAAACTTCTTAGTTAGGTCTTCTTAACATATGTAGAGCCACGCCGCAGTTGTACTTATAACTGTAGCAAAAATGGGTTCGGGCTGACCGGTGAAAGATCACGCCAATACAGGATATCATCATAAATAGTGGCATTATGCTACGCTGATATCTTGTGTTTAATGTATGGTGGGAACAGTAGATCCTTACTACTGGCAGCAAAGCATTCCAGCTTAATATTTAGGGGTAGCGACGATAGAAGTAAGTATCTATGGGCCACTGTATCCACTTACGATCAGGTGAATTGCATTATCGCTTAAAATAGATTATTTTTTGTATGCTTGCAATAAAAGACATACTCACTTAAATTTGTTGTATGCTTATTACCGCTAAGAATGTTTCTGTGACGCGTAACGTCACAACGTGATCGGCAAACCTTCTGCGCGCAAAAAAAGCGTTGGAAGTAAAAGAAAAAAGTAGAAGAAAAAGGGAGCGTTGAAAGTAAGTCACTCACTCGTCCTAATCTACTTGTACTCGATAAAACACTTATGAGATAAAGTCAGAGTTGACTAAGATGCAATGTTGAAGACACAATCATTACAACATAACCGGAAATAAAATCAGTCCGAACGGCTACGTTTTGTGTTTTGTATATTCAGACCTAGGACCCGGAACTCAGTAACGAAATACTTTCTCCACTTACCGCCGCAGCTATTTATAATCATCAATTATAGTTGTAGATAAAATACCTAAATTGTAACAGGCAACCCTATGCGTACAATGTACATGGAGGCTCCGCGTGGGCAGCAACGTCTTCTTAGACCTCACACGTTGACGATATAGTTGTCAATTGCTGTTTGACTATTGTATACAGGATGTCCAACATAACGTACAGTGTTGGTAGTTTTATTTAATAATTGAATAAAATTACTTTTACGGATTTCTATCGCTTTTAATTAAATTTTTTGTTATTGATTCCCAACGTTTCGGGTACTTTACAGCACTCATGATCACGGGGGACTCCCCGTACGTCGACGAACACGACGTCGGGAATCATTAAAAACAATTTAATTAAACGCGATAGAATCCGTAAAAGTAGTTTGATTCAATGTGTAGTGTTCGCGTAAATATAAGAAATCATTAGTAAAACTAATGATAAACCGGAATGAAAGTATTTAATTTAATTAGATACTTTCATTCCGGTTTATAAAGAAAATATTTTTATAGATTTGACGGCTCTGTGGCAAAGTGGTGAAGTGGTGGCACACTGCACACAACAAGTGTGCGATCGCCAATCTATATGTACCAAGCGTCACGATCTTGATAAATCCTTTCCACAATGGAACTAACTAATTTTCAATAGTAGGCTTATACTCACCCAAGGAGAGTTCAGCAGTAGACTTATAATACTCTCCCAAGGACACAGATGAAGTTTACGGATCGCTGCTCTCATGCGGCTTCTTGTTCTTGTTCTATAAAACTTAAGTTACAAACGAACGTACAGTCCACCTAATGGTAATTATTGCAGTCCATGGATACCCTAAACCAGCTTCAAACAATGAAGGCTATAGATGCGTTGTCCCTCTGAGGACTAAGGCCCGTATTAATAAACGTTACTCAACGACGAACTCAAGTGCGAAATCATTTGATACGCCCTCGTTACGATATCAGCATCTCAAGATAGTTGCTAATTAATAAACACATAAAAACAGTATCTCAAAACGCTGTACTTAGGAATACTGTTCTGTGACTTGCACTCAAGTACACACACTTGAGAGACGAGTTTCGTTTATTAATCAGTGTGGCACTCAGCTGATATCCTAAACTCAAAGTTTTTTTACGTGGTAGAGCCATGCTGCAGCTATACATATAAGGGTCGGCTAGACTGGGGAAGAATCACGCTCTCACAGAATACCAGCGTCAAATAGCAGCTTAATGCGGCTGTGTTTCGTATGGTGAGTGTAGAGAACCGGAGACCCTTTTTACTGGAAAAGAGGCATTCTATCTTAGACCTTAAGGCTGACAACGCATTTCCATTTTAATTCGCAAACGAAGATAGATGTAGATCTCTATGGGCCACAGCAACCACTTACCATCAGGTGGACTGTGTGCTCGTTTGTCACCCTTATTCCATAAAAAAATCTTGAGATATGTTTATTAATAAGATCATAACCTCAAGATTGTATTCAAGTGCGTGTACTTGAGCTGAGTAACGTTAATACGGGCCTAAGATGGAATGCATCAATCATAGCCTGTCATTATACTGACTCTCTAAAGCTATCGGACCGGAACATAGCAGTGCAAGCAATGCCATTTGGCAGCAGAAATAGGAGCTAACCAAACTGAACGCTAAGCAGAAAACGAGTCCTATGAATTAGTCTTATAACTAATTCGCTAGATGTCGCTAGTTGACACCGAGGTAAAGTTTTTTGTCAAATAAATATCAATTAATTGAGAAGTTAGTTTTTAATAAAAGTTTATCAGTTTCTAGAGTATTCAATTAATACAGAAAACAATGCCTCCGTGGTTCGCTCTTTAATTTTTTGCACATTTTTGATTTTTTTGAATTTTTCTATTTTTGAATATCTGTGGTTTGGTTTATTTATTTTTAATCTTATTAGCTATATTTTGTATTAATAGTACAGAAAGACCTTCCCATTTTCCGAACAAATTAACTTCCCCGCTATGAAATCTGTCATATAATATTATCTATACTTCACTTCGCCGCCCTGGTGGCAAAAAAAGTCGTGGATGCCCCACACAATGCAGTACTAACAAGTCATGGCCCGGGCAGCGGACTAACGTTGGCTGTATTTCGGCAATCAGGAAAGTCAGCTCTCCGATAAACTTTTTAAATCATCATCATCATTACAGCCCTTCATAAGTCTACTGCTCAACATAGGCCTCCCCCAAGGAATGCCACAAAGCACGGTCCTGAGCCACCTGCATCCATCGACTTCCTTCATGTCTTACCAGGTCACCACTCCATCTAGTGGGGGGTCACCTTACACTTCGCCTACCAGTACGAGGCTGCCACTCGAGAACCTTTTTTCCCATCGGTTGTCGGTTTTTCAAGCTATATGGCCGGCCCATTGCCACTTCAGCTAACTAATCAACTCACAAACACACATACACTCACACGCAAGAGCGTGCGTACATATTTATGAGTATAGAAAAAGGAAGCTTTATTGATTTGTTCATATTTAAATAACATACAAAGACAATACATATTGAGGCTAATATTAATTTTTAAAGGGACTTATAACAACAATATTTTCAAGGATAACTCAACCGGTATTAGTCACATGAGGTGGTGAGGTTAGAAAATCCATCAACCCATTCCGTCCCGTGAGTAGGGTTACCATATCTCAGGATTTGTCCTGAGATTTCAGGATTTTTAGACTTCTCAGGATTGCGGCTGGATTTTGCAAATCTCATGATATCTCAGGATAATTAGAACTTTCAATACAATACAGCTTACATTTTAAAGATCTCTTTAATATAAAGTTAAGCAAACTAAAAATAATCTTCCTTTAGTAATAATTGCACAATTAAAATCAAAACTTATTTATCCAATTAGGTACTTAAACAGTTTTATCATACTTAATATGTGAAGATACCTTTATAAGTAAGGTTTTCTTCTCAAACTGTAAAAAATCTCAGGATTTTTAAATGGAAATCAAGCCTTTTCTCCGGACTTTTACTTTTTTCATCTGGTAACCCTACCCGTGAGTGTCCTAAGAGAGTTCTGTAGAATATTCTAGAAGATGTCATAATTACCGATAGATGGCGTTATAACAAACTGGACGCCATACATAAAATACCCAGACTGGTACTTCGATCACCAATACGCCTGCCAAGCGTGGCCAACGTCTATAGATGAACGTTTAAAAGCTGATGCGGTAGAAGTTCAATAGTCAACGAAATTCGATTAACAAAAACAAACTGTTAATCATTTAGCATTAACACGATGATGAATGGTATTCAAGAAAATGACGGCTTGACTCACTGATTTGCTTTTAATATCGTGAGTCATAATTGTACAGGTTAGTTAATGATACGGCCGGACATAATAAGGCTAAGCAAAGTCTGTGCAATGAACAGAGATGGTTCATTAAATTGACTGTAATATTTACCTTGCTACTGGCTTAATTAAGGTAATGCCATGATGAATATCATATAATTCTTAGATATATTGGTAACGATAATGTGTTTATTTATCACCAGTATTATACACACACTATTAGTAAGTACTTTGAAAGTTAGTTTAATGTAATCTCGACCCTATTATTATATATACATATATTATATATTTTACGACGGATTACGATGCGACAAAAAAGGAATTATCGGTTTGTGTAATGAGTACAATTACAGATACATTCAATTCATCTGTGCTCTTCTTTGTGCAAAGTAATGACACGTGTGATGTGCGTGATTCTATCCTGCATTTCGCGGCGCCGCAGCCCTAGGAACTCGCCACTGCGCTACTAATCCGTCCACTGGACATTCAATATTAAAAAAATGGCTTTTTATCTTTTTTTTTTCTTTATCCGAATAGAATTATCACTATACGTATATCAAAATAAATTGCTGTCCGTTAGTCTCGCTAAAACTCGAAAATGACTCAAATAATTTTGGTGAAAATGTTTGTATGTTTGAGTGGGTTCCTGGATGGTTTAGATTTATAATTGCAACCGGTAGATGGAGTTGTTGTAGAGATCCAGAAATCACCCGTGGGAAGCCGGATAGTATGTCAATAAAATTGATTATCTGTATAGATATATTGTAAGAGTAACTGCGTTGCTAAGATTTAGTCATTTAATCTTAATTACATACAAAAAGATAAACGCATATCGGTACCCCACGCATGTCCGGAGTTTTACAACGTTTTAATACATCCTATGAAGATGATTTCCGGACGTAATATCGATATCATTAGTGGAAACAGGGAGCATAGAATAAAAGTTGATATATTCTGTCTTTCCGTCCAATTTTCAAAAAAAAAAAAGGAAATATATAAAAGTGATTTAAAATCATTTATATTTCATAAGAAACCCGCACTACTTTAAGTAGAGTATACGGTTGTAGAGAAACCAAGTGTTATAAAATTTCTTTGTTTTGTTCTCTAAAGCTAAAATTTTATTTTTAAAAGGTGACGATGATATTTCAAAATAAGATTTCTCTGCCTGGAGAAGAAACGATGGAGGAAACGTCGAGGATATACTCCAATTTTGATATATTTATAGCCATAGGAAAATAAGCGTAGTTTATAATAATTTAAAAATAATAAACCCATATTTAAATAACAAAGTCATTAGTCTATTTTTTATAGATACATATTTACTATAACAAATGCATTAGTCTATATTTTTTAGTCTACTTGCGTTTCCAAATGAGATGTCAGCAGCGTCAGCAGTAAGTCTACTGCAGATATTGTACTCCTTCCGTGTGAAGGTACAGTACGTAAAACCCATGTCTCTAGATGGAATTTGGGACAAACAATTTAGTCAATTTTCTAAGAATCATATATTTGTGTCATTTAGCACAGCTTTTTTTAACAGTTTACTTGATGGTGAACACAAGTTCATGGGCACCTGCACCATTTTTTTATTATTAATATACCATGCTTACTACAATTACTGTCATAACGTAACAAAATCCTATTCACTCTTGTAGACAATAATGTTGTAATCGTACATGAAGTCAGATGCCACCAAATTATTTCACTCCTTTGAAGTACGCATTACATAATCATAATTTGAAATTAAAAGTGTTATACAACCGACTTCAATTTAAATTATTAAGAATAACTCATTAATTATTGGTCAGACCTTGATCAAATTTATAGAGGACCACATGTGAAGCATCATCAAAAAAGAATCATCGAAATTGGTTCACCCAGTAAAAAGTTATGAGGTTATGTAAGTTATTATACACATAAAAAAACATACAGCCGAATTGAGTACAGTCTCCTTTTTAAAGTCGGTATAAAAGACGAAACAAACCGTTTGGATCGAATGAGTGAAATATCGCCAACAAAGTGGTGGATACCGTCTGGTTGTACGATGGTGGAAAGAGGATAGAGGAATTAAATGATGTACCTAATTCCTACATACAGTCTTTGGAACGTACATCCTATGGAATACTTACTTCCAACTGAATCAGAGTCACCAACAAGCAACCTTTTAGCACTTCTCTCTGTTGAAATCAACGCTAGATGCGTTGCACTTTGAAGATTAAGATAAATGCCTTACATCTTTAATATTTACACAACATGATAGAGCTACACTACAACTATATGAAGGTCTTACCACGAAAGAGCCGACACAACCGGGGAAAGACCACGCTCTCACAGAATAGCAGCTTAATGCTGCTGTGTTCGTGTGGTGAGTATAGACAAACGGAGACCATTTTTTATTGGAAACGAGGCATTTAATCTTAGTCCTCACTGGTGACAACGCATCTGCATTTTGATTCTTAAATGAAAACAGATGTAGATGTCTATGGGCCACAGCATCCTCTTATAAACATATACTGACTTAGATCAGACTTCAAATCGGGAATATAACAGTTACTGCAATGATGTTTGCTGGCAGAAATAGGAAAGAGAGTGGTGACTACTGAAAGGTGTTGCCAGAAACTGTCAAACCTAATATATATTATTTTTAGCACATAATAAATTATTATCACACGCTGTATACATACCTACTAATCGTTAAAAAGGAACGAGCGCAGCCGCTGCCTACGCACATATTTTGCAATAAAAAACTCAAGCATCATTCATTATTAGACTTTCACTTATTATGGCGAACGTAACTTACAGATTAATGTTATTTTAATACACAAATGAAATGTAAAGTCAAAAGTTAACAATTTGTTTATTTTGATTCTTAATAGATCTAGATATCTATAAGCCGCGGCATCAACTGCCAACTAGTGGACTATGTGCTCATCACCCTTATTCTATAAAAAATATATAAAAGTTAAAATTACAACATAAGTCTACTCCTCGCGATATATTATCAAGAAAACTGTCTTCATTTTTTCACTCCATGACTGTAAGGCGAGATATGAACTATCCCTAATCTCATTAACGGTGACAATCAGTCACGGATGTACATCTAAGTATAAAAGTATATAAAACCTCCAACGATAGATGTAAGACATCGCCTAATTTGAATCTGCACGCGCATCTCTTGTTTTACGGTTTTTAAAAAAAAGTGATTTTTTCATGACAAATATGGTAAAATGCTAAAATCTGCTTAAATACAATAGGTTTAGGTTAAAAGTTACTTAATCCACGGTATATGTAACAAATCCAAAAATACAAGGGCGAACGCGTGCTGTTTTAATTACGATCTCTACAGTAGGTCGCGTTTACCCGCCGACTTCGCAATTCACATTACGTAAATAAAACATTAGTTATTACTTATTGTTATAGAAATGATCCTATATCCTATTTCACAGCTTTGGAGACTTATGTCATTCTTTTTTTCAGAATACGTCCAATCGACCCCGTTGTAACCTTTATGCTTTAAAAAATAAAGTTTTAAATAAATAAAACATGCGTGAGTGTCGTGGAACACTCGGTTGGAACGAAGTACCTTTTGTAGTATGTTATTATTGGTAAACGTATTATATTATTGATTAACAAATACAAATAGGTAAATAAATTAGTAGCGTCTACTAAAATGAAGCGTCATTTAAAATAAAATAATATTTCTTTCATGGCAAGATAAGAAAAAGTATGAGGGAGATGGATATTATTCCATCTCGCTCGCACTATAGAAAAGGGGGTCGTGTTGGAAATATCTGACACTTTTTCCCGCCTAGCCCGATACAGTGAGATAAAGAACTTCGTTCCAAAAATCATGATAGTAGTGTCACCGTGCAGTGGCGGTGTAAGAATATCCACTGCCCCATATCGTCCCGTGGGTGTCGTAAGAGACGACAGAGGGAAACTTAAACAGAAGATGGGCAGCAGCATCTTTCTGATAACGGCTCAAAATTGCAAGAAACTTTGCCCACCCATCTGCCAACTATGGCAATTACCCCTTCTACGAGGCAATCTATGAGGCTGTAACCCAAGATCCGTCATTCCCTTTGCGGGTATTTGCCAGCACGGGTCTTCGGCGGTGCGATTAATGACCATTTTTGACTAAAAATATCTTCAAATTTGTCAACGAATTACACATTAAATAGTATGTCTATACGCTATAAGGTATAACAAACAATTTACTATACTTTGATATTGCCATTTGTAAATAAATTTCCCACTCGTCAGATCATCAGAGAGAAGATTTCTTTTGTTAATCATTCAGCGCTCAACACTTTATCAAAACTTCTATATATTCTATTTATAACTTTTTTCACAATTATAAACCAGTTCTTGACTATCATCTCACCTGATGAAGTATCATTTTAAATATTTTCCTTTGACAAATGCTCAGTAGACTGAGGGACACTTTATTACACGTTAGTCCAGAGCTTACCCACCACTTCGGTATCAACTCGAGTTGTTTATCAAGGAGTTATCATCAGAAAGCGAGCCCCAGCTAACAGTCGCCATATCCGTCGGACGCACGGCATTAATCCCAACTCGCTCCGACGTATGTTTTGACAAATTCATTCTGCGCTGGACTTTACCGATAATTATATTTTTGATAGGGCTGTCACGCACACTCAAAAACTGGTTTACGCAATTTTTTGCTTCTTTAAATAAATAAAAAAATTCTGTTACTTTTTCTACCGTCTTCAAAAAGGAGAAGGTAAAAAGCAATTCGACTGTATTTTTTTTTGTTTTCTTTTTTAATGTGTATATTCATAACCTCATAATCTTTTGTTGGCAGGATCAGCAAAAAAACCTAGTAAGTCTCTTTCATTCATTTTCTATCGACTTCGAAAAGGAGACGGTATTCAATTCGACTGTATTTTTTGTTTTATGTGTGTTACTTCATAACTTTTTTCCGGGTGAATCGATTTCGATGATTCTTTTTTTATTTGAAAGCTGGTACTTTGCTGGTATTTTAATTTTTGTAAAGTCTCATATGAATTTGATCAAGGTCAAACCAATAGTTTTTGAGTTATTCTTAATAACTTATGTTGTAGTCGACTGTACAAAATTTTTAATTTTAAATTATTTTTTAAAAGCTCGTAAAAGTCCACCATTGGACACACAGATATACACCAAAACCATGTTGTTGACGGCAAATGATTTTATAGCCCAATATAGATGTGAGTGCGTGTTCTAACAATAAGTTGAGCATGGTTTTGGCTTGGTTTTTGCGTCATATGAAATGTTCGCAGCGATTTTTTTTCTTTCTATGTTGGTTTGATCTTACGGATTTTGGGTTTATTATGTATTTTTCGGCCCTATTTAAAACATGTTAGTAATGTAATAAAAATGATACGCCCCACTACAATACGCAACTCCCATATAAATTTGATCAAATTCTGACTAGTAGTTTTTGAGTTATCCTTAATAATTTATATTGAAGTCGGTTGTACAACATTTTTAATTTTGCCACTCGTGTTCTATCCGTTAAGCCAGCCATGGAAAGCGACATCTAACATGCAAGGCATCTTATAGCCGAATGACTTTGGTTGATCACAACAAACCCTAGCAAATTAAGAGAACTAGTTTATTCATATATAAAGGGCTTTGTCGCTGATGCGATTATGCCGCCCTGGTAGTTACAGAAAAAGAGAACTAGTTACGAATTATTTTTATAAAACTGAAGTGAGAAACGAACTTACAGTCTATTTGATGGTAAGTGAATACTGCAGCCCATTGACACCTTTTTTATAGGATAGCGTAACAAACGAGCACACAGTCCACCTGATGATAAGTGGTTGCTGTAGCCCGTAGACATTTACATCTATACTCGTTTACGAATCAAAATGCAGATGCGTTGCCACCCGTGAGGACTAAGATGGAACGCCTCTTTTCCAGTAAAAAGGGTCACCGGTTCTATACACTCACCATACGAAACACAGCAGTGTTAATCTGCTATTTGACGCTGGTATTCTGTGAGAGCGTGGTCCTTCCCCGGTCGAGTCGACCCATTCGTGCAACAAGTATACTACTAATATAGCTGTAGCATGGCTCTACCACGTATAAAACCATCAAACCAACCGTTTCAAACCTGCAGTCAACTTCAAACAAAGAATACTACACACACTGGAATGCTTTATAGCGAGTGATTATAGAATCTCAATACCGTTCACACCGAAATACACAGGTGTAAGGTACACACACACATAAGGTAACTATTTGACAGTAGAAATTTGGTAAGAGGGTGGTACTTACCCAGATGGGCTCCAAGGCACAAAAGAAGTTCTACAACCTAGTAAAGGTTCGATTATAATATTGACTTACTGAACAATACAACACGAGACAACACAAAAGTAATGCTTTATGATGAATAAATGAATATACTTTATTGTACACCACAAACAAATATACAAATTACATAACAAATGACAGATAAAATGTACAATTTGGCGACCTTATCCCTACATAGAGATCTCTTTCAGGCAACCAAAGTGATATAGGAATATAACAATGAATACTAGGTAGGTGGTACAATATAATATCAATACATGCGATATATAGACAATAAATGCAATAAAAGAAGATAAAATAACTAACACATGAAATGATATAAATTACTAGTACATAAAAAGAGATAAAGTAAAGCGTATAATATATACATATACATACATATATATGAATATATAAACAAACTTACATATCTACCCAAAATACATAAATAAATTACAAAATTCCTCAAACAATAATATAAAGCTGATAAATACAATAAATACATAATCACATAATTTATCCTAACGGTCTCCGAACGACTGAGGCAAGTAATGCTCTTTAAGTAATCGCTTAAAGATTACAATAGCCAAAGTTTGTCTTTAAAAAAATGATGTAGTTATAAACAAGATCATTTTTAACGTGTAAAGTCATGTTAAAATAAAACAATTGTATTCTTTATAAATGGAAAACTACAGGAAAACAGATATTTTTTTATGATTGAATTTAAACTGTGATAATAACCAATAAAAAAAGTTTCCCGTAATGTTTTTCAACAGGTGCATCAGTACCTAACACTAACGTAAATGCACCGAACATTGAACTTAGGCTAATTGTTATAACTTTGAAATGAAACACCAGGCTTTCGAAGTAAAATGACGAAGTAATAATTAAAAAGACGTGTATAAATACACAGAAACATATTTAAGCGACTGGCCGTTAGTGATCGAGGCAGTACTAAGTGGATGTTTACTACCATTGTGATTTATTGTCCGTGTTTGTTAATTTGATTTATTGAATAATATATAATGTTTAAAATTTCATGATTTTAATAATACTGTAACCCTTAATCTAGGCAAGTAATGTTAAATCTCTAAAACCTATAACTAGCACAATAAATGACTTCGTCTATTCTATTCTATTCTACCACCATCGCTATTAAATCCCATAATAGTCCACTGCTGTGAATAGGTTTCCTTTATAGATAGCCTCATAAGGAAGATTTTTCTATAGTTGCCACCACATACACACAAATTTTTCGCAGTTTCCCTCTGTCGTCTCCTACGACACGCTCGGGATGATATGGAGTAGTATATATTCTTAAACCGCTACTTTATAATTTTAAACTCTTTAAAATACACAAACGCATAATAAATAGAGATGTAAATGCTACGCGATTACCAAAATTACCACAGCGTAGTAAAATATTATTTGAGCTCGCAATTTTAGTATTACTGTAGTATCATTACTCACGAAGTAACACTTAAGTGTTTCTGCTATAACACTGAACATTATTACAACTACGTGAACATTGCATCATTATACTCGGTTCTTAAACATTAAAATTACTACTTTTTCCTAGACTTTTAAATTTAAAATGTATAAAAACTGTCCTTGTTGCGTTTTGAGAGCGTCAAACTTTTGACATTAATTTTATTGCTTTTATACATATAAATAAATCTGAAGTGTCTGTCTGAAGTATCAAAATAACTGCCTTCTATTAAGTTCAGTATGCATTTACACATGAATAAACATTAAAAAAATTATCTGTTTGTTTGTCCGGGTTAATATTAGGAATGGCTTGACTGATTTTGATGAAACTTTAGGAACAAATGTCAGGTGTGATCTGGGCTATATTTTATCCAAAAATCTAAGAGAGTATCCGCGACTGGTCGTCGCTGCTGGTGATAAGAGGGCTGGTTCTTTTCTCGCGCAAAGGCTAAGTATACCCATTCGGCGAGGAAACGCAGCCAGCGTTCTTGGTACGATACCACGAACTAGAACTGTATGATAATTTAATTTAAGTTTTTCATTATTATAGTTTTTTCATATTGTATATATATTTCAATTTTATTTAAATAAATATATTGTACATTATAATAATAATAAATCTGAGAGACAATATTATAATATCATAAATTTTTAATATAATAATTTTATAGAATAATAGAAATTTTTTCGTAACATTACATTCGAGCCAACCCTATCGTCCCCACTGGGTGGCCCGCGCGTCTGATACTGTGGCAGCTAACAAAACCAATAAGAGCCAACTGCGAGTGGGAGGGAGAGAGAGGGCGCGACGTCACAGCGCCTATCTTCCTCTCGCACGCGTTGAACGCAAATTCATCAGTCTGAATTTGACGGTTCTTGTACGGTTTGTAGACTTTTTGCCGGCATAGCTAAATAAGTAAAGCTAAAGCGACGGATCAATGAACTGACGACTTCTGATATCATTAACTACGGATAACGATAAAAATTGCAATAGGCAATTTAAAAACGTTATATAAAACTTGCTAAAGCTATTACAATAATTGTTCATTCGGTGTTTAACGCGGTAGAGCCATGCTGCAGCTATATTATGGTTGTATCACGAATGGTTCTCACAGAATACGAGCGTTAAATAACAGCTTTATTATATTGTGTTAGTATAGTGAGTGTAAAGAACCGGAGAAACTTATTACTGAAAACGAAGCGTTCCGTCTTAGCCCGCATCTGCATTGCGCTTCTTAACTGAAGTTAGATGTAGATGTCTATGGGCCACAGCATCAACTTACCATCAGGTGGATTGTGTGCTCGCTTGTCACCCTTATTCTATTTAAAAATAAAGGTTAAGTTGCTACTGCATGGACCCCAGTAACTGACCGAGGCTAAACGCTCTGCAACATCTAAATACCAAGATGGCATGCCTAACAGCCTGTAACTTAAACTGGTTCACAGAAGTGCATACACTTCTATTTGACTGCAGTAATATAAAAGAATAGAATAGAATAGAACAATTTTTTATTCAATATTGATTACAAGTAGTTCTTATTGAAATGAACTGACAGATAAGTATTATTATTATAGTATATTTATTATAGAGACACTAGGAGGTAAAATACGTGAGTGATTAGCACCGTATGGCGGCCTAAGAGGACCCCTTTTAGTCCTTGAGTATTGTTCTTACAATACTTAAGGACTAAGGCGGCTCCAAGAAAGGCCTTGTAAATCAAAAAAAAATTATACGTGATAGAACCAGCCCTCTTATCACCAGCAGCAACGACCAGCCGCGGATGGAGTTCCTTTAGGAACTTCTTTTTTATAAAATATTGATTGCATGATTACATGATATTACTTTTAAGAATTGTAAAAATATTTTCAATAGAAATAAAACCAATAAATAAAGAAGACTTACAGTCAGTTGTTACATTTTTAATTAATTTATTAAACCTAGACTCGTTACACAATGTCTCACGGCATTAAGTCCGTCCTGTCCCGTGTAGTATTTTATGAAAATTAATAATTTTAACGCAAAATCTTTAGACGTCGTATAGATAACACTGTTTGTGATATCCTTAAATTTTCCAATAAGTGAGCAAATAACAAAAAATGGAATATTATACACCCGTTTACAAATAAGAACATTGAGTTAGGTTTTGCGGTCACCGAGACACCTGTCCAGTGTGGTTAGTGTGGGTAAATATTTCAAGTTAACGGCTTGGTAGCGGCAGTATGGCTGCGGTGCTGCGGGTTACGGGTTTGATTCCCGCACGGAATAAATATTTGAAGTCTATAAATAATAAATAGCTGTAGCCAACGTAAAGTCTGAATGTGTGTATTTATTTTCTGCCGACTTCCAAAAAGGAGACAGTACTCAATTCGACTGAATGTTTTTTTTATGTGTGTTACCTCATAACTTTTTACTGGGTGTACCGATTTCGATGATTCTTTTTTTATTTGAAAGCTGGTACTTGTCGTGTGGTCTCGTATGAATATAATAATATAATATTGATCAAGGTCAGACCAATAGTTTTTGAGTTATTCTTAAATAACTTATATTGAGGTCGGCTGTACAAAATTTTAAATTTTAAATTATGAATTTAAAAGATAAAAAGGACAGAATGTTTGAGATTTATATAACTAATTTTTCTTCAGCATATGTCTATATTACTTATTAATAAACGTCTCCACTGCACAGAAGAAATTATGTACGCTTGAAAAATATGAGGATAGTAGCAACAATTTGAGTCCTTTACTTAGTCTTAGTATATTGTAGTTGACATGAAAGTAAGAATTAATTTTGTACTTATTATAAGCCGGGATTTACCGTCCTGGTGGTAAGTGGTGATAAAGCCCCAGATGTAAAATCGCACTGTTGCGCTAAAGCAACTAAAGTCTATTGACCCTCGCCTTGTTACTTACACCCACATTGTAATCCGATGATATCCATCGGATTACACATGCTGGCATATTGTTCCACTCCTCTGCTGAACGCATTACGAAAGATGATGCAAGTTATTTGGTTCGAATACGTGGAATATCGATAACTAAGGGGTGAAAGCTGGAATTGTATTTAATTTAATAGTTGCTTTGTGTATACTATTAGAATTAAGAGAGGGATTTACCAAATATTTCTATTTCTAAATATAAAATATATATTTAGTTCTAAAGTATTCATGCACCTTACAACTAAGTATTTAATTTTTTTTTATTATATATAATATTAAAAACTATAATAATAATAAAAAAACTAAAACTAGAAACTTAATTATCATATAGTCTTTGAGCGAGGACTATACTTAGCCTTTGAGCGAGGAAAGAACCAGCCCCTTAAGTTTCTTTAAGAACTTCACCGCACGTGGACCCCCCGGACCGATAGTCTCTACAGCAAATGGCACAAATATGTAGTCATCTCTCAGAGACTCATACTTGTGCCACTTACTCAGTTCAGCTGCCTCTGATGGCGCCCCAGCTCTAAACGAGGTACCCCTGAGATGAGAGGCCGCCAGAGTGTCTACGCAAGTAGCATCCCACACTAGGGCTTTACCTCTCTCCCAAGGGACAAATGACATACCGTCGGGTCTCCTGCCATCGTCTCTAAATATTCAACAAGGCTTTAAAACCGAGGGAACATTTATAGAGACAAGAGCCCTTCGGATGACATCGTTCAACGAAATATATAAATATATATATATAGAAATATATGTAAATTTTAGCTTTCTGTACTTCTTCTCCATATAAACTTAAACTATGCCAAGTGATACACTCCGACACACAGAATGTTGCTGTGTTTCAAATAGTGAGTGGCGGGAACCGGAAAATAGTCGCGGATTGACAGCGTATCTCCATTTTAATTCTTAATAGAGATTAGATGTAGTTATCTCTGGATACAGCATCCACTCACCACCCGCTTGGTGTGAGTTTGTCTTATTTAAAAAATCAATGTCAATCATTTTATACGTGGTAGAGCCTTGCTCTAGCTATATTAGTAGTATAGTTGTAGCACGAATGGGTCGGCTAGACTGGGGAAGAACCACGCTCTCACAGAATACCAGCGTAAAATAACAGCTTAACCGTGTTTCGTATGGTGAGTGTAAAGAACTTAAGACCCTTTTTACTGGTGACAACGCATCTATATTTTGATTCTTTATTGAGGATAGATGTAGATGTATTTTGGTCACAGCAACCACTGACCATCAGGTGGACTGTGTGCTCGTTTGTCACCCTATCCTATTAAAAAAAATGAACTTTCGTTCACCACTGTACTTAAAAGCAATCGTTTTAAACCGTTGTTGTATACACACCTCACTTTATAGAATACAGTCCCTCCCCTACATTCATTATCAGCGTGAAACAGACGCGCGAATGGGGCAATGACGTGGAATGAAATTTATTTTATCTTACACTAGCTGTGAAATTAGGATATTGAATAGTTCGCCTAAGGTTCAAATTCACTTGAGTAAAGTTTATTATTTAAAGTTTTTTTTTTACATAGAAAAGGCAAACGAGCTTACAGATCAAATGATGGTAAGCCTCGCCCGCCGCTCGTTACCGTTACAGCCTACTAAAGTCCACAGCTGAACATAGGCCGCCCTCATAGATTCCCTCATAGGAGGATATTTGCCAAAATTGCCACGATTGGAAAGCAGGTTGGTAACAGCAGTTTATTTTTTATTTTTAGTCGTTATCGGGAAGACGCTGCTGCCCATCTCCTGATTTCTTACGACACCCATGGTCTTTATAAAAGTATGAAAATAATTTATAATAAAAGTAAGAAAGAATGATAACGTGTGGATAGATAAAGATGTACAAAAGGTTGTGCAAGAAAAGAAGAAAGCGTGGTTGGATTGGTTAGCAACAAAAGCTAACCAAAAAGTTCAAAAGGCAACGGATGACGAGATAAAGGAAGCAAGAACGAAGTATAAAAGATTGAAAACAGCAGCGAAAGAAATTGTGTCTAGAAAGAAAGAAGAACGAAAGGATGATTTCGATAGGAGGCTCACTGAAGATTTCCAGTCAAACATTAAGTTTTTCTGGAAAACCATCAAAACAGCCAGAGGAAAAACTTCTACCTCGGAGCTGAGTACAATCAGGAGTCAAGATGGAAGCATTATAAAAGGAGAATAATGTGTGCTAAAGAGATGGAAAGAGTATTTAGAAAGTTTGTTTGAAAGAGAGGAAGTGCAGGTACAGCATCTGCCACCTTCCACGGAAACTAATATAAATGTTGATGAAAATGAGATAAGCATGGATGAAATAGTGAAAGCGTTGAAAAGTATGAGATTAGGTAAGGCTGCAGGGTATGACAGGATTACCGTCGAGATGCTGAGGGCTGGACAGGGCCTGGTGGCTAGTCAGCTGTACCGCCTTTTCAATCTGTGCTGGCGAAATGGGCAAGTACCGGGAGACTGGTGCAAAGCCGTAATCGTGCCATTGTATAAGGGAAAAGGGTCACGGCAGGACTGCATAAATTACCGCGGTATAAGCCTTCTCAGCGTCGTCGGTAAATTGTATGCGAAAGTGTTGATTGAAAGGATTGTGAATGAAACAGACAAGAAAGTATGGGATGCACAAGCGGGATTTAGAAAGGGAATGGGATGTACGGATCAGGTCTTTTCCTTGCGGTGCATAGCCGAAAAGTATTTGGCTAAAAACAAGAAAGTCTACTGCGCGTTCGTAGATCTAGAAAAGGCCTATGATAGAGTGGTGAGGAATGAATTGTGGTCAGCACTGTCCGTGAACGGTGTGAGCAGTATCCTCATACGAGCAATGCAATCTCTTTATAGGGATTCTAGTGCTTGTGTAAGGATAAACGGGGCATACACTGAATGGTTTAATATCGAAAAAGGTGTTAGACAGGGATGTGTAGCGTCACCGTGGCTGTTTAATCTGTTCATGGACAATTGTTTGACAGATTTAAAAGAGAATGAAAGTGGGTTGAGAATGAATGAGTTACTCGTCAAATGTTTTCTCTATGCTGATGACCAAGTATTACTTGCGTCTTCGGCCGAGGAGTTGCAGGAGATGGTAACTGCTATGAGTGGAGCTTTTGTTAGAAAGGGAATGAAGATGAATGTAAGGAAGACGAAAGTGATGGTGTTTGAAAAAGATGAGGCAGTGACAGACTGCAACATTGTGATTGAAGATGAACAAATTGAACAGGTGAAAGAGTTTGTGTATCTGGGTTCAAAGTTTACAAGAGATGGAAAGTGTGAGAGTGATATCGAAAGAAGAGTGAATGCAGGAAACATGGTGAATGGAGCTTTGCACTCCTTTATGAGCAGTCGGAAGGTGTCTAACAAGGCTCGTTTGGCTGTGCATGAGGGGGTGTTGGTTCCGACACTCATGTACGGAAGTGAAACTAGGGTATGGCAGAAGAAACATGAAAGCAGAATAAATGCAGTTGAGATGAGAGCATTAAGAAGTATGATAGGAGTTAAACTGAGTGACAGGCTAAGAAATAGTGAGATAAGGAAACGTTGTGGTCTGAAAGAAGATGTAGTGACAAAAATTGAGAAAGGTATGCTGAGATGGTTTGGCCATGTCGAGAGAATGAATGAAGAACGATTGACGAAAAAAGTGTATAAGGCGAGTGTGAATGAAAGTGTTGGAAGGGGTAGACCTAGGCGGACATTTCTAGACCAAATCAGGGACGTCTTGAAAAAAGGCCAGGTCAAGAGTACCCTAAACCGTAGAGCATGTATGAAGGGAATAATGAAAGTGGACGAAGCAAAACAAGTATGTAAGGATCGTAGCAAGTGGAAAGAACTGGTCTCTGCCTACCCCTACGGGAAAGAGGCGTGATTATATGTATGTATGTATGTATGTATGAAAATAATTTAACGCGGATTCATTTGGAATTTTGGAAAGATCAACGTACGTCAAACTGCTGTTAGATTTTGTTTGTTTTTATAAGATTAAAATAAAAACGAATTTTAAAATATATGGCCTAAAAATAATAAGCCTTTTTATTTAATGTAATTTTTACTTTAAATAAAAAGGATTTTTATTTTTAGGCCATATAATTTTTATGGTTTCATTTTGTAATCTCTGCAAGGTAGACATTTAAGTAGCGATTTAGTGTTATATTTTTATCGAGCAATTTATAATTATGCGCGTTTCTATCTCCACACAACCCTTGTCCGAATATTTAATTTATCTAAAAGAATTTTTTTTTTGGGCAGTTATTACATTAAGTGAATTTACAGATGTTCAAAAAAGGTAATAATTTAAAATTAAAAATTTTGTACAACTAACTACAATATAAATTATTAAGAATAACTCGAAAATTATTAGTCAGACCAGATTTCAAATAAAAAAAGAATCATCGAAATCGGTTCACACGGAAAAAAGTTATGAGGTAACACACATAAAAAATACAGTCGAATTGAATATCTCCGCCTGTTTGAAGTCGGTAGAAATGAACTGTAAATTGCCTTAAACAACATAACTAACTGTAAATTACAACTTTTTCGTAGTATATAGATAACCAGTCTCAATAGTAACAATGCAATACGAATGTTTTTGTAATATGTATTAATAACAAAACTATTGTTTACAAATTTAACATGCACTATATGAGTTTAGTTTCTTATCGTACTTCTTTCTTTGGCATTGTAAAGGAAACAGCTACCTTTACAGTTAGAGTGACCAGTTTTACGATTACTTTTATATAAAATTATATTACTTAATTTTAAAACGACGATCTAACCATATTATTGGTATATTATCCGCCGTTTATTACAACTACACTCCGGATAAAATAAATAAGAAATATAAAATAACATCATATTACGTAAGTGCGCTACCATCAAGGGATATATAACCGTTTACATATATAGGGATATTTTACCGTTTAAATGGATTTGCA
Organism: Parnassius mnemosyne; assembly: GCA_963668995.1. Taxonomy (NCBI): domain Eukaryota; kingdom Metazoa; phylum Arthropoda; class Insecta; order Lepidoptera; family Papilionidae; genus Parnassius; species Parnassius mnemosyne. The sequence continues at coordinate 30,653,397 of CAVLGL010000088.1, forward strand.
GCCAAGTACCTAAATGAAAAATACTGATGTAATATATAATATTATCTGTTTCACCATTTCTTTAATTTTTGGTTCTCTAATTAACGTGCAGTATAATTCTTATAATTAATATCTAGCTGTCATTGTTTCCTAATTAACACGAGTTTTTAAATACCTTACTATATAATTATAGCACGAATTATCTCATATACTGATTCTAATTACCTCTGATCAGCCTGTAAAAGTATGAAATCTTACCTTATAAATGAATAGGAGACGGTTTCCTTTGTGCTTTTTATGCTATAGTTATCTGAATCTCGCCGTAATTAATTTAATTATGTTCTTTTGCAGTTTCACTTAAATGTACAACCCAAATAGGAATTTGTTTAATTTGGCTTACGACTATAGCAACAAAAGACGAGAAAAGTAATTTGTAAAATGATTTGATGATTACACAATCGAGTTGGATTTTTATTTAATAGATTTATGATACACTTGCTGAGTCGCCGCAGTGTGAGAATGTCTATTTCTTCTGGTACTGAAAAACACTGAGAAATTTAGCATACAAGTTTAGTAGTGACTATATAAAACAAACTAAAATTGCCAGATCTCTACAAAGTATAAAACAAAGTCACTTCCATCCGTCTGTACGCTTGGATCTTTTAAACAACGCAACAGATTTTAATGCCGTTTTCATCAATAAACAGAATTAGTTAATATAAAAATTTGTATGTATAATACACGCATATATAAATATGTCCGTATGTAAATATGTAACTGAACTCTTCCTAAATGGCTGGACCGATGTTGATGAAATTTTGTGTCGGTGATTAAGTTGATTTGAGAATGGTTTGGATTGACAATTGGACCCGGTAGGTGGAGCTGTTGTCGATATCCAGAAATCACCCGTGAGAATCCGTGGCGAATCGGTAGTTTAAAATTATGGGATGCTACGTTTAAGGTGCATCCGGTACAATTTTGTAAATTTAGCTAGCATGTGATAAATTACCATTACTCAGGCTTGATCACTGTTCATCAACCTCTGCAGACCTAATAATCTGAACCAGCAACTTCCTGATAAGCCAATGAAGAGGCTGTAAAAGCGAATTATTCATCGAGCTATTTTACTTCAAAGCCTTTCCTTAGGTCCGTCAAGTCTATACCGTGAATAGTCATCAAGATCTAGGTGTTACACTCTAAAAGCAACACGTGATTTCTAGTCACCTTTCAAATAATTGTGTTATGTTCCACCATCGATATATATGTACTACGCATTTTGCATTCCGAACATTGACTGTGTTCAACTGAACTGTACTGCAATCCGTATAAACTAAATATTGCGTAAATTGAAGATTTGTGAATTCCATAAGATAATTATTATTACATTTTATTTAGAAATATCTTTGTTTAGGTTAAAATAAGAGTATTTTATATTAAATTCTTATATTTATTTTATATTAAATTAAAGTCTTCGCGCATACGCGACTCTACTATATGCCGCGCATGCGCGAAGACATAGAGTAGCGCACAATTTTTGTTTGGAATAGCTTCTCTAGTACGTTACATATAACTCAATGATGAAGAATAAGAACATTTTGAACTATATATTTCAAACTAACTGTAACATACAAAACTAACTGTTAAAAGATAATTTTATACTTTGATCTATATTACATAAACGTTGCTGAATACATTGATGTGGTTTAAGAAACATGTGTAATGCGATCTAACATTAATTACTAGAGATCATATTGTTTAAAACTAATCCTAGAGTAGAGAAGTGAGCGCGAAACTTGTAACTGTCAAAACTGACAGGCCGCCATCTTGGCGTCGGATTCCCGCCAACGTGTTAGTCTCAATAATGCGCCTTGCGATAATTACTTAAGCGATTAGTCAAGTCCTTCACAGTTTAAGGTTATTTACACCATATCGTAAGTCTTTCAGACCCCACGATATTATAACACTCAACAAAAATAGGAGGAGTCTTGTACACAGCTGTGAGACGTATATAGACTGTCCATCGAAAATCGAAAAGTGTCGTTCTTAATATTTTATAATTTAAAATTTAAAATTTTGTACAGCCGACTTCAATATAAGTTATTAAGAATAACTCAAAAACTATTGGTCTGACCTTGATCAAATTCATATGGAACCACACGAGAAGTACCAGCTTTCAAATAAAAAAAGAATCATCGAAATCTGTTCACCCAGTAAAAGTTATGAAGTCGGCAGAAAAGTTCTTTACATGTTCTGTAACTCAATGTTAAGTTAAAGTCTGCTCTACCTGTGTTTCCTATAACGAGCCTGAAGGAATTAAAATAATGTTTTAATTTCTAAGGATTTGCTTCTATTACTACCATAAAATTTAAACATAAAATTCTATATAACATTTAATCCAACTTTAGTTATTGAGTATTACTTTATGGTATAAGGGTAACAAACGGGCACACAGTTCACATGATGGTAAGTGAATGCTATCGACGATTAAGCATCAAAATGCAGATGCGTTATCACCCCTGACTACTAAACCAGAAACGCCTCGTTTACAGTAAAAATGATCTCCGGTTCTCTAGAATCACTTCTGTGAAAGCGAAGTCCTTCCCCGGTCGAGCCAACCCATTAGTGCTACAACTATAATATGATTGCAGCTTGCCCTACCGAGTACAGAAATTATATCAAAAATATTTAGTATTTTCATCCCTCATGGTACATATACGAGGCTTAAAGTCTCACACTGATGCAGATAATTAAGCTTCCGTCGCAACTAATACTGATTCATACTTGATATTCCATTCTAATTCTACTTGATAAAGAAATTTCATCGGAATTTGTGTTCAAACATAATTTAAAACTAAAAAAATTGTACAGCCAACTTCAATATAAGTTATTAAGAATAACTCAATAACTATTGGTCTTACCTTAATCAAATTCATATAGGACCAAACGAGAAGTATGAGCTTTAAAATAAAAAAAAATCATCGAATTCGGTTCACCCAGTAAAAAGTTATGAGGTAACACACATAAAAAAAACATACAGTCGAATTGAGTACCGTCTTCTTTTTGGAAGTCGGCAGAAAATGCGTTACCAGACGAGTCCATATTAGACTGATATCTGATATTTCAATTCGTAATTGTTACTTTTTCGAAAACAAAAACATTGTTACACGACGGTGTAACAGTTTCCCCTTTTAAGGACGCGAAGGTGAGGGTAATGGTCCAGACGCCGTTAATTATTGAGTTTACTCCAAGACGTTACTCTTATTGCTTTAACAATGTCTGAGTTGGGGCCTCGGATAGGTTTGTAACGTGGCACGTAGGAATCTTAAAGCAATTTAAACTTTGACTGAATGCACCGAGCTTGAACAATTGACTTTGTTATAATTACTATATTAAAACATTAAATAGAGTCCTTTGCCAATTCTTTTTTTTTTGTAAAAATATCTTCAATATTTTGCTTACGTGCTAGAATCAGGCTGCAGCTATATAATGGTTGTCGCGAATGGGTCGGCTCCACCAAGGACGATGCTCTCATAGAATACCAGAGTAAAATAGCAGCTTAATGCTGCTGTATCATATGGTGAGTGTAGAAACGGCTTATCAGGCCGTCACTTTATCTTGTTTCGAAAAAAAATTTGTTTCAACGTGAATCTAATTAAGGAGTCACAGTAATTAGAGGAAATTGACTACTAGCCTGTACTCTGTAGTGACTTAAACACCTTTGGTAATTCACTGTAAATACAATAAGAGAAACTTATTTTGATTCTGGGGTTTCTTTAGTAATGAGTGTACTCAACAGTTCAAAATACATACTATACTGCAAACTAAAGTTAAGTAAAGTTACACACTCAATATTGCTGCAACTTTGCTGGAAAGGGTCGGCTCGACCGGGGAAGGACCACGCTCTCACAGAATACCGGCGTAAAATAGCTGCTGTGTTTCGTATGGTGAGTGTAGAGAACCGGAGGCACAGACATTCCATCTCAGTCCTCAAGGGTGACAACGCATCTGCATTTTGATTCTTATTTGAGAATAAATGTAGATGTCTATGGGCCACAGCATCCACTTATCATCAGGTGGACTGTGTGCTCGTTTGCCACCCTAATTCTATAAAAAAATCTAAGCAGCCATAATACACTATTGACTGACTCTTTCATAAAAATGTGTCTTCTTGATCAACTGTCTTTTAAAAGCTCTGCTCATGCATGCTATAAATTGTATTATATTTTTTTAACAAAATTATTGAGAAACTAACGTTAAAAAGCCTGCCAAGTGCGTGTCAGACTCACGTATGAAGGGTTCCCTACCATCGTAAAACACATTTTTAGTAGGGGAGCCCCCTTTAATTTTTAATTTATTTTTATTTTTACTATTTTACTTATGTGTATGTGTATGCAAGTGAATTTAGAGAGCTAGTTGTAAACAAGATGATAGAGATGGGTGATATGGAAGGAATGAGTGTGAATGAGTGCTGGAAGGAAATGGCTGATTGTATCAGAAGTGTGGCAAGGAAGGTGTTAGGAGAAACAAAAGGGAAGCGTACGATAGATAAGGATGGGTGGTGGTGGAGTGAAAGTATTAGAGAAGTTTTGAGAGAAAAGAAAAATGCCTTTAAAGAATGGCAGAGCGTAGAAGACCAGAATGAATCCATAAAAGAAAGTAAGAGAGGGGCGTATAAAGAATGTAAGAAGAGAGCGAAGAAGGAAGTTGCTATTTGTAGGGCAGAGGCGCACGATAAATTATATCGGTCCCTTGAAAGCCCCGAAGGTCAAAAACGACTTTTTCAAATTGCAAGAGCGAGAGAAAGGAATGGAAGAGATGTTTCACGTGTAAAATGTATAAAAGATGATTCTGGAAGGATTTTGACTGACGATGAAAGTATAAAGAAGCGATGGAAGGAGTATTTTGAGAAATTGATGAATGAGGAGAATGAATGGAATGGTATGCTTGAAAACCCACCAGTGAATATGGGCTTAGTGAGAGAAATTAGTGTGGAAGAAGTAAAAATGGCTGTTAGGAATATGAAGAATGGGAAGGCGGTCGGCCCAGATGGAATACCAGTAGAAGTGTGGAAGTTGCTGAGGGCGGATGGATGGAAGTGGTTGAGTTTATTTTTCGGTAAATTGTTGCAGGAAGAACAAATACCTGAGGAATGGTGCAGTAGTATACTGGTTCCCATTTTTAAAAACAAAGGAGACGTTCAAAACTGCAGCAGTTACCGGGGAATAAAGCTCATGTCACATACGATGAAAGTCTGGGAAAGAGTAATAGAGAGAAGAATGAGAGAAGAGTGTGAGATAACACAAAACCAGTTCGGATTCATGCCCGGTCGAGGTACGACAGATGCCATTTTCGCATTACGCCAATTGTGCGAAAAGTACAAGCGCGTGCATAAAGATCTGCACATGGTTTTTGTCGACCTTGAAAAAGCGTACGATCGGGTTCCCCGTGAGGTCGTGTGGTGGGCGTTAAAGATGAAAGGTATGCCTGGGAAGTATGTGAGGTTGGTCCGTGCTATGTACAGAGCATCCCGTACATGTGTACGATCTGCCGCGGGAACTACGGGCAGTATCGATGTGGCGGTAGGGCTGCACCAAGGGTCGGCACTGAGCCCTTACCTCTTCCTACTGATTATGGACGCTTTGACGTCGGACCTGCAGGATGAGGCACCCTGGTGCATGCTCTTTGCCGATGACATCGTGCTTGTCGGGGAAGAAGGCATCGAGGTACAGAGCAGACTGACGGGGTGGCAACGGAGGCTGGAAAGTGTTGGCCTGAAGATCAGCAGATCCAAAACCGAATATCTGTGCTGTGATTTCGGCGGTCTTTCCAGTCCTGTACCCATGTCGTTGGATGGCGCTATACTGCCTATCTGCTCAGATGTCAAGTACCTCGGTTCCCTCATTCAAGGCGACGGCGGAATAGATAGAGCTGTGCAGCATAGGATTAACGCAGGGTGGATGAAATGGCGACAGGTCACAGCCACAACGTGCGATCCCCGAATGCCAATAAGGCTGAAGGGGAAAATTTACAAATCGATCATCCGACCTGTCGTCATGTATGGAAGTGAATGCTGGGCCGTCAAGAAGAAGGATGAAAATAGACTGCATGCGAATGAAATGAGAATGTTACGATGGATGTGTGGTGTGACAAGGATGGATAAGATAAGGAATGAGTATATAAGAGGAAGCCTGAAAGTAGCGCCAGTGGTAGAAAAGGTGAGAGGAAGCAGATTGGCATGGTTTGGGCATGTGATGCGGAGGAATGAAACTCATGTCACAAAACGAGTGTTGAATATGAATGTGGAGGGACACACGGGCAGAGGAAGGCCGAATAAAAGATGGATCGATTGTGTGAAGAGTGATATGAGAATGAAAGGAGTAAGTATGGAAATGACGGCTGATAGAGAGGAATGGAACAAAAAGATTTACTGCGCCGACCCCAGATAATGGGAAATGGTTTAGAGAATGATGATGACTATTTTACTTAATATTATTATTTATGTTAATAGTTGTTATAGCGGCAATAGAAAAACACTTTCTGCGAAAATTTTCACAGTCTACCCGGATCACGATACAACCCGGTGACAGGCAGACGGTTGGTTACTCTTTGATTACGGAACCCTAAAAATGATTTGAATAGTTCTTACAATCCGTTTTAATTCACTAGTTAGAAAAGAAACCCCCATACAGTATTTTATATTAATTTGAAATTTACATTTAAGTAACTAGGTTGCTTCATATAAAGTCAATTGCCATAGTTGCCACGCTAGCAGGCGGGTTGACAACCGCAGTTTGTTCTTTGTTTATAGGAATAGGGTGACAAACAAGCACACAGTCCACCTGATGGTAAGTGGTTGCTAAGACCCATAGACATTTACACTACATTTATCCTCGTTTGCGAATCAAAGTGCTAGATGCGTTGTCACCCGTGAGGACTAAGTAGGATTGCCTCTTTTCCAGTCAAAAAGGGTCTCCGGTTCTCTACACTCACCATACGAAACACGGCCGTGTTAAGCTGATTTTACGCTGGTATTCTGTGAGAGCGCGGTCCTTCCCCGGTCGAGCCGACCCATTCGTGCTACAACTATACTACTAATATAGCTGCAGCATGGCTCTACCACGTTGAAGTTTCTAATTTTGTGTTGTTATCTGGAAGATGCTACTGCCCATGTCCCGTTTTTGTATGATGACCCCCACGTATGTGACAGTGAATATTCCTGTGTTGATAGTTATTATTAGACCACCTCCACACGGTGTCTCATCATGAAGCAATCTTTGGGGGAGGCCTATGTTCAGCAGTGGTTTTTATAGGTTGTAATAGATGGATAAAAGTAAGTTGAAGTTGAAGTAGCGGCACAAAAGTCTAGCAGTGACCGATATTACACTTAAATCGCATTAATTGGCTTATTACGCATAATTCGCGCTGATTGGTTCGTGCGTATCGTTTGCACGCGCTGATTGGCTCTCCAGTCACATTCGTGCAATTCAACGTGCGCGTCCCCTCCACGTTTCGTTCACCGCTAGACTTATGTGCCGCGACTTGTACTGCTACTGGTAGTAATAGTGGTAGTAAAATGTTTGAAGTGAAAACTTCTTTAGAGTCGTTGGGATTTTAAACTCGATGATCGAAAAAGCAACACCAAAAAGAGATAAACATATACATGTATGGTATTTAGCCTGCGAGAGAATGAGATAAAATACAGTATACAGTGTTTATTATAAATTTATTTATATTTTTAATTACACAAAGCCTACAATTATCCTACTCCTGACATTGTATTCGTCTCATTCTCTCCTGTTTCACTTCTACCGCGTGTGAACTGCTGCGCACATGTTCTTTATTTCAGTAACTAAGTTGAAGTTAAAGACAATACTCATTTCTGATATGGTAATACAGCTGATAGTACCGCTGCACTGCTCCAGTGGGATTTGGGAAATTTTAGATGACCTTGAAATATTTTACAATTTTATTTACTTGTAGGGCTCCTCATTATATTTCCTTCACTGCCGAGCACGTCGCAGTGCCGTCGAGGGTCGAACTCGCTGCTCGCGTACTATGACAAGCACCACCCATAACTACCACAGCTTTATATATTTAAGTAATATAAAGTTAATTATACTAGATTACTGAACTAAACGTTTAGAAATTTACTCTACAAATAAAGAGTATCATCGCATCAATGTAACTCTGCTCAAGTAACATTAATCTTCTGTATAAAAAATAAAAACACCATATTCCAAAAGGGGAGCATTAAAAAAACTTTCACGTCTGATACGAAATTGATTCCGCAATAGTTTGGACCTAAATCGGTCCAATCCAATTATCGTAACAATCGTTCCAAAAGCCTAATGTCGGGTAATGAAACGCAATTCAGCAATTAAAAGATAAACTCAATGGCCGCGGTGTTCAAACGACGTGTACGGACCACCCTGATGGAGGCCACTATGCATGAATGCGAAAGAATTTTCTTTAAGGTATCTGATGAGCAATTCTAGTTTTTATGTGAACAATAATTATTAGTAACTAGCTGGTACCCGGCGCGTGGTGCCGCAGAAGAAATAATTGTGGAGATATCGTTTTGAAATCGTAAGAGTTATATTGTTTGATTTGAAATGATAATGATGATGACATAAAACTTTAAAATAAATTTGTCGGTATGATACGCGCGCTACCTACTGTAAGTTAATTGTTCTATGCTGTATACCTTTGCGCAAGTGCAAGCAATAAGTTGACAAAGTTTTACTGCAATCTGATGAACGGTATGGCAGCGTAAAAAATACGAACAAACAAATATATATATTTTTTATATATTAAAATATGTGTTTTGTATGATGGCGGCGGAAGAGGCAACTGTAGAAAATGCTAGAAAATTCTTATGGCTTTTGTTAAATATAGTTACCTATCTCTTTTAAATAAAACTACGGATTTTTTGGCGTATATTAACTTATATTATCTTTTGATTAAAATTAATTTTATGGATTTTATCGAGTTTAATTATACTTATTTTTAAATTCCCGACATTTAAAAAAGTTTTATTAAAAGATAAAAGTAGTTTTATTCAATGTGTGTTCGCGTAAATATAAGAAATCATTATTTTATATTCCCAACGTTTCGGAGTATGACATAATATTAAAATTTAATATACGTCATAACATCTGTAAAAACTGGTTTTATTTAAATGCGTTAGAAATCATTATACATATATAACCGTCACATTTACCGTGTAATGGCGGTGTAAGAATATCCACTACTCGTAATGATATGCATCATGGGTGTCGCAAGAGACGACAGAGGGAACCAAATCAGGAGATAGGCAGCAGCGTCATCCTAATAAGGACTAAAAATAAAAAACTGTGGTTGCAACCCGCTTTCTAGGCATTGCAACTAAGGCATAGATATATCCTCCCTATGAGGTAATCTATGGGGGAGGCCAATGTTCAGCGGTGGACTTTTATAGCCTGTAACCGTCACGGTATACAGATCAGGCTATAGACTAGTGGCAGCGTCAATGGTCGTGAATCCGCGTGCCGAGCCTGACGATTAAGACAAATCCTTCTTAGGAGAGGCTCATGGCCAAAAATGGATACAAGCTCATGAAGAAGAAGAGAAGTTTGAACTGAAAGAAATTGTAGTTAATTAAAACCCCAATAGATTAATAGAAGAAGCGGTCTTAGCGGTCAGGCTACACGTGGTAGAGCCATGCTGCAGCTATATTAGAAGTATAGTTGTAGCAAGAAAGCGTCGGCTCGGCCGGGGAGGACCACGCTCTCACAGAATAGCAGTGTAAAATAGCAGCTTAACACTGATGTGTTTCGTATGGTGAGTGTAGAGAATCGGAGACCCTTTTTACAGGAAAAGAGGCATTCCATCTTAGTCTTCACGGGTGACAATGCATCTGCAATTTGATTCTTTATTGAGGATAGATGTAGATATTATGGGTCACAGCAACCACTTACCATCAGGTGGGCTGTGTGTTCGTTTGTCACACTATCCTATGAAAAAAAAGGAACCGCAGTCTACTTCACGTAAGGATGCCTCGTGTAGAGGCGGAACACGTGTCGTATTATCGACGGTGGTGTGTCTTCCCTAGTGTAGTGGTGGTGGGAGCGGTAGTGCTGAAATTAGTGGTGTTAAACTACGTAAGACAAATAAATTTTTTATTACGTAGATCATAGCTAATGAATTTTAAAATTCATGAATATTAAAATCGCCATTTTTTCCTTTTCTTTTTTTTTATAGTATAGGGTGACAAACGAGCACACAGTCCACCTGACGGTAAGTGGTTACTGTGACCCAGAGACATCTAAATCTATCCTCAATAAAAAATCAAAATGCAGATGCGTTGTCACCCGTGAGGACTGAGATGGAATGCCTCGATTCCAGTAACAAAGCGTCTCCGGTTATCTACACTCACCATACGAAACACTGCAGCGTTAAGCTGCTATTTTACGCTGCTATTCTGTGAGAGCGTGGTCCTTCCCCGGTCGAGCCGACCCATTCGTGCTACAACTGTACTACTAATATAGCTGCAGCATGGCTCTACTACATATAAATACACGGCGCACCCGATATACGTCATAATAATAAATCATTGAAACGTAGGTATTGTACTATGACTGTAATTCGACAATTACAATATCCTCATTGTATTACTGATTGCGATGGTCCCGGCAGACGTAGCAAGTTAACCTCTGAATAAGGGTTCAGAAAATTAGCAAAGGAACAAGCGGAAAATGTTATTAAATTAGGTGAACAGTACAAGTGACAAAATTGTAGCGGGCGAGTTTGAAAATAATTTGTAATGACTGTCGTTATCTATTTAATTCGAATTTTAGGTATGTTTCAATTTATGTTTAATGATATAAAATTTTATTTGTTGTTGTGTATTTAATACGTTACTATCTTGTACGTGGTAAATACCTGCTGCTATGTCATAGTTGTATCACGAATGGTTCGGCTCGACCGAGGTAGGTCCTTTATTACTGATACCTAACAGGCATTTTATCCAAATATGAAATTGACTTAATTATGACGAACAAGCGACAACTAAATAATACGTTGCAAAGCCACGCTGTAGCTACAATAGCTGTAGGACCACGCTCTCACCGAATACCAGAGTGAAACAGCAGAATAATACTGCCATGTTTCGTATAGTGAGCATAGAGAATCGGAGGCTATTTTTACAGGTAACAAGGTATTCCATCTCAGGTCTGGCTTCTACATTTTGATTCTGCATTAAAGATAGATGTAGATGTCACAGAGCATCCATTTACCATCATTTTTTGAATAGAGTAATTTTTTATTCAATATATATTATTACATAATACTTATTGAAAGTCATTTTTTATTTACCACTGGTCCGGAAAATACCTCTGTCCTGGGAAGAACCAGCAAGAAACCCAGCGGGACTTTTTTTTTCAAACATATTTCACTTAACAATAATTTCGTTTATACAATTTTTAAATGATTTTTCATAGAACCAGCATGGTGCCGATCACCTTATTTGAACTGTATGCTGTGCTGTGTTGCGTTTATGATATGTGAACGAAACGTTTATCAATTGCTTATTTTTATATTAGATAGATGCAAACTAAAAATATTGTGTACAGTCTTTGACTTTCATAAAAACTCAATTCTAAATCGCCATAAGCTTATAAATGTTTGCCCAATTTGTAAAGGAAGGGATCGGCACAGAAGTCTTGCAATTAAAATAGTTCTATTCTGAAACAAATTGACGACATATTGCTTGTGGTAATGGCAACTAATGTCTATTCTCTGCATAATATTTCTTATCAATGGATTAGTCGACGTTGATCGATAGTTTCGATTACACCGATCGATCGATGGCATCGATATATGGTAGAATTGCATTGATCGATCGTCGATCGATGTCGATCGATTGGTGTGGTAGCTTTAGCTGATCGACGGATACTGGTCGATTAAACGTTGTACAATCATCGATCGACAATTAATCGATGTAGTTGTGGGCTTGTGATCGGTATCTTTCAATATACATTCGAATAATTCAGTAGCTCGAGCGACGTCGACTAATGCCATCGTTCGATCGGTGTGGTAGAAACTACCGATCGACGTCGACTAATCTATACCACCATCGATCGCTCGATTGGTGTGATAACACCCTAACAAAAAAAATTACTTCAACATAGCTTCTGTAGTCGGTACTAAATTAAAGTATATCAAGGAATTAATAATAACGCTCCTTCTTCAGAATAATGTTATATTATGTGATTTTTTTTTGTTTTGTAATCGGTACTTTTTATTAAACTTTTTATTAAAAGTTAAATTATTGAATGTCATAAATTCAAGGTAATAACAAAAATTTCGTTTACGCATTAAAATCTTTGTCCCATATTGTTCCACACCTAAAGTATAAATAATATATATGACGAGAACCATGTAGTGGCGATGTAAGAATATCCACTACCCCATATCATCCCGTGGGTGTCGCAAGAGGCGACTGAGAGAAAGAAATCAGGAGATCGACATTAGCGTCTTCCTAATAACGACTAAAAATAAAATAAAACTGCGGTTGCCAACCCGGTTGTCAGCGTTGCACTTATGGAAATTACCCCCACTATGAGGCAATTTATAGGGAAGGCCTATTTTAAGTAGTGGACTTTAATACGCTAACGGTAAAGTATAAAATCGGTTTATCCGTTTCCGAGAAGTCTGAGAATATACATAAAAAATCATACGCGTCCAATATAGTACCGTCTAGTTTATTGGAACTCGGTTAAAAAATCTGCGAGGACTGCGGCGGTATCACTCAGCTTTTTCTCCTTTTCTGCATTTAAATACAGAACTGGCCAGATATTTTTCCAAATGCGTCAAACAAAATACATTTCTTGCAAGGTATTCCCAAGGTATGCAGACTGTTGAACGCAGTTTGAATACGCCTTGTGATCGTTGTTGTTTTTAATAATAAGGACAAGAGATGTAACCAGGCCTATTACTTTCAGTGAAACACCACTGATTGATAAAAAATAGTGAGAGTAATAAACAAACACACAGTCTACCTGATAATAAGCAGGGCCACACCATAGACATCTGTATATAAGGTAAAGGCACCTAATTCCGAGAGGTTTTAAATTTAGCACCATATTCCGAGGTATTTAGAAAACTATGTTTACGAGTGATTTGCAAGCTCTTTTTTATAGAATAAGGGTGACAAACGAGCACACAATCCACCTGATGGTAAGTGGATGCTTTGGCCGATAGACATCTACATTTATAGTCAATTAAGAATCAAAATACAGATGCGCCGCCACCCCTGAGGACTGAGATGGAATGCCTCGTTTCCAGTAAAAAGGATCTCCGGTTCTCTACACTTGCCATATGAAACAGTAGCATTGAGCTGCTATTTTACGCTGGTATTCTGTGAGAGTGTGGTACTACCCCGGTCGAACCGACCCATTCGTACTGCAACCACAATATATGTAGCTACAGCATGGCTCTACCATTTAAAACTCTTATAACATTGCGTAGTCATATAATCAAAGCTCTGGAGTAATGTGTATACGCTTTAAAACATGTGGTTAGTTTTGTGTCAGTGTTTGTACTAGCAAACCCACGTTTCATATATTTTGACCCCTATGCACGTGAATACCATGCTTTTTTAAATATTGATTTTTTAGTTATTTTTGTACAGTGTGTGTAATTTTTTGACTTTTACTATTACATAGAATATATTCTTAATCGAAAACACTTAACTTTTGCATGTTTTTCTGAATAGATCAAGGTAAAAATATAGCGGAATTAGGTGCCATATATTTCAGCCGGTTCCTTATTTCAATGTATACCGCGAAGTAACGATTTTAGATACTTGATTTCGTTTTTAATATTCAGGATTGTTTTTATTAGTAGGCCCTTCCCGCTTTGTGTTTGACAATTTAAAAAGACAATGAATATTAAAATCTATTTCTGAGGTATACTTTTGCATTTCATTCACTAATTATAATACGTCAAACGTGATCTATTTAGGTATATTGTTAATTCATTGTGTGAGTAAGCTAGAACGAAAATTAAAGTTCATACATAATTCGATGTAATGTATAGCAAGTAATTTATTATATTTAAGATGATTTTGCAATTAAGTATTTATCTATGTATAAATTATGCAAAAAATTTGCAATTTTTAATACTCGGAATAAAATAGATTTTTGGTATGAAACGCTATTTTATTTTCTTTTATTTTATTTCTTTAAGGACAGCCAGGGGTAATAACAATAATACATGTTCACAAAAAATAATATTATATTAGTTTAATTTTAAAATGTAAACCTACTATTAAAGGCAGCCACAACATGCTTCACAAGAAGAGTAAACACTAAAACGAGAAATACCAAAAATAAAAAATAAAAAAATACTTTTAAATTGAGACACCTTAAAACAACACAGGAGGGAAAAACACAATAACCAATTAAACCAAATAACAAAATTCACATACATATCGAACTCTTAAATATCTCTCCTACTTTTACTCTAACTATTCCGGTGTACCGTGTATAGTAGATCGAGATAAGGCTCTATGAGCATCTTATTCCGCGGCATATGCACACGCAAAATAGAGTGTTCACAATTTAACGCAGCTTGTTGTGCACTTTCCATTAGTTTCAATAACGTGTAGGCTCTTATTTCCTTTAAATCACTTTCACAAACTTAGGCAAGTAGTTGTAAACATTTATGTATAAAAATTCACAAACTACATTATATCATTTTACACAATATCTTGCCTCAGAAAGAGCCACATGTTTTTATGCAGCTATTAATATTACGAGTATTAAAATATATATATATATATATATATAAAATAAATAAATAAAATTGATTAGCTAGGTAGGTACATATATTAGGTAATAATAGGATTTTGTTTCATAAGTATATTTTATTTATATTGATTATAAGAATGGATGCTTATTACGCAACCAATCCATATATTATTATCCCCACAAATTTTCACATATTTACATAATAGTGCAAATTTGCTCTCGCTGTAGATTTTGTGAAAGAAAACAATACCTTGTTAATTAATTAATTGCATTATTAAGAATAAAATTAACTTGTCAGGTCAATATAGTCCAACTTGGAGTAAGTCTGACAATTTTTCCCAGCCGAACATACTCATAAACAACTTTGAGGGTAATTTTCTCGACTACTATTAGCATAAGTGTGGTATGGACATTCCACATGACCTTTGTCTAGTCCATGTTAATTTTAAGGTCTATCCGTTGGTAGACACTATTTATTAATAATTTTTAATTCTAGAATATTTTCAGATCCCAAAAATCTGTTTAATCTACCCGCTTGTTGAATGGCCCCGTCTTAACCCCTCCCCCGCTTCACCATCAGAGTATTTCACGCTGAAATTTCAATTGGTACCCAAGTTTCCCAATTAAAAGTCACTCAAACGTCCCGTTTCAACCCACTATAGCGCTCAAGCGCTTTATTAGAAGATGGAAACAGTGATATTGGATTTTATTGTAGCTTTTATAAGTTCGCTTTCAGTAAGAGACAAATTTCATAAAGCTGTTTAACTGACAGCGTCGGGAATTTGGAGTTGATTCTTATTAAATTTGTGAATATTGTATTTGGCTTCTATTTTGAATTCCATTTGATATTATTGTGACTGAAGTTATATAACATTTTTGTGTTTCTTAGTGTTACCTCTACACTCACACACAAAGATTTCTTTGTACTAAATGTTAAACAAAAACTTATTATTCCATTTGTTTGGAAGTGATTGTGATCAAACTTCAAGAACAGATAGTGAGCACCGCCAGGAATGATCTATACTATATTTTATCCGAAAAACTTGACGTAGGTATTATTTTTGAAATCGAAAAATTGAAAAAAGAAATGTTCATAGTTGATTATTAAAAAAAAAAAATTTAAAGACTGCACATTAATAGATAACCAGGTAAAGCCGGGTAATAAATTATTAATAAATAAAATCTTATATCTGTGATTTGTCTGTACTCTGTATCTAAACGCCACATGTCTATGTTCGCATCGCTTCACACTGAGGCTTCACACCTTCGAGATGGAACGCGTTAAAAGCAAAAAGCTGTTATTAACGCTACCGTTGCCGTAACGTCGTAACGAATAATTAACTAACGAGTCATTATGCCGCTAATGATGGCTAATTATTTGTTAGCTACACGTATGTTTATAATTATGTAAAATTAATATCGGTGCTTGGGCCTGTGTTTAGTAATATACAATGTATATTTGTAAGCTGTGGGTCAATCTTTAATTATTAATTTGTGAACTGGGGCATACCTTTACACACATTCATTAATTTCTTAGTAATGGCGCTTTTTTGATGCTCTTATCTTTTATTACATTAAAGGTTATAAAGAAAACTTGCTCCATAATATTATGGTTTCAGATCAATGACTTTTAAATATTAACAAGCGATAGACGGGACAAAACGGTCAAATTAATCTATTACTTGTTACCTGTAGGCAATATGTCCGCTAGTGTAATATGAGACCACGAGAGGTCTTATTCGTGTGCAATAATTTTGGCTACAAGAAAATAAATGTATTTTTACTGCAAACATGCGTCGGTGCTTCACGACAGTCCTAAACATGCTCACAAGATGTTCAAGAACATCCCCACCGTTGCATCAGATTTGAAAGAATACCGAATCCTACAAATGATACACCAGACTATTGAAACTAAAAAACATCCTAATTTCAATATAGAAGACGCATGGGAGCTGCCATTTGCCTGGAATCCCACAATTAACAAAATTAATTAGAAATCCAAGCATACCACTGCAAGACTTCACGATACTGTCAGCTCGTTCTGGGTAGAGCGGACCAAAAATGAATATTCAAAACCTGAAGGTAGCAAGGCTAACTATAATATCGGGATGTCAAATATTTCAGTCCCCCCCCCCCTCCCCGTGACCATGGGTGCTGTAAAGCACCCGCAACATCGGAAATTAAAATAACTAAATTAAACGCGAAAAATCCGTAAAAATAATTTTATTCAATGTGTAGTATTCGCGTTCATATAAAAAATCATTGAAGGAAAATAATTTACGTATAAAATATAACAAATGTGCTGAAATTTTTTCTAATTATTTTAACACGTGTTTTGCTATTTAAATCTAGATAACGTTACTAACGTTGAAAAAGTTCCTAATGGCCGCTCTATAAACTTTTGAATCTCTTTGTTTCAGCTAATATATTATTTCTATCAAGCGCATTGATCTAGTTACAAACAAGACAGAAATGTAACTTTTTATCATTATTTCATTAGTTATTAACGTTTGTGTCAAATTTATTTTTAAAAATAATTCCGTATGACACGAATCCGAAGTGTAAAATCCTAGATAAATTTAAAGGTGATTGCGAAATTGCGAAGCGAGCGAAATTTTCTTGAAGTGTTCTAGGAAAATAAATTCTAAAAACAATTTTCACGGTTGTAAAGCGGAGTGGAGAGGCGAAATAAGTGTGAAAAATCGTTCGCGACTTCACCAACTAATGGCCTGGAATAATATCTTACGAATAGTGATGTACATTAATTGTTTTACTGATGCCGTATATCGATAGAGTCATTATATTTCAAATTTGTAATTAAAAAACATATAATTTTATTTTCTGTACACATTTCTGTATTGACGGTATTCAATGAGGGCATCCACGACTTTTTCTGCCACCAGGGCGGTGCACTAGAAAGTGAGGTATAATATTTGACAGATTTCATAGCGGGGAAGTTAATTTGTTCGGAAAATGTAAAAGTTATTGTTTATTTTTGTACTATTAGCTATATTTTATATTTATAACATTAAAAATAAATAAACCAAAACACAGATATTCATAAAAGTAGAAAAATTTAAAAAAAAGTTAAAAATGTGCAAAGAATTAAAGAGCAAGCCACTGACGCTTGTTTTGTGTATTAATATAATACTCTAGAAACTGATAAACTTTTTTTAAAAACAACTTCTTAATTAAATTAAATTGTGTAACAAAAAAACTTTACCTCAGTGTCAACTAGCGACATCTGGTGAGCAGAAAATTATTAGCCCTCATTCGACTGTATATTTTTTATGTATGTTACCTCATAACTTTTTACTGGGTGAACCGATTTCGATGATTAAGATTAAATACCCTGATTGGGGGAAACTTGACTAAGCTTATTGCGATCTGTATCTATTATTGTTTTTGCGCAAATTTATGTGGTTCAGCACTTTTTTGCCGACCTCAAAAAGGAGACGGCACTCAATTCGACTGTATGTTTTTTTATGTGTGTTACCTCATAACTTTTTACTGGGTGAACTGATTTCGATGATTCTTTTTTTATTTGAAAGCTGGTACTTCTCATGTAGTTTTATATAAATTTGATCAAGGTCTGACCAATAGTTTTTGAGTTATTCTTAATAACTTATATTGAAGTCGGCTGTACAAAATTTTTAATTTTAAAATATTCCAATTGCGTTTATAGAAACGCCTTTTTAATTAATTTGTTAATGTATTTTTTGAATAAGTTTAGGTCTAACTCATCCCTACGGTTTCTTCTATAGCCCGCAATGCCACCATAAGAAGAATTGACTGTTAATCACCACGCTTATTAGACTGATTGGCAATTGCAATAGCAAAACGTCGCTCCCGTCTCATTTATTTTAAATGTGGCTTATTTCACAAGATTCCATGTTTAATTTTAAATTATTTATAATTATAAGAGATATCTCCATCTATCGAAAGTTTGAAAGCCATAAGATATATCTCACCTTTTCCATGACTTGCCTCTCACGAGACCCTTGGTACGAAAGGGGGTGACTCTTTAGCCACCATCACGTCTTTTAATTCTTTAAGCTCCTATATTACGCTCGTATTCTGTGAGAGCGTGGTCCTGCTCTGATCGTGCCGGCGCCGGCCTGATTGTAAATGGATGCTGTGGTTCATAGACATCAACAAGTATGTTTATCCTCGATTAAAAATCAAAATGCAGATGCGTTGTCACCCCTGAGAACTAAGCTGAGATGTCGTGTTTCCAGTAAAAACGGTCTCCGGTTTTTTACAATCACCATACGCAACACAGCATCATTAAGCTGCTATTTTACGGTGGTATTCTGTGAGAGTGTAGTCCTACCCCGCTCGAGACGATGCATTCGTGCTACAACCATAATATAGCTCAAGCGTGGTTCTACCACGTATTAAATCTTAACAGAATACTTTTACATGGAATTTCTCTTGAAACGTTAAATTGTATAAAATAAACAACAAGGCCTGATACAATTATTTGCAGGCCATATAAATATTTATTCAGTACGGATTTCTAGTCCCAGGTCTGCAGCAACGAAGCCAATATTAAGCCATAACTAGTACTAACTAGATACTGTGCCGTCTTAAAACCTTAATGTTATTAGTAGAGGCACGAAAGTCTAGCGGTGATCGTTATTGCGCATAAATCACGCTGATTGGCTCATACGTATCTTTCGCATGTGCTGATTAACTCTCCAGTCGCATTCGTGCAATTAAATTCATGCGCGTCCTCTCCACGTTTCGTTCAGCGCTAGACTTACATGCCGTGACTTGTGATATATGATTGTAGGTTAGAAATGAATTTTTCTTTTCTTTTTTTTTTGTTAAGCTAAAAAAGGAGGAGGTTGTAAATTTGTCTGTATGTTCTTTTTCTTGTATGTATATTACGCGACATTTTAATGATTCTTTTTAAATTAATAGGTCAATAGTATACATCAGAGGTACCCATAGAAATTTGAAGATGAAATTCCACCCCTATGAGTGGAAAAATGGGAGCTAAAGTTTTAAATGTAACTATATAAAATTACAGTGTGGCGCGATGACAGCGCCGCCACAAGCGAAACATATCGAAGCCTAAATCGCGCTAACAAAGTTCCGAAATTAAAGCAGTATATATATATATATATAATAGCTCTGAACTACCACTATACACACGTGGGAGATCTCCCCTTTTCCTTCCACCCGCCACAACAGCCTATATGTGTCCCACTGCTGGGCACAGGTCTTCTCTCATTTCTGAGAGGGTTCTAGTGCAAGGAAATGTACGCCGCGCTGCCCCAATACGTGTTGGCGAATTTCACATGTCTTTGAAATATTTTATTGACTTATTTCTCTAACATGCAGGTTTCATGACGATGTTCTCTTTCACCACCGAGCGTGCAGAATCAGCATGTAAAATTGCAATTAACAATTTCATTGGTGCCGGCGTGGATCGAACCGAGGTTGCTCGCATACTGCGAAATTTACAGCGAGCGCTTACCCCTCAACTACCACGGCTCTAACGACATTTTTTTTTTTCATTTCTTAAAAAACGTTACCCCCACACTAGGATTTTCTCCTGTATCGTGGAGGCAGTTTACAAACATAGATTGCACGAGGACAAACATCCAGACCCGGAACAATTACTTGTAGGCCATACAAATACTTGTTCCGTGCGGGATTCGAACCCGCGGCCCCCAGCGCAACAACTCATTGCTAAGCCACTGCGCCACGAAGCCGTCAACGTTTAAGTTTGTGATGTTCCTTAATCCACACTACTTTTAATAAAAATAAAAGCCGACTGCAAAGAACTAAGAAGAATTAATTAATTTCCACGTTATATCTTCTAAAGTTAAAGCTTTAGTTCTGCGATGCACTATATCTTAGCAAACGTCTTTTCGTTCTTATTTAAAGTCTATTTTTAGACAAATACATTGATCTGATGATAATTAATTATCTTACGCTATTGGATAACATTGAATAAACATAAATACATTTTTGTATCTCCAACCCGTGGGAGTCCACAGCTGGTTATGGACCTCTCCCGTTGTATGAAGGTTTTACCTTAATCTTTATACTTGGAAAGTGAATTAACGATCCCAGTATAATAATTGTGATTTAGATAGAACATTTAATTTTAATTTTAACACTGACTCTTCATCGACTGAAACGAGCTAAGCAGTCAGAAGTGGGGGCTCGCACACCCCCACTCGGATAGCGGTTAGATAGTTCAAAAATAACCTCAACAGAGGGGACATGATGATAGGTAATAATATGTATAATATAATATATTAGTAGTACAGTTGTAGCACGAATGGGTCGGCTGGACCGGGGAAGGACCACGCTCTCACAGAATACCGGCGTAAAATAGCAGCTTAACACTGCTGTGTTTCGTATGGTGAGTGTAGAGAACTATTTTACTGGAAAAGAGGCATTCCATCTTTGTCCTCACCGGTGACGATGTATCTGCATTCTGATTCTTTATTGAGGATAAATGTAGATGTCTATGGGTCACAGCAATCACTTACCATCAGGTGGACTGTGTGCTCGTTTATTACCCTATCCTATAAAAAATACCAAATCATAAACCTACACCATCCTTATCCCCATCATTGCCTTTTCCCTTTTTTTTAATTGCTCACACCTGTGTCAGATGAAGCTGTAAGAGCCGCGTAGGCTAACAGAGATACTCCACGTTAATTTAGTTTCAGTTTGTATTTCCCTGTATTTATTATTGAATGGGTCGTTTTAACAGAACATTAAATTTTAATTTTAATACTTATGTATACTGACCCTATAATAAAATGTGGATAACGGTGTTGATTGTATGATTATTAATCATATATATATATATGTACATAGTATTACATTTAGCGATAAGATTATATTGTACAATTGTTTGTTATCCCAAATAAATAAAAAAAAGAAAAGACAAGTGGTAAAATTAAAAATTTTGTACCACGGACTTCAATATAAATTATTAAATAAAACTCAAAAACGCATGGGACCGCACGGGAAGCAACAGCTATCAAATAAAAAAAATCGTCAAAATCGGTTAACCTAGAAAAAAGTTATTAGGTAACACACATAAAAATAAAATTAAAACAGTCGAATTGATTACCTCCTCCTTTTTGAAATTGATTAAAAAGACGTCTAGCACTTTCGACGCTGCTATACACCACCGCTCTAGGTTTATTTTACTTCTAACATAAACGAGAGTTATAGATACCGCTATCTATTGAAAAAAGACTTTTCTGGCATTTCAGATAGTCCTAAGGAACTAAATTAACTGATAGATTATTTTACCCTGTCACCGCGGGACGAATATTTACATATATTACTTAAATGTCCATGTGAAGATAACTTCCACAAATTACATTGAAAAAAAAATGCAAGCGAAAGCATTGTTGGAAAGGCATCCAGCGGTGGTATTATAAGCTATTGATGATAATAATGATGATGGCGATATCAAAGTATAATCGGACCCATAACAAGCAAAACACATTGATCACAAAATATTGCCACGTCGAACTCACAACCTTTATACGTGGTAGAGCCATGCTGCAGCTATATTTCTGGTATACTTGTAACACGAATGGGTCGGCTCGACCGGGGAAGGACCACGCTCTCACAGAATACCAGCGTAAAATAGCAGCTGCTGTGTTTCGTATGGTGAGTGTAGAGAACCGGAGTTCCTTTTTACTGGAAACGAGGCATTCCATCTTAGTCCTCACGGGTGACAACGCATCTGCATTTTGATTCCTCATCGAGGATAAATGTAGATGTCTATGGGCCGCAGCAACCACTTACCATCAGGTGGACTGTGTGCTCGTTTGTCACCCTTATCTTATATAAAAAAAACAACCTCCAATTCCACAGATGTGATTACTCAATCATCTTTTACCGTGTAGTAGATATCGAATATCCACTACCCTATATCATCCCATGGGTGTCGTAAGACAGAGGGAAACATATCAAGAAATGGGTAGCAGCTTCTTCTTGATAACGACTAAAAATAAAAAACTGTGGTTGCCAACCCGCTTGCCAAGCGTGGCAATTATGAAAAAAATCAATAATAAGCAATATATAGCCTATGTTCAGCAGTGGACTTTAATAGGCTGTATAGCTAACGGCAACGGTGACCACCATCTTGGCTACACTGTCTATAGCTATTAAATAAATTAATTATAATTTCTAATTTCAACATTCGCTCTACATAAACCTCTTCTGAAAGGATGCCATTTAAATTCAGAACATTACGGCACTTATGTTAATCGCTATCCTTGGTCGGGATATCGACGAAAGATGTAAATGCACCCTCAAGGATATGTTAACTAATTCAATACAATCACTGAGTGCAAGCGGAGTCACATCGCACGGGGCAACTTAGATATATCTTACTGAATTGCAACGCCGATCGAAGCGCGAAAACAGATGTTTAGATAGGGTGTGGATTAGGGAAGTGTGGTGGTTTATCGATAGTTTTTCTATTTACAAAATGATCCCATTCGAACTCTTTATTAACAACCTAGTAGATTGGTAGTATTTAGTGTCAGAGCCACGCTGAAATTATATTACAGTTGTAGCACGGGGAAGAACCACTTTCTCACAGAATACCTGAGTTAAATAGTAACCTATAACTGCTAAGTTTCGTATGGTGAGTGTAGCGAACCGGAGACCCTTTCTACTAGAAACGAGACTAAGATGATTCCATCTTAGTCCTCACGGGTGACAACGCATCCACATTTTGATTCTTAATCAAGGAATGATGGAGATGTCTATGGGCGTCATCATCTAATTACCATTATGCACTGTGTACTCGTTTGTTACGTTTGTACTTTAAAAAAATAGTTGATGTTCTATAACCTTATCTGATATATGAAAAATGGCCTGGTTATTTATAGGATAAGGGTGACAAACGAGCTCACTGTCCACCTGATGGTAAGCGGTTGCTGTGGCCCATAGACATCTACATCTATCCTCGTTTGCGAATAAAAATGTAGATGCGTTGTCACCCGCGAGGACTAAGATGGAATGCCACTTTTCCAGTAAAAAGGGTCTCCTGTTCTCTACACTCGCCATACGAAACATAGCAGCATTAAGCTGCTATTTTACTCTGGTATTCTGTGAGAGCGTGGTCCTTCCCCGGTCGAGCCGACCCATTCGTGCTACAACTATTCTACTAATATAGCTGCAGCATGGCTCTACCACGTCTAAAACTGCCTATTATTACGCGGTACTCAAACCACAGAGTAAAGGGTCGGTTTCTATACACATGTGCTTTAATATACTTTTAGCAGTTGACAATGTCCAACTGTGTAGTGGCAGTGTAAAAATATCTTTACCGCACATCATCACGTGTCGTTAGAGGCGACAGAGGAAAACTATGAGATAGGCAACAGCTTCCCCCTAATAACAACTAAAAACAAATACTGTCGTTGCGAGCCCACAAGGTAACTATGGCAACTTTTCCACTAATGAGGCAATCTATAGGTGCTATGTACAGCAGTGGACTTTACGACGCTGTAACGAATGAATTAATAAAACTTCCACCGATAACCGAGAATTATCAAAAAATCTATTATGAAAATATCAAGAAAAAAGTACAGTGAGATATATTCCATTAACTTCCCATTTTTCTCAACAAAATCCATCAAATGTAACGAAATCGATTGCAAAAAAAGATAATTAAAAACTGCAAGTACTCACCTATTAAGTACCATAACCAATTAAGCGTAAATTGTAGAACGCTCAGGATTAATTTCGAAGATTTTTAACTCAATTATGTGCCGTAATATGTAGGTCATAAGATTTAATTTGGTCCCGATCAGCAAAATCGTTAAATCATATCTCTAGATTAGGGTAGATATACACTTTATTGACAACCGCGTGTGACCTTACGATCCGAGCTACTTTCGACATACAACTAAAAACTGTTAGGTCTACACATTATTAGGGCCTCTTGAGTACCTAGAATGCCAAATTTCATAAGTAAAGCGATTATATTTTCTTGGGTTATTAAGGTCTGAAAAATGTCACTCACACAATCACTCACTGACTTTTTTTTATAGAATTAGGGTGACAAACAAGCACACAGTCCACCTGATGGTAAATAGATGCTGTGGCCCATAGACATCTACATTTATCCTCAATTAAGAAACAAAATGCAGATGCGCCGCTACCCCTGAGGACTGAGATGGAATGCCTCGTTTCTAGTAAAACTGGTCTCGGGTTCTGTACACTCACTATACGAGTGTTAAACTGCTATTTTACGCTGGTATTCTGTGAGAGCCTTCCTCGGTCGAGCCGACCCATTTGTGCTACAACTATACTATTAATATAGCTGCAGCATGGCTCTACAACGTAAAAAACTCACTCAATTATCATAAACCTAGACTATTTCTAGGTGACATAGAAACATTTAAAGTTTTGCATCGTGTCTTTATGAGAGACGACTATGAGAAATGCCGGAAAAATCATATGACTTCTGATAAATGGTGGTATTTGACGTCATTCGTAAACTATGAAGTTTGCGCCAGATGTAAATTGCTAAACATGCGATAAGTCTTGTGTAATCGTCAGTACGCCTGCCAATGGTGGCGATTAAGGCAATACACAACGCATTGAGTTATATGTACTACGTACTAGAGAAGCCATTCTAAACAAAAATTGTGTTCTACTCTATGTCTTCGCGCATGCGCGGGAGTAGTAGTCGCGCATGCGCGAATACTCTAATTTATATTTAATATAAAATAAGATATTAATATAAAATAAATATAAGAATTTAATATAAAATATCTTATTTTAATCTAAACAAACATATTTCTAAATAAAATGTAATAATAATTATTTTATGGAATTCACAAATCTCCAATTTACGCAATATTTAGTTTGTATGGATTGCATTACAGTTCAGTTGAACATAGTCAATGTTCGGAATGGCTTCTCTAGTACGTAGTACATATAACTCAATGCCACAATGGGAGAGACAAATCCAGAAGAATTTTACGAGCTGATGAAGAAGAACTAGAAGATAGGAATATGATACTTAACACCTACAGGCATTTTCTATCAGTCAACCCATGAGCGGTGAGATTAGTAGAGTAGAGTGGTAAGATTTGGTCGTAAGCGTAACAATACATGTATAGAAGAAATTCTCGCTAAACGGAAGAGGCCCATGTTCAGCTATGAACATTTGCGGGTTAAAGAAACAGAAGAAAGTAGAAATTGTCACGAGGACCTTAATTTTTTTCTACGAAAATTGATCTTGTTTAAAAACCCGTGTACAGGCGCCCTTAATTATGTTAATTAAGTCATATTTTCGCTACACATCGGCGAGCTTCAAAGGCGGCCATTAAGCGTAATTATCATCGATAATATTTTGTTACTCTCAACGATTACTTACTATAAATTTTATATTTTGTAATACCAACAGATGGGGTAACTCCGTTTTACCAGATTTTCAATCTTTATTAAATTATCAAAAAAAAACCTACAAAGGTACAGTAAAATAGGCAATATGAAAACTGTATAAAATTGTTTTATATAATATTGGAAACTTTCAACTTTCCATTCTAGTCTCTCAAACATTAAAGATTATATAGTTACTATGTTAATATTTGATAATTCCTTTTTTTTTGTCTGTTCACATACTTTCACTACTATAATTATAATTTAAACATAAACACCCAAATGTAGGTAATGGAATATAATTTATAAATGCAATAAAAAACTTTTCTTTAGTAAAATATTTTGAATATAAAATAAGTTTTTATTTTATTACAACAAGCCAATAATGAATAGGTTACCGTAATGTTAATTGACTAGATTACATATTGTTGTGTGATCATTGATTTATTGTTATATATTATACAAAACAAGAAAATAGACAACCCTGTTGAAAGTTTATAAATCATAAACTGAAATGCATATCCACGTGTTTACTCAAATGACAGCCCTAACGGTCCTTGCAATTCGTTTTCCTTCATACTTAAAGGAATGTAATGTCGAAATAGATTAATACGTAAACATAAAATTAGATAAGGGTTTGTTATAAAATTGTTTCTTTGATATAGGATTGGCCTGGACATACCGTTATCAGTAGCTGTCCACTGCTACGATAATTATACAAATGCGATAATTTTAAGTAATGTACTATATTATAGCGACATTATATGTATAACAATATTGTTGACGTTTTTTTCCATGCAGGGATTTTCTCCAATATAGTGGAGATATATATATATATATATATATATAATTAATGATTTATGATTGAAAAAAGATTACAATAAAATTAAAATAATAAGTACAGACTAGCAGGGAAACGTTAAAACTAGTGTCTGACCGAAACCGGATTTTCAACCGAAACCGAAACCGAAAATGAACATTCAGTCTGGGTGTCAGTTTCAGCCGAAACCGAAACCGAAACTTATTTAAACATGTTATTTTTTTTATTATAAACTGAAATCTGGTATATTTCTTTATACATATACAGATAGGTAATGCATGTTAGTAGAATATAGTGATTGTTATTACAATATCAATAGTTTAACGTTAAGAAATACTTTTTTAAATAAATTTTGTAAAAAATCCACACTTACCCATAAAAAGTTACTCGTTAATTGAGAACATATTTGATTGTGTTCACAATATTGTTAAAACTAATATATTATTCAATGAGAGCACTAAAGTAATATAATTATGAGTACCTAATACACGAGTCACGAAATCATTCGAACGACGCACGATAATCCACGAACACTTGAGTTTCGGCGTCGCCGAAGGTTCGACAGATTTTTGCCGAAACCGAAACCGAAACCGAATCTTCGGTCGGTCACTAATTAAAACTATATTAACTACAATATAGCCAATGGAATACATGTTAGTCCTTAAAGATGACAACGTATATGTAGTCTTCTTTGTTTTCTTTATATAATAGGGGGCAAACGAGCACCTGATGGTAAGTGACTACCATCGCCCATGAACAACTGCAACGCTAGAGGAATTGCAGGTTGCCCGCATTTAAAAAAAGGTTTGACGCTGGCTGCGTGTGGCCATGGACTACACCCACTTACTATCAAGAAGACTGTATGTTCTTTTGTCACTTCTGTTTCATAAAAAAAAATTAATAATTTATATTACTTATTGATTATTTCATCACTTCAAACACCCACATTTAAAGTAAAAAGTTTTTGATTAATAATTAATGAAAATCGGTTCGAGTTAGACAGAAGACAGTGCCAAATATTGCATGTAGGCTGGCACTTTATTGGGATGTATTTTTATTTATATAATAAGGGTGACCTGATGGTAAGTGGATGCTATGGCCTATAGACATCTACATTTATCCCCAATTAAGAATAAGGACTCTGATATAGAATACCTCAATTCCATTAAAAAGGTTCTCTGGTTCTGTACACTCACCATACGAAGTATTAAGCTGCTATTCTACGCTGGTATTCTGTGAGAGTGTGGTACTACCCCGGTTGAGCCGACTCATTCGTGATACAAACATAATATAGCTGCACCGTGGTTCTATCACGTAAAAATTGTATATAAGTCTTTTTTTTATAAGAGAGGGGGCAAACGAGCATGCGGCTCACCTGATGGTAAGTGACTACCGCCCCCATGAACAACCGCAACACCAGGGGAATTACAGATGCGTTGCCGGCATTTTAAAAAGAAGTAGGCTCTTTTCTTGAACGACTCCACAAGTAAGTTGTGCGAGAAAGAAAACATCTTCTAAATCGCACAGTGGTGGACCGCCAATCATCCAGATGGTGTGGATGGTATCGCAAGTTTTGTCGCGATGTGCGATGGTGAAATTGAGGAGCTGGAATTAGTTCGAACAATTTCTCAGAGCACTCCCCGTGGTAAATGCGATAAAATACGCAAAGAGATGCGACATCTCTACGCAGTGCCAGTGTATCGAGCCGATCAGAAAGAACTCGGTTGTCGACGATTCGAACCGCTCTTTTATTAAGTACTAGGTTATGTTAAAAGATGTCCTGATTTTAACTAACTATACCCTTTTATTTGCTAATATATTTACACGTATAGAAACAATTGATTGTAAATAAATGTTAGTTTTCCTAAAAAACATAAAATAAAATATTCTAAACCATAAGCTACCATCGCTATATAATGGCTGCGGCACAAATGGCTCGGCCCGAACGAAAAAGGATCTAACTTTCACAGAACATCAGCGTAAAATATCAGCATAATGCTGCTGTGTTTTCACCATAGTGAATGTATAGTCCTACTAGACACCCTTCCAACTGATTTCCAAAATAATTGAAAATTAAAAATTTTGTACAGCCGACATCAATATAAGTTATTTAAGAATAACTCAAAAACTATTGGTCTGACCTTGATCAAATTCATATGGGACCACACGAGAAGTATCAGCTTTCATATAAAAAAATAATCATAGAAATCGGTTCACACAGTTCAAAGTTATGAGGTAACACACATAAAAAAAACGTACAGTCGAATTGAGTACCGTCTCCTTTTTCGAAGTCGGCAGAAAGGGAGGAGGTTCTCAATTCTACTGTATTTTTATGTGTGTTACCCCAGAACTTATTTCTAGGTGAACCGATTTATATTTTATTTGAAAGTTGGTGCTTCTCATGTGATCCCGTGTAAATTTGATAAATTTGATCAACATCTGACCAGTAGTTTTTGAATTATCCTTAATAATGCGTATTTAATTGACTTCGACTACATTGATTATGTTCTCATTTTATTTATATTGAAGTCGGTTGTACAACATTTTTGATTTTACCACTTGTAACATGTACACTCAAACATGGCAACAACATAGCTGTATATTGATTATTATTATTATTATTATTATAATCGATGAAAATATAGGCATCGACTTAGGTAGACGGTGTGCTTGTTGGTCTTATTTACTTCTATAAAAAGATGCAAGAAAAAGAAAATCACAATTAATTTATATACTTAAATTAATCAGAAAATAGCGTCTGATAGCGTCACTAATGTACATACAAACCATTTTACTGCAAGTTTAGCAAGCGATCCAGTCCAAGCGGATCAATCGCAATTGTCTTAATTAAAGAAAAAAGTCATAAAAACCTTTCATAATAACATTACAAACTGCTATCCTACACTCGCTATAGCCCCTAATAAAGACGTAAAAAGCATGACGTTGATTAAACGCAATGAATGTTTCTGTCTGTTATGTTTAAGAAATGTTACTTTTTTTTTATTGTTAATTCTTTACTTCAGAACATGGCGGCTATCAGCAAACGTTAACAACCTTCTCAAAGATATGGGAATCAGTTGTAAATAATAAAATGGCGAGTACGGTCGGCTGACTTCAGTCCGCAGTTTTTCTAACAGTTCCTGGTCGTAATGTCTCAAGTATGTTTTTATTATTATAGTACTCTATCAAATGAAACAAGATGCTAATGAAATATTCCTTAACCGAATTTTAAAAACTCACGTGATTAGATGGGGCCGAAGGCAAACCTTGACTCAAGAACACATAATTGCAATAAAGTTTTGA
This sequence comes from Parnassius mnemosyne, assembly GCA_963668995.1. NCBI lineage: Eukaryota > Metazoa > Arthropoda > Insecta > Lepidoptera > Papilionidae > Parnassius > Parnassius mnemosyne. Next base: position 30,683,682 of record CAVLGL010000088.1, read on the forward strand.
AAAAAAAAACGTATCTACAAATTACCATTACCATTTACCACTACGCCCTAAGTGGAAGTCATAGGGGGGCGGGGGGGGGGGGATATGTGACATAGTTACCATGCTTGGCAAGCGGGTTGGCAATCGCAGTTTTTTTTTTATTTAGTTGTAATCAGCAAAATGCCGCACTACACGGTCAACGATTTAACACGACCAAACTCTTCATCCGTCTTCATACCGTGTAGCGGCGGTGTAAGAATATCCACTACCCCATATCATCCCGTGGGTGTCGTAAGAGGCGACAGAGGGAAACAAATCAGGAAATCGGCAGCTATATCTTAATAACGACTAAAAATAAAAAACTGTGGTTGCCGGCCCGCTTGCCAAGCGTGGCAACTATGGCAAATATCACATTATGAGGCAATCTAAGGGGGAGGCCTATGTTCAGCAGTGAACTTTAATAGGGTGTAACGGTAAACTCTTCATTAAATATAACGAACATTTATATAATTAATAGTTCGGTTGTTTCTTTCCAATAATTGTTTCTGAACGCGGCATCAAACTTAAACTCTAAATAATTAAAACATTTATCCAATCGAGCGTACATAAATGGCGCTCAAGCTAATTGCGGCGTGGTTGCTTATGAACTATATTTCTTTGAATAGCTTCATTCATTAATTATATATGCACGGTAAGAGGAAAATAAAATTGACTGTAATTGATGGACAGTCTTTATGTCTTAAATTTATTACTTAAGTCTTTAATAATTCTTCTGTCTTCTGGATTCATGTAATTTTATTTCATTTTTTTATTAAAAATAACTTTTTTTTCCTTACATTAGTATTTCTTCTGCATTATGGAACATATATCTCCATACTGTTATGGAACATATACTCCACATGTTTACATATATCTCTATACTGCGCTCTCACAGAATACCAGCAGAAATAGCAGCTTAACGCTGCTGTGTTTCGTATGGTGAGTGTTGAGAACCGGAGACCCTTTTCACTGCAAACGAGGCCTTCTATTTTAGTCTTCAAAGGTGACAATGCATCTGCATTTTGATTCTTAATGGAGAATAAATGTAGATGTCTATGGGTCACAGCATCTACTTACCAAAAGGTGGACTGTGTACGCGTTTTTACCCTTATTCTATAAAACAAAACATAAATTGCACAAGGACAAACATGTAGCTCCGGACAATTATTTGTAGGCCAAACAAATACTTATTCCGTGCGGGATTCGCGTCGCACCTCATATATGTTTTGTGTCAAAGTATATTTTATAGTACATAAGTGTATTGTATTTCTGTTAATATATATAATACTAGTCTATTTTTAATTTTCGCAATATGTTTAATGTTCGTATTTTTTTCTGATTTATTTTTCTTTTAATGTTTGCTTTATTGTTGGCACCTATCACATTATTTTCACAAATCCAGAGTGGACTAGGAGAGAATTCCAAAAGGCATTAAGTCCGCCCTTTGCAATCCTTTTTAGGTGTACTATAAAGTATTAAGGCCGTTTTAAGTATACGTTTCTAAAAGGCCGGCAACGCATCTGCAAATCCCCTGGTGTTGCGGTTGTTCATGGGCGGCGGTAGTCACTTACCATCAGGTGAGCTGTATGCTCGTTTGCCCCTTCTATAAAAAAAAATTAAAAAAATATATTTTATCTAGTTAACGCGCAAGCCCAAAAGCACTCAGTAGTTTTAGTCTGGCCGTTAGGGAGAAGAAATTAGTATGCACGAGGTCATTTACGCGAGTGTAGTAAGAGACAACTAAGAGAAAGTCAGAAAGATGGCCCTCTAAAGGTGGCGATAATAGTACCTACCATTTCGTAGAGATCACATATAAAATACCTGTACCAAAGACGGGTAGCAGTGTCGAAGGTGCAAGGCATCTGGTACTGCGATCGCCAATACGCTGATAAAATATGGCGGTTATGGCAATCGAATTCACCAGACTATCCAATAAGAAAGTTATGTCTAGTAGTCTCTTACATAAAAATAAAACCTATTATGTAATTACTAACTCCTGCTCAATTCAAATCTAGGTCTCACAGCTCAGTTGTCAGGAACGACTTATAGTCGCATGAGTTTTTATATACTATTTATTAAAGCAATTAACGTCAAATTTAGTATTTAACTTAATAAAATAACCGTATCGGTGTTCGATTGCTGTGAAAATCGATATTAACTGATTCGATTACATCAATCGGGACGCAGTTGAGTTGTGTGGCGTGTCCAATGCATCAAACAAAGACTAAATAATCATTTACATTGTAGTAAACACATGTACAGAGACAATATTCGTTACGCCAATGAGATATCTAAATAAAAATAAATTGGACGGTCAATAAAAATAAATCGAATCATTAATAACTTCATTCGTTTTTGAAATTACCGTTATACGGCATTATATTAGTTCGTTACGTGCTAAAACCATATATTTCTGAATAAAACACAAACACACACGCACAATCGCACACACATGATGATCGATACTACACTCTTTCTCTTTTTAATTAAAAAGGTTACCACTACCCTCCCACACCCACAATGTTCTCTCCAGTATCGAAGAGACCAGAAGGTGACTGTTTACATACATAAATTTCACAAGGACAAATATCTAGATCCGGAAAAATTATTTATAGGCTATATTATATTAATACTTGTTCCGTGCAATATTTGAACTCGCAGCCCTCAGCGCCACAACTCATTGCTAAACCACTGTGCCAAAGGTCCGCCATTAAACAAACACAACACCCTCTCAAAATTTGAACGAAACCTGTCTAGGGTCCTGTAATAGGACGTATACTGTCTGTTAAAAGTAAAGTAATACTTTTGTAATTAGGTACGTTCTATATCTATACAAATAAATAAAATTGAAGTGTCTGTTTGTAATGTCAAAATAACAGCTTTTTACTAATTGCATATGAAAGTATATACGGTACTTATAACAAAATACATTTTTTTAAATTTTTGTCTGTCTGTCTGTCTGTTTGTTCCGGCTAATCTTCGAAACTGCTGGACCGATTTTGACGGAACTTTCACTGGTAGATAGCTAATGTTACAAGAAGTAACTAAGGCTACTTATATTTTCGAAAAATAATTAGGTTTCCGCGTAACAAAATTAAAACCCTAAATTACACGCGGGCAAAGTCGCGGGGAACAGCTAGTTTGACATAAAATATGATAGAGCCACGCTGCTACTGCATCATGGCTACAGAAAGAAAAGCTCGGCTAGTTTCGGTTTTTCCCCGATCTAGCCGATATTTGACATAATTACGCCGATATTTCACGCTGGCTATCACGGATAACCAGCGTAAAATATCGGCGTAAATAGATGTTTCGTAAAGTAAGTGACGTAAACCATTTTACTGCTAAAGTAGAATCCCATCTTAGTTCTCATTGGCTCATTTACATTTTGATTATTAATATAAGATAGAAATAGGTGTATATAAGGTACATCATAACCTGGACCGCAAGCTCGTTTTTAACCTTTATTTCTATTTATAAACATATAAAATACTAGCTGACCAGGCAGACGTTGTTCTGCCTTTTCCGACGACCATGTGTCCTAAAAAAATCATTAAATTCACAATAAAAAAAATTTATTGTTACTTATCGGGATAAAAACTATCCTATCTCTCAAGTTGAACCAAACTGCACACATTGTGAAACATTTCATTGAAATCAGCTCAGTAGTTTAGGAGTTCATCGCGGACAAACAATGTTACACGTAATTTTTATATATAAAGAGTACCCTTTACCTTAAGGTGTTACATTTAAGTTTTTAAATAAAATAAACAAATAAATTATTTACATTGAGTCAAATCAAAACAATAACGTTAGGCATTAATAATATCGGCCGTTTGACACTATCTAATTTACGGTTACTTCTGAAAACAGGAAAAACGAATGCATTCGAAAATAAACACCACTAAAACCGTCACTCACTTAATTATAGCCGTAACTCAACGTTATTAGTGACTTCAATATTTTTCCGGGTCACAAATAAAATAATATCTGACGTATTATTGTTTAAATACTTTCCATTTAATGTGTTTAGTTTCATCGATGCTAACAAAAACTATCGATAGCTTTTTGGGCATCACTAAAAAGCAATTTTTATAGCGACCCTCGGAGGGGACTTGATAAATATTTATGAAGTAGCTAGCTACATTACTTTTCATGCCTAATGATTTCTAATTCAATCACATTTCGGCTCGGTCTGCGTGTAAAGATTATTTAAACCTCTCGATTGTGTTTGTATTTTGTTCCATCACATGATTGTAATATATTTGCTGTGTGGTGACTTTAGGAAACGCCAAAAAGATATCATGACGGTATAAATGGCGGTAATAACTAAATCGTGTATACCAAAAATATGAAATAACCAGACTGGGGAATCGTCGCCTAAACGTCCTACAAAACGTGGTAATTACTCGTATGACACATCCTCCCTACAACTGGAGAGGCCTGTGTTCAGCAATGGTCTTTTACGGGCTGATGTTGAAGAAGAATTATTTATAGATATTGATTAAATTGCACTAGCGACACCATCTTTTCTTTTTTCTTATTCTACGATTTGTCACATATTATACTAAGAAACAGTTTAAATAATGATAAAAAACGATACAGAGATTTCAAAAAACAATAAACTAACATGTATGCAGTTTACACGCGATAGAAGTGAATGGATTGGGTATATCAAGATAATTTTATTCGATGTGGTTTATTGAATTTGTTCATTTTTTAAATAAAGTAAAATATTTTATATGTTTTTAAAGGACAAAAAAGACGGTAGTCGAATGGCGGATTCAATCACACAACCTTTTGAGTCCGCGTCTACAGTATAATCTATCTCATTCTCTCGCAATTTGGTCTTATTGTAGTGTCGCTTTTTCATTTCATCGAGTTTCAAATAACAACGATTCTAAAGAAGTTTTCACTTCTAAACTATTATTTATTTGAAGAACAAAATAATGAAAGAAAATCCTCGGATAGATATCCCCCATTACAAAGCCCTTTCGGTTATTAAATAACTCAAGGGTCACGCCTCTCTTATCTGCCGGGACACCCCCTCAGGAGCAGTTGTCAAATTATTTGCCCTTTTCACTTCATTATACGCCTCTACTTCTTATGGGGCCGCTAAGTGATACTTTCAATCTGTTTTATGATTTATATCCGGGCACTAAAGTCTTTTAGCATTTTGTTATATAATTTTCTCCATAACAAGTTATCTATTAAAGGTTTTTTTTTAATTATAACTTTAATTTTGCTTACATTCTGCTTTCAACTATTTTTTTTTTACTTATTATAAGCCAGTGCTTGACCATTATTTAAATGATTTTTATGTACTCATACTTTTTTTTTAATATTATACCAGTATTTGACTACTACCCCAACTGATGGTAAGTGGTGAAGTAGCCGGAGATGGTACAACGCACTGAATTAGCCTAACAAAAGCCTATTCGCTCTTGCTTTGAATACGCGCACATTATAATGCATCGGCAGATGCTGGCAAATTATTCCATTCCTTTGCTGTACGTATGAACGATGAAGCAAGCCGTTTGCTTCAAATGCGTGCTACGTTGACAACAAACAAGCCGCTTAGGAGGAGTATAGTGACAAACACACGTACAAAAAATTATGTGTATGAAGTTAGATTACAAGATTTTCTTTTCCAAGTCATTAAAACTTTTACCAGTAGTTTGGAAGGACCAGCGAAAAACCTAGCAGGTCTCTTTCATTCATTTTCTACCGACTTCGAAAAGGAGACGGTAGTCAATTCGACTGTATGTATTTTTATGTGTATAAAAATAAATATAACTTTCTTCTCGGTGAACCGATTTCGATGATTCTTTCTTTATTTGAAAGCTGGTGCTTCTCATGTACATCCCGTATAAATTTTATCAAGATCTGACCAATAGTTTTTGAGTTATTCTTAATAATTTAAATTGAAGTCGGTTGTACAATATTTTAAATTTTAAATTATTATTCATTTTCTTTAGTATTAAAACGTCCAAAAGTATGTGAAAACTCAATTATATAACTTCCATAACATTAATATTCTTCCCGCACCTACATCCATATATACAGGTCAAGCTAATAAAAACGTGTTAAAAACAACGTAGAATTTACTCATGTGGAATAACCTTTCTTGAAAAAAAAAAACAGAGATAAATTGATAATGCCAACATGAAAAGGGTGACAACAACTCTACTGTGTGACAGCGTTGCATTCTGCGGTTTCCATTACTTTATTAGTTTGATGAAAGCTTGTTAACACGCACGACATGATGCGTGCTTGTGTTGGTATTTAATAATATATGTAATGTGATAGCGGCAAGTGATACAGTAAAGGGTAAATAAAAAAAAAAACAGCGACCAAAGAAAGAACTCCTTGATTGAAAGAAAGAAAGAAACAGATTTTATTTGGCACATGCAGCACACTTAAGCGGATTACATAAAACACATAACATTTAAGTAGTCACACAAACAAACAATAAAAAACAAAAAAAAATATACATAGAAATCACGAAACAGGGCATTAACTCCTTGTTTATAGATATGGTAAAATTAAACAAAAAAAAAACAAAAAAAACAAACAATAATATAAAAAATAATAATAATAATAAAGAACTAGAGAATAAGGAGTAATGCATAAGGTGTATCACAAAGATAATCCACCCGTTAATGCTGCTCTGCTCCAAAAATGAAAGCCACTCAGGATATGTTGGAATGTATCAGAAGTACAGCACCCCAACCCTGATTTTCAGTGGCACCCTTATGATATATATATATGTGATATATGATTGGACGTGCTTGCTAATAAGCACTAGAAGGTGAGAATACTTTTCTACATCGGAGATCGTCAGAGTAGGTACCGTACTTTCTATTTGTACCGTGCTTGCACTGGTGAAGGGTAGTCTCACGGCTATAGAGAGGCAATATATTTACAGGCGGTGAGGCATTCCATCTTAGTCCTCAGATGTGACACTGCACCTGTAGCCTTCCCTGTTTGTGCGAGTAGGTGACTGCAGATGTCCATGAAATGCAGTAGCCACTTACCATCAGGTAGACGTAAGCTTGTTTGGCACATCTGTTTTATAAAACAACTGGCGACCCTGCCCCTCTTCACTTGGATAGAATGTAATAATATTGCGACAATTTTTTTATAGGATATGGTAACAAACGAGCACACAGTAAACCTGATGTTAAGTGGTTGCTGTGGCACATAGACATCTAAATCTATCCTCATTTGCGAATCAAAATGCAGATGCATTGTCTCCCTTGAAGACAAAGATGGAATGCCTCTTTTGCAGTAAAAAGGGTCTCCGGTTCTCTACACTCGTCATACGAAACACAGCAGCATTAAGCTGCTATTTTACTCTGGTATTCTGTGAGAGCGTAGTCATGCCCCGGTTGAACCGACCCATTAGTGCTACAACTATATTACTAATATAGCTGCAGCATGGCTCTACCACGTACAAAACTGCCTATTACTACGCGGTACTCAAACCACAGAGTAAAGGGTCGGTTTCTTTACACATGTGCTTTAATATACTTTTAGCAGTTGACAATGTCCAACTGTGTAGTGGCAGTGTAAAAATAACTTTACCGCACATCATCACGTGTCGTTAGAGGCGACAGAGGAAAACTATGAGATAGGCAACAGCTTCCCCCTAATAACAACTAACATGGCTCTATCACGTATAAAATTTAAAATAAATGTGTGATAAAAAAAACTTCAAGCTTATCGGATAAAATATAGTCTAGATCCCTGCTGGTATTACTCTCTATCAGTTTGTAAAGTTTCATCACAATCCATTCAGCCAATCTGAAGATTGGCCCGGACAGACTGACCAACATTTTTTTTTAATTATTATATATGCCTTATTAGGATGCAAATTAATTCCTGAGCTTAATAGCCAGTTACGTCAATATAACAAACAGATACTTCAATTTTATTTTTATGTGTATAGATTATACCACAGATGAAAAGATTAGCTTGCCAGCCAACCACACCTGTACTTTAAATTTGATCGAATATGAAATAATAGATTAGTTGAACTTACCCGAACTCGGTCGATCACTGTACCGCGTACAATACACCCACGCCGGCCACACCATCGGTCCGTTCTCACCAACTGTTGTACCTTAAAGTCAAACATCATCACTTAGCGGTCAGCCATCGCAGTGTCCGTTTCACCTGATAACGAGGCATTATAGAGGTGATATAAAGGCGAAACACTTCTCGTATTATCGACGGTGGTGTGTTCCCTTTCTTTCCCATTGGTTGTCGGTTCTACGAGTTATTATTTATTTATTGTACTTCTTCCACTAAAATACACAAACGCGGGCTCAATGCCTTAAGGCGTTCTTAAGCTCTGCGACCGACCCATTGCCAAGACACAAAGTAACGTAAATAAAAAATTAAAAGTCAAATAAGAAAGATATTGTACACACACACACACACACACACACACACACACACACACACACACACACACGCAGTCTTATTATTGTTATAAGAATGTCATAATGCTTCGCTTTGGTGACGTGAGGAAATTCATCACAGAAAGATCTTAGCTTTTTGTCTTTCTCGCACAGCATGCTTATAGAATTCACTACTATAAAATGCGGGCAACACACCTGCAATACCCCTCGTGATGCTGTTGTTCATGGGTAGCGATAGCCACTTACAATCAGGTGAGCCGCATGCTCGTTTTCCGTTTCTTATATAAAAATGATAGCTTATATAACCATCTAGCATACCAGATGTAAAATAATCGGATAGGCGACGTGGAACAGCGTGAATTGTGCGCAATATCTGATACCGCGATTGCTAATTCACTTGCCACGCGTGGCAATTATAGCATAATATATTTTCTCTAATAGAGTACACCACTTACCACCAGGTGGAATTATAAACAAGCACTGGCTTGTCATAAGTTAAAAAAAAAGCACTAGTCTGACAGATAGATAACGAAAAATGTCATTACTATAAGAAATTACTAGCTATGAAGGCATAAAATAATTGTATAATCAAAATTTGTATATTTATTTAATAGCTTCCAAAATCAAAAACATCGCCCCGTACCCGGTTCAATACACGTGATACGGTGCGTTTTTAGTTTTCCGACCAGTGTCCCACATTGCGATAGTGGTTCAAGCCGAGGTTCGTACCTCCTTCTGGGGGCCCTTGAATCATATGAGGCTAGCTTGAGGAACCTTACTCCAAAAGCAGGGGTCGGGGTGCCTCGGTACTGCAGTCAGCAACCGGCCGGCAGAATCGTTGTACTCGATAGCTCGTAAGTCTACGCTTAAGAGTCTAATCCGATGAAGCTGTAAAGGCTGCAAGACCAACAGCATATACTCCCCGCCAAAAAAATTTAAAATTTTGATTTTGGAAGCTATAATATAAACATGTGACTACATTTTATTTTTCTATTAAAATTATATTCTCTATTATAGAAAAATTAAAAAAAAAACTTACTTGTAGTACTACTTTGGTTACTCGAACCGTCGTCGCTTTTAGAAAGATCAATAGCACTTTTATCACCAGACTTGACTTCCGGCACTCTAGCCTCAAGCACATCTGGCTTAGACGGCAATGGGACCTCTTTCACTGGAGCTTTAGCCTCAAATGATTTCGTCCTTAAATTCTTTCTCTTAGTGAGCGGATCTGTAATTCGCCTCCCAAAATCTGCTTTCAAAATGTTATCTATACTAAATTTTAAGCAATTTTGATTTATGAAATCCCTTTCCGACTCGTTGTCAGGAGATTTTGGTGTAAGGTAATTAACTCGTCTGTTTTCGTCGCTTCTACTGTGTCGCTGCTCCTGTGGCTGGTTTTTCATTCTCATGCCGAAATTTAATCCAAAATGCTGTGGGTTAAGATTTAAATTATTTTGCGGAATTGGCAACCGACTCGGCATAACTCCAGATTTCAGCTCCACTTGATTTAGCGGGTTTTGGAACAACAACGGTTGATTTAGGAACATTAAAGGATTTGGTGTGATCGGACTGGGCCGTAGGAGTAAGGGTTGATTCACATTAAGATTCTGACTTAGTTGCGAGATCGCATTCAAATGCGTCTGAATATGCTTAAAGGAGGATAGAGCTGGTGCGGCTTCTGAACCATTCTTTTCGCTATCCTGAAAATTAGATACAGGAGCCTCATTTCCAACTGATAGAACAGTATCATCACTACAACAGGAGTTTTCATCATCTACACTTATTTCTGCCCTATAATCATTGGCTTGATTATCTTCATCGTCAAGCCTCGGGCTGACGCTCTCTGACGTTCTTGAATTTTGACTATCATCGAAATTTGGGGTATTTTGCAATAACTTATCGGTTGAGAATACGTTTTCGGGACTACTTGCATCTCGTTCTTTCTTCAAAACGTTATGTATAGAAAAAGATGACGTGTGTAGAGATCTCTCTTCAGGCTTGTCTTCTTCTTGATATTCAGGGCTGATAGTGTCCCTGGTGTTTGGAGAATAGGGCTCATGTTCCTCATCGCTGTGATCCTGAATCTTTATTCTTGTGTCCTGTATGTGCACGGTAGTTGACACCGCTGCCATTTTGCTTCGAAAGTTTTACGCCATCTGATAAACAATGAAAAAAAATATTACATTAAACTTTAAAATATATACCTATATTAAATTCAAAATCTATTTTACTGGAGAGTTGTTTTTCATTCTATATTATGTATCTATTAAACAAAGATTAAAAAAATTGTGCGTATAATTATTGTGTACACGTACGAAGTGAAACTTCTTTACGACATATTCTTTTATTTTATATTTTACATAAGTAGGTTAACCTTTCAGATCCCGTCATTGCATCGGACCAACTCCGTCAGACATGCGGTCAGGCCAAAGTCAAAGATATTTTTTTTGATTCTCAAAACGAGGCCCTGTCAACTAATGTATGGAACCAACGCGGCATTAATAACAGCGCCATTGAATAAACTACGTCGGTTTCGCAGATCGATGTGTTACTTGATAGACCGTGTAGATGGCGCTACTACCGAATTATTTCATTAGTAAACAAAAATAACATAGTATTTTAAAATCGATAGATACAAAATCAATTCACCTATTGTATATATCGTCTAATTTTGGAGGAAATTAAACAAAGATTGTATAAAAAGGGTTATTACAATATTAAGGAATTTATGGATGATAATAACCCCTTTGAATGAGGTGATCGCTACCATGCTATTTCTGATTTGTTTTGTGTTGTTAATTAGTGTGTAACTTCAATGATTGAAAAGCTCTATTTTTTTTCAAATTTTTTTTGAAAAATAGAACAGAAAAGGAAGTCCTGCTTGGTTTCTTGCTGGTTCTACCCAGATCAGAGGTATTTTCCGAACCAGTGGTAAATTAAGCATAAGAATGACTTTCAATATGTATTACATAATATAATCATTTCTATAAAATTTATTGAAAATGACGCGATGAATTTTATAAAAATCGATGTACTCCTACGTACTTACGTAATGGATTAGTAAGACAAAAATTTAGTTTAAATGGATAAATAATGTTTAACCATCTCATCATCATCATCATCATTACAGCCCTTCACAAGTCCACTGCTGAACATAGGCCTCCCCCAAAGAATGCCACAAAGCACGGTCCTGAGCCACCTGCATCCATCGACTTCCTGCATATCTTACCAGGTCGTCACTCCATCTAGTGGGGGGACGCCCTACACTTCGCCTGCCGGTACGAGGCTGCCACTCGAGAACCTTTCTTCCCCATCGGTTGTCGGTTCTTCGAGCTATATGGCCGGCCCATTGCCACTTCAGCTTACTAATCCGTTGGGCTATGTCGGTCACTCTGTTTCTACTGCGGATATCCTCATTTCTGAGTTTATCACGCAGAGAAACTCCGAGCATAGCCCTCTCCATAGCTCGCTGAGCGACCTTGAGCTTCCTCATTCGGCCAGCAGTGAAGGACCACGTCTTTAACCATCTAATATATAAAAATTAATATATCTTTGTTCATATTTTATGCGCTATCATACCGTTCATCAGATTGGGGTAAAACTTTGTCAATTTATTGCTTGCACTTCCGCGAAGGTTAGCATAGTACAATTAACTTACGCGCGTATCGTACCGACAAATTTATTCGTTAGTTATATATATCACTCAACATCAATAAATGTATTGTCATTCATAATTAAACAATATAAGTCTTCAAAATTTGAAACGATATTTACACAATTATTTTTTCTGCGGCAGAAACGCCCACGGTGCCGTGCAGCTAGTATGAAATAAAAATTAAATAATTAATTCTTGTAGTGGCGATGTTCATCACGCCATTTTATCCCGCATGTGTTGTAAGAGTGGGAGATGCCAGAAAGATCTTATGGGTTCTGATGGCGGTATAACCACCTCTGTATGCCAGACGTAAATACCCTAGACTAGCGATAAAGAACAACGTTAAAGGTGCAAGACTTCTGGTACAATTATCGTCAGTTTGCTGGCCAAGCGAATTAAGGCAAATACGTTTCACAAATGATGAGGTCCATGTCCAGCAATGGACTTTTACGGGGTAATAAGGAAAGAGCATAGGAGCATAGGACGTATTTAAAAAAAAATCATTTTTATATGATTTGAAGACATTGTATATCTTTATTTTCACGAAGAGGCATCCAACTCAGCATTATACTGCAATGGAATATATAAGAAATATAAAAATTCACGCTTGTCGCTAAATTTAAGTCTAATCTCTGAGATACATATATATATAAGTAATAAAGACTGATCCAAACGGAACAATTATAATCCTTTGACGTGATTTTTTTATAGGATAGGGTGACAAGCGAGCACACAGTCCACCTGATGGTAAATGGTTGCTGTGGCTCATAGACATCTACATCTATCCTCGTTTGTGAATCAAAATGCAGATGCGTTGTCAGCCGTGAGGACTAAGTTGGAATGCCTCTTTTCCAGTAAAAATGGTCTCCGGTTCTCTACACTCACAATACAAAACACTAGCATTAATCTGCTATTTTACGCTTGTATTCTGTGGGAACGTGGTCCTTCCTCGGTTGAGCCAACCCATTCGTACTACAATTATACATTGAATATAGCTGCAGCATGGCTACCACATACAAAATAAACAATATAAAGCCCAAAGCACAAAAAGTGTTAAAAATTAAAAAATAAAGAATAAAGCTGTGGGATACTTAAGGGCATGTCATTGCAGACCGCAGAAACCTGCACAAGAACAAGAACAAGTATATGTATGGTCTATAAATATATTTTTTCCCAGGACGAGTTGTTCGACTAGGTAAATCCAACATCAACCGAGTGTCAATCGACCGATCCAACTCGACTGGGCACAGCTCGCAAGATAATGATACAACGGGTAAATAAATTTATTTTCTTTCTTTCTTTCTATCAATATAGAAGAAAGAAATCTTGTACCTTCTTTCACATATACCTCAAAACTTAAAAACAAGAGCGTAGAACCAAAGCATATTGTCAGTGATGATATATGTATTTAAGACTTAGTCCTTCGCTGCTGGCTGTATGAAGAAAATTAAGGTCTCTGTGTGAGCTTGGAAGAGACCACACTCGGCGTAACCGACATAGCTCAGTGGATTAGTAAGCTGAAGTGGCAACGAGCCTGCCATATAGCTCGAGGAACTGACAACCGACGAAAAATAAAGTTTCAACAAGTTTCTCAAGTGACAACAGCTTCTACCATTAAGCGAAGTGTAGGACGGCCTCCACTAGATGAAGTGACGACGACGAGATGTCGATAAATCACAACGAGATGTCGACAAATCACGTTCCGGAGCCACCTGCTTCATTCGACCAGGAATTCGAATGAAGCAGGTGGCTCCGGAACGTGATTTGTAGCATTTCTTGGGGAAGGCCTATATTCAGCGGTGCACTTGTGATGGGCAGTGATAACTAATCATCGTTCCTAAGGATGGATGTCTGGATGTTCGTCCATGTACAATTTATTTATGTGAAACGCACAATACAAGAGAAATTACTAAGTTAAGTAAAATGTATAGATACTATTTTAAAGACATTATAAGTGATGTTTTTAACAATTCTTAGATGGAACGTGGATTCGAATCTACATCATACTCGTCCGTTATGAATTTTGTTATTATTTAAATCACCTCGTTAAATTCTAATAAAGTTATAGAATTTAAAGACAAGCCTGTCTCATTACTGTAACCTAAATCATCATCATCACAACCTATCAAAAGAGTAGGTACTGAACATTGCCTCCTCTCATCGTAGGAGGGACATTTTTCACAGTAGCCACGCTTGACGGGCGGGTCGGTAACCGCAGTTTATTTTGATTTTTTTTCATTTGTTTAGAGGTGTCTTAAAAGGCAACAGAGGTTAATGAAACAGGAGGTGGGCAGCATCGTCTACCTGATTAGGGGTAGTAGATATTCTTACAGCGCCACTACAAGATGTAACGCCACGCCACGATGTAACGTGTACGATGCACGGTGCATAATGTTCGACCTAAAAATAGACATCGTTCCATTTCAACTGTGACGGCGCTGTAGTCGCACCATAAGCGAAACGCACTGAAGCTTAAATCACGCTATCAAAGTTGTATTATACACTTCGTCACATTTAAATGATTGATGTTTAAGTTAAAAATTAAGGAATTGTCGTCAGTAAATAATACTATATCATTATTAGCCCCTACAAAGGAAGGTAAGTCATTAATATACACTAAAAATAGGAATGGGCCGAGAATTGAGCCCTGAGGGACCCGGAAGTACTTTTACTATTGATAACAACTTTCTGCGTTCTTAAATATTAAATAATAAGTTCAAGCTTTGCGTTGTTGACAACATAGTATTGTAGCTTGCTGATTAATGTCTCATGGTGAACACAGTCGAAGGCCTTGGGAAAGTCACAAAATATACCCAAAGCATCCTCTGAATTCCCCCATGCACAAAAAGTATGTTTAATAAGCTCAACTCCAGCGTCAGTTGTAGAGCGACCTCTTGTACAACCGAATTGATTTTTATGAAGCAATTTATTAATATATTATTTTAAATTTATTAATATTATTCAGAAATGAGAGGAGGCCTGTGCCCAGCAGTGGGACGTAGATAGGCTGTAACTTTTTTAGCGTAATTTATTAATATTAACAAAACTTAAAATATGATCTAAAATTATTTTTTCAAAAATTTTACTAAATGTTGGTAATACAGAAATTGTTCTAAAATTGGCGGGATCTAATGTCAAGGTATCACATGATATGACAATCGACAACCAAAAAGATCCGAATGCCCTGCCATTTAACTTAAGGTAAGCAAGTGACATCTGATAACTATTTGTAATCTGTGCTTTTAACGCCTGAATTATATGTTAATGGAGTTTTGGCGGGAAATTGACCGGCGGCGGTTTGCTGCTCCTGTATTATTGTTTAAATAATGGTTTGAAGTGGACTTTGATATGTAAAAGTGTTGCGATTTTGTGTATTAAGTGTCTACGCATGTGAACTATTAGTGGAAACAGTGAAACAAGTGCTCTGATGGTGATGGATTCTCAAGATAAGCTGTTTGTTTGCATAGGCACCTTTAGATACCATCGCCAACTATCAGCTGTCTGCTGGATCAAGTTGCCGCCAAAATCTCCCAAGAACTGCACAATGTGACGCATCAACATATTGTGAAGCAGTATACTATGAAGGAGTGGGGAAATTACAATAAACCGAATAAAAATACTTAAGACTTGGCCTAAAGGTCTAGATACCAGG
Organism: Parnassius mnemosyne; assembly: GCA_963668995.1. Taxonomy (NCBI): domain Eukaryota; kingdom Metazoa; phylum Arthropoda; class Insecta; order Lepidoptera; family Papilionidae; genus Parnassius; species Parnassius mnemosyne. The sequence continues at coordinate 30,699,433 of CAVLGL010000088.1, forward strand.
CCATAAACTCCAAAAAAAAATTATATGTTAATTAACACATTTAATATTTGTTAACATAAAGCGTAGCAAATCGCGTGCCTACTTGAGGATCTAACTGGTAAGGTTTGACAGGATTATAGTGCACAAGTGTATGCGCTAGCACAGGTGCACTATCTGTTCCCTCACTCTCATAGTCCAATGGAATGGTTATCTGTCATGACCAGAGTTATACATGGTTATATATATATATATATGCACGTAAAGGTATTGGACGTAGGGACAATGGCTTTACGTGCATTCCGAGGCACGGGCTTGTAACACTGCCCAATTCCGGGCTGCTACTGAAAAATTCTGGACAGAAAACCTAATATATGATGTTGACCCTATTCGGGATTCAAAGCCGGGATCTCATGATTTGTAACCGCGTTAACAACTATTAGACCATCGAGGTAGTCAAAGGATTACAGTGGTACGAATTAAAACCTGTTGAACCTGGGCCAAAGACGACGAAATTTAAAAGACACATATTATTACAAAACCGATTGGGAATTCTGTCTACAATAAAAACATTTGAATTCTATCTACTCGTACAATAGACACCGCTTCGTTATTTATAACTTTTTTCTTCTTTCTTCTTCAGCTTTCGAAAGTCCACAGCTGGATATGGGCCTCTCGTCAGAGAATTTGCCTTAACCGTCACGCTTGGCATGCGTATTGACGATCGAAGTACCAGACGTCTCGCACCTTTGACGTTGTTCCACGCCGACCTGGATATTACACGTTTGGTGTAAATTGAATAGTTACACCGCCATCTATCGGAAGCGATGAGCAACCTCGCATTTTCCGTAGTCGCCTTTTACGGCATCCACCGAATAAAATGTGGTGGTAAATTCTCTATCGCTATCACGGCAAAGATATTTAAACGTAAAACGTAAAGTTACGTTAAAGATATCTACAACAGTCGACATAGTTGAACGGTGCCATGACGCAGTGGCTTAGCATTTTTTTATAGGATAAGCGTGACAAACGAGCACACAGTCCACCTGATGGTATGTGTTAGCTGTGACCCATAGACATCTACATTTATCCTCGATTAAAAATCAAAATGCAGATGCTTTGTCATCCCTGAGGATGAAGATGAAATGCCTCGTTTCCAGTAAAAAGGATATCCGGTTCTCCACACTCACCATACGAAACATAGCAGCCTAAAGCTGCTATTTTACGCTGGTATTCTGTAAGAGCGTGGTTCTACCCCGGTCAAGCCGATCCATTCGTGCTACAACTAATATAGCTGCAGCGTGGCTCTACCATTTATCGAATTCCGGCGCTGATTCAAATCCCGCACGGAACAAGTATTTTTATGTCATACAAATATTTGTTCTGGATCTTTATCTTCGTCTTTGTGCAATTTATGTATCTATACTACCTCCACAATGCAGGAGAAAATCTTAGTTTAAAAAAGAATATAATTAAAGTTTAAAAGAAACAAGGACATGCAGGCTACAACTACACCAGCTTGTTAAGCTTCAAGTCGGAATATAGTATTTCATGTATATAGTTTAAGTTTTCCATGTGTCTTTTTCACTATATATATAATGTTAACTTTAACCATTACCTTTAGAGCGTTTTGTAGTATTTTATAATCTATAATAGGGCAAAAGAATGTAAGAACGTAGAGCCCAAACGATGGCATTGAAATGCAAATTTATAGCTTATCTGTATTAAGCCGCATAAAACACAGCATCTCCAATAATTATAACAAGTTAACCGCGATGGTTGAGTGGAGGAAACTGCGGTTGCGGTCACCGGGGAGACAAAACTGGTTACATCAAATGCGATCGGTCTGTTGCTCTACTTAAATTTGCTGCTTATTATCTTTTTTTTTATATGAGCTCGCAAAAATATGCGCTGGACATGACTCTAACGTTGTAGAATGGACTTGGATTTATCGTAACGCTTGGAAGGAGCGTTAATCTCCGCAGTATAAAAATAGTTTACTATTTTTATTAACATACTATGCACAGAATATCAGCGTAAAATAGCAGCTTAATGCTGCTGTGTTTCATATGGTGAGTGTAGAGAACCGGAGACCCTTTTTACTGGAAACGAGGCATTCCATCTTAGTCCTCACTGGTGATAACGTATCTGTATTTTGATGCGTAATCGAGGATAAATGTAGATGTCTATGGGCCACAGCAACCATTAGTATGGTAGATACTAGCGAACCTGCCCGGCTTTGCCTGGGTAGCATTATTTAAATTTAATACAATCATCAAAGACCATTTATTTTATCGATTTTTCGATTTCGCAAAACATAAATCTCCTAGTTTTTCGCATAAAATTTTGCCTAGATTACTCCTAGCATTGCCCTCTATGTGTTCGATTTGTCTCTATGTGTTCAGTTTATCAATTCAATTTTATAAAAGAGACGAAAATATGCCTACCTCTCTTATCCAGAATGAGTTAGTGGATTTAACTATTCGTTGAATATGGTACTTTTTACTTCTCAGACATGTAGTTTCCTCACTACGTTACTCTTGATCTTGATCACCTACTTGGGAATTGAATACTTGGCACCGAAAATTGAATTAATCTAAAACTTAAGTATTACATACATTTCGTTAACCGTGTGGTGGCGGTGTACGCATATTCACTATCACATTTCATCCTGTGGATGTCTTAACAGGCGACTGGGGTAAATAAACCAGAAGATGGATATCTCCTGTCATTAAGGAGTTTAGTTTTCTGTAGGACCAAGTTTCAGTTCCGTAGATCGTTACTAGCAATACACACTGGTTGTACACTTTCATCTTAAAATTTTGAGGAATATCTGATAAAATTTGTCGCGTCTTCCTAATAAAAACTATAAAATTAAAAACTGCGTTTGCCTAACCGCCTGCCAAGCGTAGCCAGATGCAATCTACGGGGAGACCTATTTTCAGGAGTGGACTTTCAATAGGTTGTAACGGTAACGTGTTGTAAATAAAATTCTATTAATAAACCACATCTCCTTGAATCACAAATTATGGTTCACGTGTACCTTACAGCATCGTAACACAGTTTACTCATTAATTCAACGTATTTTACGCGAGTTTTGAAAATGGTAACTTCGAATAAATTTAGTTACAACAAAAGTGTTTTACGAATGTGAAAAGTGTAGTTTACCCTTATATACATTTTACTCAAATTTTCTGTTTGACATTTGAAATGGATCATCTGTTTACACATGGAAATAGTAGATATGGTTTTTAAGACCTCACATAAGTGATTTAAAATAAAATAAAAGTATTTGTATGTACGTATAAATAGAGTTAGTAAAGCTGTAATTTGTACAAAATTGTACTTGTCGGGGTCGTCTCTACAAGATTTTGTAGTAAACTAGCTGTTCCCCGCGACTTCGCCCGCGTGTAGTTTAGGGCTTTAATTACTAAAAAATATTTTTATATTTATTTCTAAAATAATAGTATCCTAAATTGCTCCTTATAATATCAGCTATCTGCCAGTCAATCAGTGCAAAGTCCCGTCGAAATCGGTCCAGCCGTTTCGAAGATTATCCGGGACAAACAGATAGACAGACAAAAAATGTTGAAATTGTGTTTTTGTTATAAGTACCGTATATACTTTCATATGTATTTAGTAAAAAAAACTGTAATTTTGACATTACAAATAGACACTTCAATTTTATTTATTTGTATAGATTACTATTAAAGATACATTACCTTTTACTAATAAAAATGTTTTTCTTGTAGAGACCTAAAAAAAAAGTGAAAAAATGTTATATATTCGAGTAGAGCATACTTGACAGTGATGCACCATAAGACCACACACGTAGCGGCGCGCGCGCAGCCGAACCAGACATTTCGTTTAATCTGCCCACCACATTACAGAGTAATCTTAGCACGATCTACTATAGACTTTAACCACATGAAATACGGTTCAACATCGATGCGCAGTTATCATGGTCTCCTTTAAGGATGTAACCAACTTATGCAGGTCATTAAAATATCGAATTGGAGCTTTATTAAAAGTATTTAAAGCTTATATTGATTGGAAAACGAACTGTGTAGGTGGTTACGTGTAAAGTGTAGCGAAATTGAATTGTTTTATTTTAGTATCACGATTTCGCAATTTCCGAGGTGTTAGTGGTTATTATTTATATACTCTATACTTCTACTAAATCAATAAGTATTTGAGTGATTTTATTTTATTAGTGAATTATTTAATATAGGAATATATTCAAAGGGTTAACACTGACGGTTCAGTAGTGCAAAGACTATGCACATGCCTGCGGCGCTTTGGGTTACAAGATCGTTTTCGAATATAGTTCCTGGTCATCACAACATGTCACGTTTGTCCATAAGCAGGTTATGTAAATGACTGCATCTTTGGTCTAGTGGTCGTAAACGCGACTGCTGATCATGAGGTCTTGGGTCGTTGGAATCCCTGGTCGAGTCAAAAAATCAGTTATCGAGGTTTTCTGTGAAGAAGTTGGCGCTATTATACATATGTGTCTCTGAAAGCATATAAAGCCTTTGCACCTGCACCTGATCTCCCTGCGGTCGTGTCGTCCGTACCGTTACCGTCCCATGGAACTATGAGAGTGAGGAAATAGAGAGTGCACATTTTCTTGCGCATACACTTGGGCACTATAATCCTGTCCTGCACCGATTGCTAGTCTCCGTTGAGGATCGCCACCGTGACCGAAATTCAGTCTTATTATTATCATTATTAATGTAAATAAAACACCACAACGTACAGAAGAAATTGATAGGCTGTACTGTTTCTTTTACATGCTTAATATTTGCTTGACCTGACGTGGTAGAGCCATGCTGCAGCTATATTAGTAGTATAGTTGTAGCAATAATGCGTCGGCTCGAACGGGGAAGGACCACGCTCTCACAGAAAACCAGCGTAAAATAGCAGCTTAACGCTGCTGTGTTTCGTATGGTGAGTGTAGAGAACCGCAAACCCTTTTTACTAGAAAACAGGCATTCCATCATAGTCCTCACGGATGACAACGCATCTGCATTTTGTTTCGCAAACGAGGATAAATGTAGGTGTCTATGGGCCACAGCAACCATTTACCATCAGGTGGACTGTGTGCTCGTTTGTCACCCTATCCTATAAAAAAACCTGAATGTGTCTAATCTATGTATATACATATGTATGTAATATGTAGGAATTAAAAGAATATATATAAACTTTTGTAACTCAGTTGTTACCTACTTCTCGACGACTGAATAATCTTATATTTTGCAGACGTATTAGGACCCGATGACGATACAATAATTTAATGACTATGACCTAGTTTTAAATATTTTAAATAGGATAAGGGTGACAAACGAGCACTGGTCACCCGTGTGGACTAAGGTGGAATGCATCGTTTCCAGTAAAAAGGGTAGTATTCTCACTAGGATCATCACAGTTTAGTCAATTAAACGGGCTACAAATAAAATGTTTAATTTAACTACAATAACCAGTGATGACATTTAGAAATATATATATAGTAGCTGTGCCCCGCGGTTTCACACGCGTCATCACGTGTCCGAGGTGCGCGACATGACGTAGTTCAAGCATTTTATAACGGGTAGGGTTTATGCGTCGTTCGCGCGCCCAGCCAAGTATTGAATTATTTTAATTTTACATTATCTCTTAAACTATGCATCCAAATAACATGGTATAAAGAACAAAGTTTATCTTCATAAAATTGTCTTGATGATGAAGTAGCTCTCGTTCGTAAGGATAAATATGCCATGCATTAAATTTTCATTTTTTTGTCACAAAATGCCTAATTGTGGCTTATATATAAGAAATAGACATATGGTATCGCGGACTTTTTTTAGAGGGAGTAAAGGTCTATATTTTTCAAGAACATTGTATTTACGTATCCCTAACGATAACATCAGCGTACGCGGATAAATCATTTCGGGAGTGCTTTTTCTGCCCAATTTAAGGCTAGCTGAGTAATATAGCTTAATGCTAGATAGCCTATACTATTCCACATGAATCTGGCTATAATATACAAAAAGAGTTATTCAAATCGGACTGGTAGTTCCAGAGATTAGCGCAAAAACAAAAAAACTCTTCCGCTTTATTATATTAAAAGTATATATATATATATATATTAGAATATATATAGAGCCCTTCTGAGCCTCTCAATATCAAGTGATAATAATCCTATACAGTAGGTACACTGTTTCACAATATGTAGATGCGACACATTGCGCAGCCCTTGGGAGATTTTGACAGCAACTTGAGCCAGCAGACAGTTGGCGATGATATTTCAAGGCATCTAAGGAGACAGACACCTTATCTTGAGAGTCACATCACCATAGGAGCACTTGTTTCTCATATCACCATAGGAGTCAAGAGCCACATCACCATGGGAGCACTTGTTTCTGGTGCATCAGAATATACAAGGCATGAAAGGCAAAAATCTAGAAATCGAATTGTTCTTAAATAGCAATAATATTCATATTTTATGTATTACTAAACATTGGTTAAAAGCTTATAACTTATGTTTATCTTCAGTAATCACCAGGTAGTCAGTTCATTCAATATATAAACGGTTTTAAGAGGTGGCTCGTTAATATTAACTAGTAAATTATTATCATGTAAGTCATGCAAGTCAAGTTCCCGCCAAAACTCCCTTTAGTGATACAATTCTACGAGTAAGTCGTATTTATAAGTCACATACAATTTCTATAATCAAAAATCCTTTTGGCAGCTTGCTACAATATAATTCAATTTACAAGTACTCAGCCTCTTGAATTAGACCTCGGAATCAACAAATTAGTCATCTAAGCTAAACATTTACGTGGACTCACCTGCTCCATAAGAAACCATATTTTAATATCAAAGAATAAAAATTCAAAATACGCATAACGTCAGTTATGGTTCGACGGAAAATGCCTTGTCAATTAAAGTGTTAAGGCGTTTCCCTGACTAAATAACCTTGAGCATGCAGTGCACTGCCGCTCGCACTTTGCGTACGACCATTTATCATATAATTCACACAATTTTTGGAATTAATTTTAATTAAATAAGAAAAGTGAACTTTAAAAATTAAATAAAACGTGAATAATATAGATTTTTTAAATTATCTATCCATTAGTGTAATTATCAAATGATTAGAGCGTTGCCTTTAGCAACAGATGCATGTAATCAATAATTTTAGTAATTTTTTCAAAGTAGATTTTAAATGTATTTATAACACATAAAAACAAATTAGCAACGTGGAATGTGATGATAGGATATCGAACATTAATAATGTACTTTTAGATGTAGTTTATTTCTCAAAACTAATGAGATAATAGTCTCTGAATAACGAAGAAAAACGCACAATCGCAAGGTTTTGGTCGGGGTATCGCCTTAAGAATTCCGCCTTTCTAAATTAAATTTGGACGCAGCAAAATGAACAACTTCATAACAGATCCCGCGGTAATGATTAAAGTAACCCAAAAACAAGAATTTTATCGCTTTTAACAGAACATGTGAAATAGTATTCACTGGACTTTGAAGCGTTTTTTGGCACATTATCATTGTATTGTAGTCACCACAACAGAATGATAATGTGTTAAGCGTCAGCTTGGTAATAGCTTATTTTTTCGTTTATAACTATTGTGCATTAACGACTTACTTGACTGATTTAGACTCAAAAGTGCTCTGTCCGTATCCTGTGTAAGTATTTAGTAAATTTAGAATTTTTATTCACTTTATCTCTGTATACAAAGTACTAAACTACTTTAGTATAACAGTAGTTTAGTCCATTATAAACAATATTAACAATACTTGCGAGTGTTCGCTGATTATGACCCTCCTTATTTAGTGCACATTCATTCTAAGACGCGTAACTCACACGCAAAAGATTAGTTCTCTTCGGATGTTTTTAATTTCGGAGCCATAGACAAAATACTACGGACGCACATCATTTGGTCATAGATTAGCTTTTGCCTGCTATGCGACTATATTTTGAGTATACCGTTAGTTCCAGACATTTTTCACAAATTGTCATGGTATCAAAACGCTGAATTGCCATATGGGACACATGAACTCGTCGTTCATGATGGAATACATTAATTAACATAGACAGATTCTACAACAGGACCACCATTTATACAAAATCTAAATGGATTAGGTTTCTATAGTTCCCTATATAAATTATTGTACAAAATATATTTATTTCTCATATCGCAATATTTGCCAAGGTTTTTAAGAATGAAACCGTAAACACATTACTATATTTTTAAAATGAGAACTATAATAAATTTTAAACTTCTATTTTCGAACACATAAACCTTAGATAATCTCTAAATGATTAAGGTTGGTTAAGAATCCAAGGCACAAAAGACTTTAAAGGGACTGACTTGACACTGGCAGAATTCTATCAAGAGAAGCCATAATTTAAAAGAAGAAGAAGACTTTAAAGGAAATATTATATTTTTAAATTTTATGTGTTTCTATTTACATTCGGATATAACGCTACACCATTAAAATATAACGTACTTACATAGGTATGTACGTATTACGTAATAGAAAAAAAAACACTAGAACAAAGCACTAGTACTTAGTACTATTATTTATTCTGTGGCACTAGACAAACGATGACAAGTTGTTGATATACATTGAAAACAACATTACCTATATCACTGAAGCAACAATTGAAATATAAAACCGGTATCCACCACCCGACAACTCAACAATAACATCATATAATTACATCGAGCACTTTAGACAGTGTCGCAAATGCTATTAACTTTTTACTTTTTGTGTTAATAAACGCCTTGGAATTTTCCCGCCCTTAAAACGGCGCGAAACTTTGACATTTTAAAATAGACAGTTAATATTTTTTTACCTGTTAATAATCGTTCGACACCGCGCTCATTTGATGTGTTAATGTAGTCAAGGTACATTAAATCGCACATATATGGTAACACAGTTCTGTGAATTTGCTATGGATTGCGAATGAGCTCTAAAAAGGTTAATCGAATATCATAAATTATTCCATCTACTGTCTACTGTAACAGAATTCTTGACAGCGAATTTTCAATTCGTTTAAAAAACATAATAAGGTTACTTAGATATGTTATCTTAACTATTTACTTACGATACAAGCTACGATCAAACTAAGAAGGAAATATTTAAAAAAAAAGCTGTAATATCTTTTGAGCAACTTACATTATGTCGTACAATATCTTGCATTGCTTTAGATTTGTTCGAGTTATTAAAGAGTCTACTATACATATATAGATACAGTTATTTTGCAGTAATCGGCCAAATTTGCAAAGAAGGTTCAGAATAAGTAATATAAGCAAATGATGAAGAAAAATTAATTTAAATAAAATGTCAATAATTCTGTCCTTTTTATCCTTTAAATTCAAAATGCGTGGTAATGCATTATTTTAACTGGTTTTACTGCATACGCACTCATTCAATTTGGAATAATTTCAAATAAAAGTAGAAGTCTTATTTACAACAACAAAACTCCAATAACGGTATATCATTATTTATACATTTGAACTTAAGTTTAAAATTTGGCTACTCTGAAAAATAACCCTGTATGTATTCTTTGCGTAACCGCAGATAGTATCATTAAAAACTAGTTTTGAATCGGGATCTACTTTAAAGCTTGGTAATTTTTCTTTATTTATTTTATTACTTGAGACATCAATCTTTACAATTCGAAAACAATGCGATAGTGTCCTATATGTCATTATTAAACAAAATCATACAATAATATCTAATATTAAAATACTAGCTGTTCCCCGCGACTTCGCTCGCGTGTAATTTAGGGTTTTAATTATTTTGCAAGGAACCCTAATTCTTTTTCTAAAATGAAAATAGCCTAAGTTACTCCTTATACCATCAGGTATCAGTCGGTGAAAGTTCCGTCAAAATCGGCCCAGCTATTTCGGAGATTAGCCGGAACACACGCACAGATAGACCGACAGACAGACAAAATTTTTAAAAGTTTTGTTTTTCTTAAAAGTATCGTTTATACTTTCATTTGCATTTTTTGAAAAGCTGTTATTTTAAAATTACAAACAGACACTTCAATTTTATTTATTTGTGTAGCTAAACAAACTAATAAAAACAATATAAACATGAAGCAATATTAGTTAAATATACAAAATCAGCTAAAAAAATGGTTTTAATTGCCTTTGTGTGGTAGTATACCCTATATCATCTTACATTACATATATTGAGGGGGCCAAGAATTGACGTAGGCCCATACAATCCAACTTTAGGGAAATAAGTGTATCTCCTTTTTTATAGAATAAGGGTGAAAAGCGAGCACACAGGCCACCTGATGATTTCCGAGGCACGGAGGTGAGACACCGCCAACTTCCTGACTCCGGGCAGCTACTGAGAATTTCTTGACGGAAAGACTTTTTTTTTATTTTGATTTTTTTCACCCGAACCGTGATTCGAACCCGGGCAGTAAACTTAAGCTATGTAGGTATTTGGGAGATGGAGTTGGGTAATATAGAAGTATCTAATCGATTCACTAATCCGGGTCATATTTTATTTTATAAAACTGAAATAACAAGCGAATGTGGTTTCCAATATGGCGTTGTGACCAGGATTAAGAAAGGAATACTTCGGTGGTTTGGTCATGTAGAAATATTTTTTTTAACTTATTATACGTAGGCTGCACTAAAAGTATCGGGAATGGAATATTTCCACTGTTCCTGTCATATTAAAATCTTTTTAATTGAAAACTCCTTGGTTTTAAAAATCGAATACCATTTATTTATTTAAAAAAAGATTCTCGGTCTTGTCACAAGGTTTTGTCAAACTTGTTTAGTCGTTGCGAAAATAGAATTGACTCGAGAAAATTCAAGAGCGATGATTTATTATGACTTTCGAAGTGGTTTAACACAAAAACAGTGTGTTGACCGGATGATTTCTGCATTTGGTGATGAAGCCCCATCTAAAACCACAATTTATCGCTGGTTTGCTGAATTTTAACGTGGACGTGTCAAGCTCAGTGATGACCCCCGTCAAGGTCGTCCAAAAACTGCAGTCACCCAAGAAAACGTTGATGCTGTGCGTAAGCTGATTGAGGAAGATCGACATGTGGCATACCGCGAAATTCAGGCAACTTGAGTCAAATACAAATAATCTTGCATGAACAATTAGGTGTAAAAAAGTTGTTTTCCCGATGGATACCGCATTCGCTCTGTGAAGAGCAAAAAGCGGCTCGCGTTATTTGGTGCATCAGAACTCTCGAAAGATTTCACGCAGGATCCTCAAATGCTGTATACAACATCGTATCAGGTGACAAATCCTGGATATACGCGTACGAACCCGAAACAAAAAATCAGTCACGAGTTTGGGTATTCGAAAATGAGTTAAAGCCAACAAAAATTGTTCGTTCACGGAGTGTTTCAAAAAAAATGGTGGCCACGTTTGTCTCCAAAACTGGCCATGTTACGACTATTCCTCTTGAGGGACAAAGAACGGTTAATGCAGAATGGTATGCTAGCATTTGTTTGACACAGGTCGTTTCTGAACTCCGTAAAGAGAATTGCAACCGCCGCATCATCCTCCATCACGACAATGCGAGTTCTCACACCGCACACAGAACAAAAGAGTTTTTAGAGCAAGAAAACATAGAATTATTAGAACATCCGCCGTACAGCCCCGACCTAAGCCCTAATGATTTCTATACTTTCCCTAAAATAAAGAATAAATTGCGTGGACAGAGATTTTCATCACCTGAAGAAGCTGTGGACGCTTTCAAAAACGGCCATTTTGGAGACCCCAACTTCCGAATGGAATGGTTGCTTCAATGATTGGATCCATCGTATGGAAAAATGTGTCAAATTTCGCGGAGAATACTTCGAAAAGCAATAAATACATTTTTAAATAGTAATGTTATGTCACTTCCTTGTTTCCCGAAATTTTCAGTGTAAGCCAGTGCTTGACCACAATCCCTTGGTGGTAAGTGGTGATGTAGCCTTAGATGGTAAATCGCACTGTCTTATCGTAACAAAAGCCTATTCACTTTTGCCTTGAAGACACCCAGATTGTATTCGGACGGAAAGATGGATGCCGGCAAATTATTCCAATCCTTTGCTGTATGCATTACAAAAGATGAAACAAACCACTTGGTTCTAATGCGTGGAATATCGACAACAAAGGAATGAAAACCCGACCGCCTGGTTGTTCGATGATGGAAAGGAGAGGGAGGAATTAAAGCGTGTAATTCCTGCGCCAGGAATGAACCAGAAAATAGTGACGAAGCAAATTTATGTTGCACAAGTGAACGACAGAGTCTGGAAGGGACGCCCTAGACGAAGGTTTATCGACCAAATCGGGCGATATATTGAAAATGGGCCAGATAGTACCCTTAACCGACGAGCGTGTATGCGTAGATAGATGGATGTAAAGGAGGCGAGAGAGGTGTATCAGGATCGTGCCAAATGAAAGTCTGTAGTCTGCGTTCCCCTCTGGGTGACAGGCGCGAGTGTTTGTGTGTGTGAAATGACAAGCGAACTTACGGAACTGACGAATAGATGGAATGCCTCACAGCCTTTTATTGCGAGCCAAGCCTTACTGGCTGTGTATACCGTTCAGGCTGGCACAAAGTACTGCTATTTTATGACAGAAATACATAAAAGTACGATAGTACGTATCCAGATGGACTCATTTACAGAAAAGGAGTTCTACCATGTATTAAATTGGTGAATGTCCTAAACGCCCTAATCCAACACTAAGCCACATTTTATCACTATATTTGTATGCCTTAAGCCGCGTATCGTTTACGCGCTCCTGGCGCGCGCGCCATGAATGACCGCTCCGACCAGTGCGTTCCGCGGAACGCGCTCCAAATGTTCCAAGTATATCAACTAAGCGCTATTGGCGCTTGCGGCAGCCGCTCCAGTGTTCGACCATTCAACAATTTACGGCAACTTTGGTTATCCATAGCTCGGAACGCAACGAACACACGGATAATGAAAACAAACGTTCCAACTGGCGCGCGCGCCAAAAGTTAAACTACTTTGATGCGCGGTAAAAAACCGACATCAAATGGAGCGGCCCGCTGCACGTTCGATCGGTCCAACGAACAATTTGGCGCGCTCCAAGGCGGTATCCATTTCACGTGGCTAGAGCGCGTAATCGATACACGGCTTTATCTGGGTTCAGTCCCAATTTTTAATTTAGCTTGCTATTAGGAGCAAAGCTACGAAATCTAAAGCCGAAGCTGCTTAAAAATTTACCGTGTTCACCAAATAACGACCAGTTACAAAGGTTTATCTAAATCTATACAAATAAATAAAATTGAAGTGTCTGTTTGTAATGTCAAAATAGCAGCTTTTTACTTAATGCATTTTTTTATATATGGTGACAAACGAGCACACAGTCCACCTGATGGTAAGTGGTTGCTGTGGTCCGTAGACATCTACATCTATCCTCGGTTGCGAATCAAAATGCAGATGCATTGTCACCCGTGAGGACTAAGATGGAATGCCTCTTTTCCAGTAAAAAGGGTCTCCGGTTTTCTACACTCACCATTCGAAACACAGCAGTGTTAAGCTGCTACTTTACGAGCGTGAGAGTGAGTGTGAGAATTAGAGCGTGGTGCTTCCCACTATACTACTAATATAGCTGCAGCATGGCTCTACCACGTATAAATAGCATATGAAAGTAAATACTATATAAAAAAAAAACAATTTTAATTATGTTACCTATCTGTCTGTCTGTTTGTTCCAACTGATCTCCGATTTTGACGGTACTTTCACTGGCAGATGCTGCTGATACTATAAGGAGTAATTTGGTATTTTTATATTAGAAAAAGGATTAGGGTTCCACGCTAAAGAATGAAAACCCATGAAATTGTGAACAAAATCCGATTTAAATTGGGAAGTATAATAATAATGATTTCTTATATTTACGCGAAGACTACATATTAAATGAAACAATTTTTTACGGACTTTTATCGCGTTTAATTTAACTTTTTCAATTCCCGACGTTTCGGGCGCTTTACATCACCCATGGTCACGGGAGGGACTGAGGTGTTTGACGTCCCGATGTCATAGTTAGCCCGGCTACCTTCAGTTTTTGAATATTAATTTCTATCAATGATCGTGTAACTTTTGAATGACCTGACCGCGATTTTCCGTGGATTGCATGAATTATAAGATTGACTATATTAGTTTTGTAGAAACGATGGGTGATAGATATAGTGATATGCAATTTCTGGCATTGTAATCAATTTATTAACGAATTCTATATTTATGCACCAAAATAACTCCTAATATTCAGAATAGTTTTTTATATTATTTTAGTTCCAAAATAGAAAATCATACTTATTGAATCTTTTCTGGGATGAACCAGTAATAAACCGAGTGGGATTTTTTTTACTTAGGTAATGTAAACATTTTTTTTCATGCACAATAATTGCGTTTTTTTTTTAATTTAATGAAAACTAAACGTTACATTACTCTTTTCTGATTGTTTGAAACGCTTTTGAGTAAATAAATGATTACACATAAGCATTACGGTGGGTAAATTGCGAGCGAACCTTATCAAATGCACATTTTAACTAGATTTCCCGCTTAATGGTGTTGTCTGTGTTATTGTATCACGTTTGACTGAGTTGAAAACAACTGAAGAAATAATGAATTCCAAAGCAAACTGAGTTTAGTCACGTTTGTTTGTGTTTGACGTAATTGACAGTCTTAGCGTAAGTTATTATTTAGCGTTAACTTTAGCATGGACAAGTTCAATCATAGCGTTATTTTGCAGTAACGCTGTTATCTTAGATTTATTTGATTTTTTCTTTGAAACTTGTCAGCAATACACTTTTTAATACGAGGTTTTAATTATAGTTAATAATACTGTAAGTATCTTATTTAAATAACACCCTTTTAGTTAGCAGAATTTAACAATGTAACACAATGGAGTTATTTATTTTTAAGTTTCAATTACTTTATTATCACATCGTGTAAAAAATATGAAATGCTAATACAAAAATCTATGAAACTTTATTTATTAATGCTATAAGTTTATATTGAAATTACATAATAAATTCTTTATAATTTTGCAAAATATGTTCAACAAAAAAGTTTCAAAATATTTCTCTTCCTTCCTTTTTCAAAATGGCGGCTTGAGTCAGTATACTGTCAACCAGCGACACCTAATGCAATTCATTTCTAAAGAAATAATTAACTACCTTGCGTGTATGGAAGTATAACATTTGACTGCATATTGTGGATATACGAGAACTGTGTATGATAATTTAGGATTAAAAATATTATCATAGAACATAAATGAATACATTATTTATAATTCTATATCTATTTTTAAAACTAGTAACTTAATTATCATACAGTCCTACTCCCCGCGCTATGGTGCCAAGAACGCTGGCTGTGTTTCCCCGCTGAAAGGCTATACTTAGCCTTTGAGCGAGAAAAGAACCAGCGCTCTTATCACCAGCAGCAACGACCAGCCGCGGAAGGATTCCTTTAAGAACTTTACCGCACGTGGACCCCCCGGACCGATAGTCTCTACAGCAAATGGCACAAATATGTAGTCATCTCTCAGAGACTCATACTTGCGCCACTTACTCAGTTCAGCCCCGGCTCTAAACGAGGTACTCCTGAGATGAGAGGCCGCCAAAGTGTCTACGCAAGTAGCATCCCACACTAGGGCCTTACCTCTCTCCCAAGGGACCAATTTCATACCGTCGGGTCTCTTGCCATCGTCTCTAAATATTCCACAAGGCTCTAAAACCGAGGCCACATTTATAGAGATAAGAGCTCTTCGGATAACATCGTTCAAAGAACTGTGCCGTGAAAACCTACCAGCACTTTTCTTACATGAAAGTCCGTGGAGCCCAAACTTGTCGACGCTGTTACCACAGGGGCACTGATGGTGTTGACAAATCGCCGCTCCTAGTCAGTTTCCTACGACGATGCACAAATTTTTCCCATCAAGTAACGTGCCGAGATTACTTGATGGTAAAGCGTATAACTAGTGACTAGATTCCTTAGTCGAAACAGCTAGAAAGCGTGCCTTATCTTGGTCGCTATGAAAATTATGAAACAAAACTTTCTGCACGCTCTGTACCAACGGAATATCCCACTGTTTTGTGGATTTACTTCAAGTGGAACATTTTCGCCGGGACAGATCGTTTGCCATGCAGACAGGGCAGACCTGCCTCCGTAGCAAAGCACAGGTCTACTTTATTATTTAAAATTATGTTACATAAGTCACTGACACGATGCACGGAAGCAAGGAAAGCAGGCAATGCAACGCTAGAAAGATTTCTCACACCAATGCCACTAAATGTTATAAGTAAAGTAGCTTGAGTCCAGGCTGTTGTATTTAAAGTTAAATTTAGAATTTTTTCAATAGCTATTTTAAAATTATGATCATAAAATATCCGAACATTTCCAGACTGCACTCGAGCGGAGTATGTTGTAAATCTAGGTACAAGGAGACAATATTTTAAAATAGTAAGAGCAATGTGGGGGTTTAATTTATACAATTTATCAACTTGACTTTTGTTTAAACAGACATTTTTATGCACCCGTATTGCATATTATGCAAATGGATAGATGTACTATATAATCATGTACCTACAAACTACAAAATAATCTACTACATATATAAAAATTAAAATTTGTTTGTTCGTATTTTATGCGCTGCCATACCATTCGTTAGACTGTGGTAAAACATTGTAAACTTATTGCTTGCACTTGCGCGAAGGATATAGCCATAGTGCAATTAACTTACACTAGGTGGTTCTTTGGCATGCTCTGTAGCGTAAACGGCTCAAACTCAATGATTATTAACCTGTGAATTGTTGTTAGATTATCATAATTGTGGAAGTGACATAGGCTATACAATATTTATATATTGCATCTGCAAATACAAAAGATAAAATCCGTCCAAGTGCGAGTCGGACTCACGCATGTAGGGTTCCGTGTCATCGTAAAATATGTTTCTAGTAGGGGAGCCTCTTTTAATTTTTATTTTATTTTTATTTTTTGTTGTTATAGAGGCAACAGAGATACACATTCTGTGAAAATTTCAACTGTCTACCTATTACGGATCATGAGATACAGTCCGCTGACAGACAGACGGACGGACGGACGGACAGCTGAGGCTTAGTAATTGGGTCCCGTTGGTTACCCTTTGGGTACGGAACCCTAAAAAAAGGAACTATTTACTGTTTTAACCATTAAGCTTGTGGTATCAGCTTTTATTACATAAACATGTATCTAAGTTATTAGATATCTTTTTTAAAGATTTTTTTTTTATAGAAGAGGGGACAAACGAGCATGCGGCTCACCTGATGGTAAGTGACTATCGCCGCCCATGAACAACCGCAACACCAGGGGATTGCAGATGCGTTGCCGGCCTTTTAAAAAGGAGTAGGTTATTTGTCGAATAGAATTATTTTTTTGTATAGGGCATGGGCGATATTTACGAAATACACTTCTTATACGTGATAGAGCCATGCTGCAGCTATTAATAGTATAGTTGTAGCACGAATGAGTCGCCTCGACCGGGGAAGGACCACGCTCTCACAAAATACCAGCGTAAAATGGCTGTGTTTCGTATGGTGAGTGTAGAGAACCGGAGACCTTTTTTACTGGAAACGAGCCATTCCATCTTAGTCCTCACGGTTGACAACGCATCTGCATTTTGATTCATAATCGAGGAGCCATGTAGATGTCTATGGGCCACAGCAACCACTTACCATCGGGTGGACTGTGTGCTCGTTTGTTACCCTTATACTATAAAAAAGAAACACATAAGAAGTATCTATATGTAATATTGACTATTACATACTTAATAATATATTAAGTAGGTACATTATATTTTAGTATTTCTGTTTTGCCATCGGATAACACTGAAGTAATACGTATCTACGTACCTACGTAGGTATGTATTATTTCATTGACCGAAAAACGACTTCTTACTGCATCACTTTACCATACAATAAAAAAAACGATAACATTAGTAACGCTCGTACGATCAACAATCACAAAACGCTCAGTATTAATAATTTGCGTCGTTCGTGCATTTGCATGATTAATATTAGACTAGACTGAGATTTTCACGAGAGAGCGATCAAGTAACTGACCTCTGATCCACTGAACATACCTACATTATAGCCTATCAAATCGTTGAAGAGCCACGCTGCACTAATATTATGGTTGTAGCACTAATGGGTCGGCTAGACCGGGGAAGGACCACGCTCTCAAAGAATATCAGTGTGAAAACAGCTTAATGATGCAACTAGAGACCCTTTTTATTCTATCTTAGTTGTGTGACAACGCATCTGCTTTTTTTTATAACTGGCTTTACGGCTCTGGGTTCTAGCCCTTCTGAGTCTGAAGTTACAATATATAATTATCCTTCATAGTACACTGCTTCACAATATTTTGATGCATCACATTGTACTGCCCTTGGCAGATTTTGGCGGCAACTTGAGCCAGCAGACAGCTGAAAGTTGGCGATAGTATCTCAACCTAAGCAGATAGACACCATATCTTGAGAATCACATCACCATCAAAGCACTGGTTTCACCATTTCCACTAATAGTTCACATGCGTAGACACTTAATACACAAAATCGCACCACTTTTACATGTCAAAGTTCACTTTACACCATTATTTAAACAATAATACATTAGCAGCAAACCGCCGCCGGTCAAATTCCGGCCAAAACTCCTCATCTACTTTTAATTTTTTATCAAGTATAGATTTCTATGGGCTATCAGATGGACTGTGTTGTCGTTGTCAATATTACTCTATAAAAAAGAATAGTGGATTAATATCATTTTTATAAGGATTTTTGGCTTGGATGTTTGTCATTTTAACCATGTCTTCATTTCTCTCAGTATCAAGTGATAATAATTATTTATATTACACTGCTTCAAAATATGTTGATACATCATATTGCGTAGTTTTTGGGAGATTTTGACGGCAACTTGAGCCAGTAGACAGTTGACGGTAATATCTCAAGGCACCTAAGCAGGTGGAGAAACCTTATTAGAGCACTTGTTTCATCGTTTCCAGTAATAGTCCATATGAGCGGACATTTAATACACAAAATCGCATCACTTTTACATATCATAAATTACTTCCAACCATTATTCAAACAATAATATAGGAGCAGCAATTCGCCGCCAGTCAAATTCCCGCCAAAACCGAATTAATATGAACATTGGACTCTCCCATAAATTATACACTGAACATTCAATAGATAAAAAGGTTTACTTGTATTCTTGTAATTTTCAAATGTTCACTTTATAATGCTTCTTATAGGATAAGGGTGACAAACGAGCACACAGTCCATCTGATGGTAAATGGATGCTGTGACCCATAAATATCTACATCTATCATCGATTACGAATCAAAATGCAGATGCGTTGTCACCCGTGAGGACTAAGATGGAATGCCTCCCTTCCAGTAAAAAGGATCTCCGGTTCTCTACACTCACTATACGAAACAGAGCAGCGTTAAGCTGCTATTCTGTGAGATCGTGGTCCTTCCTCGGTCGAGCCGACCCATTTTCACAACTATACTACTAATATAACTGTAGCATCCTCTGTCACCTCTTACTATATATATTTGGCCATAAGTTGATGTGTGCATACTATTTCTGTATTATTGCAATTGGTTGCGATAATCATTGGTGTACTTAAATAAATAAGCAAAGAACGTGACTTTCTCCTCAAATAATCCACAGCTTGACAGGAAATTTTTTAACGTTTTTCCACCGACAAATTTTGTTCCATCATAACTGTCAACTATAATAGTTATTTATTACCTATTGTCAATTCAAGACATAATAAAAGAGAAAATAAATTTATGAAGGAAAGAATAAACAATAATGGTACATTATCTTTTACCATCACACTATTGCAAAGGCGCAAAAATTATATTTTAAAAATAATAAAAAAGTGGTTAATGAAAAATATCACAGAGCGAGAACTTACTGCAAGCACTCATTTAGAATAGATAGAAAAAAAAACACCGAATCATTATTACCTTTGAAAAACTGTTTGCAAAAAGTCTAATAATAAAGCAAATTATGGAAAAGTAATTTAATTTTAAACTAGTAGTAATTTTATATAATAATTTTAAAACTTAAGCCAATCCAACCAACAACCGAATTAATTTAGGGTTACAAGCATTTTTACATTCGTAAATTTGTGACAGTGAAAAGTGCTATAATACTTTCTTTAAATTATGCATTCAAATATAAGCATCCATAAGTTTTGCCCTTATCAACAAATGTTAAAAAAATTATACGTGGTAAAGCCATATTTTAATAATATAGTTGTAGCACGAATGGGTCGGTTCAACCGTAGAAGGACCACGCTCTCACAGATTACCAGCGTAAAATACCAGCTTAACACTGCTGTGTTGCGTATGGTGAGTGTAGAGAACTGGAGACCCTTTTTACTGGAAAAGAGGCATTCCATTTTAATCCTCACGGGTGACAACGCATCTGTATTTTGATTCTTTATTGAGGATAGATGTGGATGTCTATGGGTCATATCAACCACTTACCATCAGGTGGACTTTGTGCTCGTTTGTCACCCTATCCCATAAAAAAATATTAATTATATTTTTAAGTAATGCATTGAACCGCCGCTATGCATATGCGTTAGATATAAAACATTAGTAATTCCACGTACCTAACTTTTATTATCATCATCATCATTGTTTCGTACCTATTTGCTGTGTTGTACCTATTTGCTGATGATCTCAAAATAGTTAAAACTATTAGAAGCAACACTGACGTCGAATTACTACAAGATGATCTCAACAGCCTTATTCAATGGTGTAAGAATAACCAAATGTTTCTGAATGCCAAAAAATGTCAACTTAATAGGTTTACCAGAAAACATAATTATATACAGAGTCAATACTATATTGATACTGAGAAACTAATTGCAGCTCGAGCAATACGTGATTTAGGCGTTATACTAGATAGCGAATTAAAATTTACAAACCATTTCGATAACATGATCACCTCAGCTACTAAGTCACTGGGTTTTGTATTGAGGAATTTCAAAGAGCTCAAGCAGCCCTCTACTACAATCAAACTTTACAGTAGTCTGGTTAGAAGTAAACTAGAAAACTGCAGTCAAATTTGGAATCCGCACTGCCAAAGCATTAGAATCGAAAGAATACAAAAGCGACTGCTGCGTCATCTTGCGTACCGTTCGAATAGCTATCAAACTAACGATTCCCACGAAAGACAGTTGGCACAATTTAACATCACATCACTACAATCGCGTAGAAGTATCTCAGACATGATGTTTCTATACAAAACGCTCAATAATAATATTGATTGTCCAGCAATAGTTGAATTATTTAACTTTAAGGTGCCATCAAGAATGCCTAGAAATCCGCACGCCTTTTTCAATGTATCCCTTTATAGGTCTAACTTGGGAATGTATTCCCCTCTAGCCAGACTGGCTAGCACTTATAACGAACTGTCCTCGAAGATTTCTGGCCTCGATATTAATTGCGATAGTTTATCCACCTTCAAATCAAAATTAATCAATTTCTATGAATTAACGAATTAACTAATTATTAATTATAACATTGGAATTGTTTTTGATTTTAATAGTTTGATTAATATAATATAATATGACAATGAAGATATTTATAATATTGTCAAATAATTCTATTTCTTTTTAATAATTTGTATTTGTTCAATGATGCAATTCAGTTTTTATTCCTTACAAAATAATCAATGCATGTTGTGATTACCCATAAAAAGAAATACAATAATAATGTGTTGAATTTTTTAAGAAAATAATCTTTGTATTACTGTTGTAATTTCTGTTGGTAATCCTAATAAATAAGTAAATAAATAAATTACAGCACATCACATGTCTACTGTTGAACATACGAGTAGGTGTGATGTTCATTGATATGCATGGCCCTGATGCATTGTTTATTTTTCCCGCCAGGTCTTGACCAAGTTGTCACGCAATCTTGTGAGGAGCCGCCCTACACCACCTGCTACATACTACATGTATTACTATTTTTTAATAATGATTTTCTTATATTTACGCGACCACCACACATTGAATAAAACGCGATAGAATCCGTAAAGTAGTTTCTTTCAATGCTTTTTTTTTTAACTTAATAGTTAAATATCTTTTATGAATTGTTTACTTAGCTCACTTAAATAAAACAAGCATAATATAATAATCAACGTTCGCTTCATAATACACAATGCTGGGGAGGTTTTATATTCTTCAAATATAAAAAAAAAATAGTTTTTGTTTATTCTTATTTTATGCAATGCCGTACCTTTCTTACCAGCTTGTGCTAAAACTTTGTGAACTTATTGCCTACACTTGCGCGAAGGTTTATATGCATAGTACGCGCGTGTCGTACCGATAAATTTATTTGAACTTTATAATACATCATTCAACTTCAATGAATGTTTCATCATTCCCAAGTAAACAATATTAAAACGATATATCCGTAATTATTTCATCTGCGGCAGCAACGCGCCGGGTAGCAAAGCATCTAGTTTTATATAAAAACCCCGCGTGAGCTAAGCTCCGAAACCGCTCAACTGATTTTAATGAAATTTTATAAATATATTGCTTGCTCCACTTGTAATAACTTGTAAGATAGATTAATTTTTATCCTGATAAGTGATCCTCACTTTTTTTAATTGCAAATTTAAGGATTTTTTATAGGACATAAGGTCGTCGGGAAGGATAGTATTATGTACCTCTGCCTGACCAGTTAGTATATTGTATGGCTTTATTAATTACGGCAATTATATATAACATGTTATATAATAATTAACAAATTATATATTTCATAATTAATTAATAATAATATAATTCAAATAAAACTGAAATCCACACAAGTGTGTAAAGTTATAAATACAAAAACTTGAGAATTAATATTAAAATAAGAAATAATTTAAAGCAGCACAACTTAATTTAAGGATTCCTTTCATCCTATTCCTTACAATGTAATTTTATTTCGATGTCAATATTTAAATGTGCTGAAGTGATATATGTATAAAATAAATTTGTTTATCATTTTTATCTTAAAATGTTGAAAACTAAAATTAAATTTTATTGTTCAGAAAGAAATAAAAATTCAACAACTATCATGCACTCATAAATTGTCACTAAAATGACAAAAATAAGCACAGGTGTTCGAATATTTTTACTACATCTTATAAAAGTCGATATTTATTGTTATTGTTAACGTAAAAGTTACGGACATTTGGACACGTCAGTAAATGTTTCGCGGCTTTCTTATCAGTTATAAATGTGTGAAACTGTTTTATGTTTTCTGAAATTTATGCAGAACATTTCAATTTAAAAAAATACCAACATGTTTGTAAAATATTAAAACACTAATGTCTTGGTGTCAGGCATTATAAAATCAGGTCCGAAACTGGGTTGCTACTGAAAATTTATTGACAGAAAGACTCAATAACTGAATTTTTTGACCTGAACCGTGGTTCGAACCCGGGACCTCATGAGCAGCAGCTGGGACTACGACCACTAGACTAATGAGGCAGACATCTAAAAAAACAATACTGATCAACGTAAGCAAAGATCTAAAGTATGATATATCTAGCTTTGTGATCGGCATAATCGCCACTACACGGTAATAATTACCGTGTAGTGGCGATGTAAGAATATATACTACCCCATATCCCGTGAGTGTCGTAAGAGACGTCAGAGAGAAGCAAACCAAAAGAAGAAGAAGCAGGATCTTCCTAATAACAACTTAAAATAAATAATTAAAAATTAAAAATTTTGTGGAACCGACTTCAGTATAAATTATTAAGAATAACTCAAAAACTATTGGTCAGACCTTGATAAAATTTATAAGGGACCACATGAGACGCACAAGCTTTCACATAAAAAACATACAATCGAATTGAGTACCGTCTCCTTTTTGAAGTCGGTAGAAAAATAACCTGGCACCTTTAGCAAAAATTCTATGTATCTAAAATGTATCTGTATGTTCTATATATGTATCTATCATATATAAAGCAATCTATGGGGGAGGCATGGTTCAGCAGGGGAATTTAAAAAGGCTGTACCGGTAATGGTAGATACCATTTGATTTACTATGTGGCAATATGTCTATAAAATATATTTTTTTATTTTAAAATTTTTGTTTAATCTTAAAATTACTTAGTTTAAATATACTTTTTTATGTTACAGATATTTCAAAACGTGGAGCATTACGGCGCTCTCTGACGGAACATAAATGAAAGTAACCCGCATTATTAACCCAAGTAATCATGCCGCGACTTATTAACTTTAATTTAATAACAACAATCTATCTCTTTCGAAAATTAATGAACAATTGCTTCTTTTATACTCAATACGGGATCATGAGGTGCTTTATCATGTATAGTTCGGTACAATAAATCTTCTTTGAACTCTCATAGGGTTCAAAGAAGTTAGTTCAAGTGCTATATGGAGTCTTAATAGCATAGTCACGAATGCGATAGATTATTTTCGTATTACATACATACGCTATTTTTAAAATAGCAGCTTAATGCTGCTGAGTTTCGTTGTGAGTATAGAGAACCGGAGGCCCATTTTACCATAAACGATGCATTACATCTTAGTCCTTAGACGTAACAACGCATCTGCATTATGATTCATAATCAAGGATAGACATCATCATCATCGCTTGCACCTTTATTCTATTAAAAAATTATCGGTTGGCCCCTTTTTTTATAGGATAGGGTGACAAACGGGCACACAGTCCACCCGATGGTAAGTAGTTGCTGTGACCCATAGACATCTACATCTATCCTCAATTAAGAATCAAACTGCAGATGCGTTGTCACCCGTGAGGGCTAAGAATGCCTCGTTTCCAGTAAAAAGGGTCTCCAGTTCTCTATACTCACCATACGCAACACAACAGTGTCAAGCTGCCATTTTACGCTGGTATTCTGTGAGAGCTTGGTCCTTCGCCGATCGAGCCGACCCATTCGTGCTACAACTATACTATTAATATATCTGCGGCATGGCTCTACCTACCACGTATAAATTGGTCGAAGTTGGACTTACCTAATCGGGAACATTTTATCGCAGTTATACATACTAGTTAATAACTTCGACGTAGTGTTCCCAACAAGCAGTGTATATGTAACTTGAACGTTGGACATGATTTTTGTCATGTCCCTTATAGAAATATACATTATCTAATAGTTGTAAGTAAACATATAATTGTAAATTTTCTTTTATATATTTTTTCGACTATCAACAAAGACTTGTTTATTGAATTCATTTATTATATATATATATATATATAATAAATGTATATATATATATATATATATATATATATATATATATATATATATATATATATGTATATATAGATAAAATCCTATGAAACCTTAATATATATATATATATATATATATATATATATATATATATATATATTTCGACTTCAAAAACCATACAGTCGAATTGAGTATCTACCGTCACCTTTATAGAAGTCGGCAGAAAAGGAGCCGGTACTCAATTCGACTGTATGTTTTTTATGTGTGTTACCTCATAACTTTTTACTGGGTTAACCGATTTTAATGATTCTTTTTTTATTTGAAAGCTGGTGCTTCACACGTGGTCCCATATAAATTTAATCAAGGTCAGACCAATAATTTTTGAGTTATTCTTAATAATGTATATTGAAGTCGGTTGTACAAAATTTTTAATTTTAAATTATCTAGATAAATTTGTTTAACCGTGTATTGGCGGCGTAAGAATATCCACTACCCGATATCGTCCCGTGGGTGTCGTAAGAGGCGGCAGAGGGAATCAGACAAGGAAATGTGCAGCAGCGTCTTTCTAATAACAACTAGAACATAAAAAACTGCAGCAACTATGGCAAATATCCCCCTTATGTGGCAACCTATGGGGCGGCACGCTGTCCACCTGACGCTGATACTATAGCACATAGACATTTCCATTTATCCCTCATTACAATTTAAAATGCAGATGCGTTGTCACCCGTGAGGACTAAGATGGAATGCCTCGTTTCCAGTAAGAAGGGTCTCCGGTTCTCTACATTCACCATACGAAACACAGCAGTGTTAAGCTGCTATTTTACGCTGGTATTGTGTGGGAGCGTGGACCTCTCCTAGTCAAGTCGACCAATTCGTACTACAACCCTAGCTGCAGCTTGACTCTACAACGTTGAAAAATTACACAACACTATTATAGCCCTATCCCTTTCTTATTTGTTATCAGCACGTTAAAATCCACTGCTAGACCTTCTAGTCCACTGCTGGTCCTTCCTCGTTGTATAGGAATTTGCCTCAATCGTCTCGTTTGGCGAGTGGATTGATGATCGCAGTGCCAGACGTATTTCGTTTATGCTAGACGTATTTTACGCCTAGCATAAACTAAATGGTTTTACCGCCATCTATCGGTAGCCATCAAATCTTTATCTTTCTAATATTTATTAAATCTTAGTACTACGACGTGCAAAAGAAAATTCTTTGTATATTTCTGCGGAACAAACCATGTGTGAATGAAAAATTACTATATTAGGTTTTCAAGCTTCACTTTGATTGATTTATGAATATTTATTGCTACGGTTGACGTGAGAAGCTTCTAGAAAAAGTCCGTAAGCGCAACTAATGTTTTTATCCTTGTGAATGAATAATGCCCGGTCTAATGTACTCTTCGTGTTACTACCACGCCAAGTTATATTTAAATTCTGTTTCTACAAACTAAAACGTTATTAATTATTCTACATTTGTGTGTATGAAAAACGTAGTTTTGTAAATTTCTACTGCCTTAATTCATTACATTTGAATAAAATCAGGAAAGTTGTTGGTGTTTTAAACTTGGAAAGCACGTAGAACTTTTGGACACAGCGCTCCGTCTATATTTGTATGTATGTTGATCTACTACGCTACTTTGAATTCAGTTTAAATGAGTTTATGCGTTAGAACCAGTTTTCCGGGTATCAGTCTTCAGATTTTATGATGTCTAACACCCGAGATATTAATGTTTTGATATTTAACAAACATGTTGGTATTTTTTAATAATTAAAATGTTCCGCATACATTTTGAAATCATAAAACAGTTTCACACATTTTGAACTGATAAGAAAGCCGCGAAACATTTACTGACGTGTTCAAATGCTTATAACTTTTACGTTAACAATAACAATAAATACCGACTTTTATAGGATGTAGTAAGAATATTCGAACACCTGTGCTTATTTTTATTATTTTAGTGACAATTTATGAATGCATGAACACCAAAAAAAACTTATTATAGAGGTTTTTTTTTATATGATTAGGGGAACAAACGAGCACACAATCCACCTGATGGTAAGTGGTTGCTGTGGCCCATAGACATCTACATCTGTCCTCGATTACAAATCAAAATGCAGATGCGTTGTAACCCCTGAGGCCTAAGATGGAATGCCTCGCTAAAGGGTCTCCGGTTCTCTACACTCATCATACGAAACACAGCAGCGTTAAGCTGCTATTTTACGCTGGTATTCTGTGAGAGCGTGGTCCTTCCCCGGTCGAGACGACCCATTCGTGCAACAACTATACCAGTAATATAGCTGCAGCATGGCTCTACCACGTAAAACATGGGTATGGGGTACGGTGGCAAACTTACTTTCACTAGGTAGGAGCACTATTTTTCTGCCAAGGAGTCTATCTGGGTAGATATGACAGTACCTATGTTCCCGTCAAAACCGTAAAGAGAGCCAGTATAGTTATGGGCTGTGAAGCCTTCCATCTTATTCCATGTACTGCAGTTGGTGTCCATGTACTGCAGTAATCACTTACCGTCAGATAATTTCGTTTGTCACTTCAATTTAATAAACTCTAAATGCATCAGAATAATCTTAGGGTAAAGTTGACTGCCTTGCTGATCATGAGGTCCCGGGTTCGAATCCCGCACCAAGCCAAAAAAATCATTTATTGAGTTTTTCCATCAAGAACTTCTCAGTAGCTGCCCGGAGTCATGAAGTTGGCGGTGTCTCACCCCCGTGACTCGGAAGTTAAAAACCGTTGGTCCTGCGCCTGATCTCTCTCCGGTCGTATTGGTATAGCGTCCCATCGGACTATGAGAGTGAGGGATATATGATTGCAGTATCAGACGTCTTGTACCTTCAACGCTTCTTCTCGTTGTCGGTTTACACCATATAGCGTCAACTGTCGGAGACTGCAAGCTTTTTTATCCGACTTCAAAAAAGTAGGATGTACTCAATTCAACTGTATTTTTATTTAGTTTTTGTGTGTTAAGTCAGTATTTTTAGGGTTCCGTACCTCAAAAGGAAAAAACGGAACCCTTATATCCTTATATCTACTTTGTTGTCCGTCTGTCTGTCTGTCAAGACTCTTTTTCTCAGGAGTGCGTGGAGATATCAAGCTGAAATTCATATCAAATACTCAAGTCTACTGGCCCTTGGAGCTGTGAAAAAATCAAATTCTAAGCCAACGCACTCAAAAGATACATCCGTTTATGCCGCAAATTTTCGACATTCGCAAGGGAATCAAAACCTACAGGGTACTTCCCGTAAACTCAGAATCTTAAAATTTGGTACGAAGCAACGTATTTTTAGTTACATCATATAATAAAAATATTTTTAATAATTTTAAACTTAAATAAGTACAAGTACAATACCTACAGATTTGTTCGGAAACCTCGGTGCGCGAGTCTAACTCGCACTTAGTCGGTTTTATTTCTTAGGTGAACTGATTTTGAAGATTCTATTTTTATTTCCCATGCGGTCCCATATAAATTTGATCAAGATCTGACCAGTAGTTTTTGAGTTATCTTTACTAATGCGTATTTAATTGACTTCGACTACATTGATTATGTTCTCATTTTATTTATATTGAAGTCGGTTGTACATTTGTTTTTTAATTATACCACTTGTTTTTCTAGCTGTCTTATAACACCAATGACACTAATTATCTCACTAATACCACGGCATGTGCAAATTTATATACCTACCTACCAAAAAGCATGCTTGCAACGCACATAATATGAAAGAATAAATGAATTATTTATAAGTTACACACAACACACCGTACAACGAAATGAAATACCCTTTTTACTAAAAAGGCGGCATTTCATATTAGTCCTCAGGGGTGCCAACGCATCTGCATTTTGATTCGTAATCGAGGATAGACGTAGATGCATGGGCCATAGCACTTACCATCAGATGAGCTGTGTGTTTGTCACCCTTATTCTATATAAAAAAAGAAACAAAACAAAACAAACACATTGGGCTGCAGTAATGAATCCGATTCAGCTTAATGCCGTAGAATCTACTCATGTGGTAGAAGCGTTGCCACTTGCCACGGCAACAGCGCTGTTATTCTGTCGGCGCCTCATTTAACATTGTGCATGCATACAAGCAGACGTGACTTTCTTCACTGATAAGCAAGTTCAGTAAACGCTTTGTCTATAAATTAAAAATGTTAATCATCATCATCTTCAAAAATCCACTGCTGACTGATTGATTCATAGGAGGGATATACGCCATAGCTGCCACGCTTGGCAAGGGTCATCAGGAAGAAGTCATCAGTGTTGCTGTCCATCTCTTGTTCTATTTACCTTTGCCGCCTTCATTTATATCCACGGGATGATAATATATGGTAGTGACCATTCTTACACTGTTACTACATAGTTTGAAAAGACTAAATTTATAAAGAATTTACATATTATTAACATACCACTTAGCTAAGAACTTAAAAATAAATGCCTATTCTCATACTCATGTATCCGGTTTTCATCATAATTAAGATATAAATTAAAGGAACACCTCTATTTTATCTATGAATAAATTGCTGTAATTATTTGTATCGAAAATTTAAATAAACAAAAACATCTAAATACTTTGAATTATTTTTATTATCAAACGTGTGTCTTATTTGCAAGTGTTTTTGAATAAATCTTTAATTAACTGCAACTTGAAATTTAAATATATGAAACAAGGTCAAAATAATGATAATATTAAGATAATTTTAACGCAGACGTAGTATCTATAAATAATGTCTGTGATTTTTTTTAATGCAAATTCTTTACCCGAATTAGCATTCGTTGCTAGCGTAGAATTAAATAAATTTTCATAAATATAAGAGACCTAGATTTGTTAACAATTATTACCAGAAATAAAAAAGATACAGAATCGACTCGTCCGAAAAATAGAACGACTAACGCCATCTAGTGGCACACGCGAACAACTGAGATTTTTCCGTACTTGAGCTTTGTTCATAAAGGGAAAAGGTTCAAAGGGAAATGCATGGTTTCACTGTTAGACCTTCTGGGCATATTTCGACAAAAATTTCACCTCTAAGGGAAGCATAATAGGGAATGAAATTCCTAATGTTATTGGCTACATTCTAATTATTTCTTAACTTGAGATTGTGATACCTACTCAATTATCTTAAAAAAGTCACTTTTTTAAAGTTAATACCGACTTCAAGCACTATAAAGAATAAAAAAATGAAGAATCAGAAGCTATTAAAATTATATTGTTTTTGGAAATTATTTTCTTTTTCTTAAATTTTTGACTGGGATTTTATGGGATTTTTACCTAAAAAGGTACTTTTTTTAAACCCTAAAAAGGGCAAATTCCAATGGACTTGCGTATTGTGGTGGGGCGTATAATTTTTATTACCTTATTAACATGTTTTAAATAGGGCCGAAAAATACATAATAAATCCAAAATCCGTAAGATCAAACCAACATAGAAAGAAAAAAAATCGCTGCGAACATTTCATATGACGCAAAAACCAAGCCTAAACCACGCTCAACTTATTGTTAGAACACGCACTCACGTCTATATTGGGCTATAAAATCATTTGCCGTCAACAACATGGTTTTGGTGCATATCTGTGTGTCCAATAGTAGACTTTTACGAGCTTTTAAAAAATAATTTAAAATTAAAAATTTTGTACAGCCGACTTCAATATAAGTTATTAAGAATAACTCAAAAACTATTGGTCAAACCTTGATCAAATTCATATGGGACCACACGAGAAGTACCAGCTTTTAAATAAAAAAATAATCATCGGAATCGGTTCACCTAGTAAAAAGTTATGAGGTAACACACATAAAAAAAACATACAGTCGAATTGAGTAGCGTCTCCTTTTTGGAAGTCGGTAGAAAAGAAAGAAGAAAGATCTGAGCGTGAGTGCGTGCCAAGTTGAACATGGTTATCAAACTCCGTCAATGTAAATTAAATGTGTGAATAGATTAAATAAAATATAACGTTTCTACGGTCTTTAGACATTATGCCGTATAAATTTTAATTACATTGTATCTACAAGTGTAACAGAACATAAAAATCGCCATTGCTACAGGTTTAACAATAAATTCTTGCTTTTACGTAGTCACATTCAATAAATTATTTATTATGAAACCGCAACGTAATATTTGTATTGTCTTGTTACACACATTAAAGCATTCCTTTGTTCACTGCATTGCAATAAAAATCAATTTTTTTTTTAAATTATTATCCCTTGTAAAAAAGGCGGTCTTAAGCCATAAATTTTGTATTCTATTTTATTCCAATCAGTTGTTAGAAAAAACAAACACAATATTAGAAGAGCCTTGACTGTAAGATTCGTGCACAAATTAAAAACTTTTTAGTATCAACATATAGTTTATGATGAATGAAATTCAATAATGTTAATTAATTAGTCGCATGCATTTCGAGTAGTTCAAGCAGTAGTCTATCTAAATAATCTCCAATTTTAATGGTGCTGTTTTATTAAGTATTATTTTTGCCTTGTTGAGATGGCATAAGTAGGGTTGCCATCTGTCCGACTTTGGCCGGACATGTTTGGCTTTTTGGAGTTGTGTCCGGCCAAAGTTTTATGTGTCCGGCCTATCCGGCTTTTGTTAGGCTTTTTGTTAGTGTAACGCGTTGCACGCATCGCTTGGTTGTTGTTGAGTTGGAGTTGGT
Organism: Parnassius mnemosyne; assembly: GCA_963668995.1. NCBI lineage: Eukaryota > Metazoa > Arthropoda > Insecta > Lepidoptera > Papilionidae > Parnassius > Parnassius mnemosyne. Next base: position 30,731,362 of record CAVLGL010000088.1, read on the forward strand.
GAGTTTTTTGGCTTTCTAAAATTAATGTCCGGCTTTTAGGGCCAAAAGTCCGGCTTTTTGGAGCGTCGAGTCCGGCTTTTTCATTTTAGGAGATGGCAACCCTAGGCGTAAGAGGTTCTTAAATAATCGGCAGAGGAAAAATGAAATAGGAGATTGGCGCCCGTACCTTCCTGATAAAAACTCAATAATAATAATCAAAACTGCTGTTGCCACTCTTTTGCCAAGCGTGGCGACTACGGAAACAGTTCCCTCTATGAGACAATTTATAGGAAATGCCTATGTTTTGCAGTGGACTTTGATGGACTGTGATGATGACGAATGAATTCTGTGAGAAATTATTCTTTCCCTGGTCGAGACAAACAACTCGTCCTGCAGATGTAAACCATAACATGACTACAGTGTGGCTCTACTAGATCAAAATATATAATGTCTTGCAACTTTGATGTTATATAGAATTTCCTAGCGTCTCTCGTACCCAAGTTTTACTACACTGATATACAATAAAGGGGTACTACCTAATATGCAGCTATTTTAGTTTCAATTTCCCATGGAAAATTATTTAGGTAAATCAATATCATTATATAGTTTTAAAAGAAATAAATTATTTAGCCAATTTAATATCATTATATAGGTTTAAAAGAGCTCTGGTTATAAGGCCGAATGCCTTAGGAGTGTTTTATTTAATAATATTTTTCTTGTACTAATTATTTTCCATTAACTAATTATTGAATATTTCCTCCTATTCGTAACAGTAAATACAAAATTATCAAAGCTAAAAAATTTGTTGTTTTTTTTTTAATTTTTTTTTTTTTATAACGTAACCTCCACACTAGAGATTTTCTCCTGTATCGTGGGGGCAGTTTACATACATAAATTGCACACAGACAAACATTGAAGGTAATTTTTTTTTCATTTTAAATAAGTAAATAAAATACAAAGTGGAAGACCATAAGTAAGGAACACTATTAATGTCTCAGAAAGTAAAGTTAGCAGTATTGCTAGTATTTTTTTTAAATGTATAAAGGACACGAGCATAAGGTCTCCGTCGTCGTATAGCTCCGTCGATACCGATTGTCTGCGACGCAGACAGTTATAAACTTCAATTCATACCAATATATTTATATTATCTGCGGTACAAATAATATATATTACCTATAATTGTAAAATCCATAAATACCATACTTAGATATCTATAGATACTGTACATTCGTTGCGACAAGTTCAAAAAGTTAAATATCTTAACAGGCACGTAACCTAATTGTACCTACCTCTACCGTAATTATTGTATCAAGAAATATATTCGTCTATAGTTCTAAGGAGCGTTATTTAATTTCCCTTGTTCTATTCTGAACACCAGAAACAGAAACAGAAACAGAAACTTTTTTATTCAATATAGATTATAAATAATACTTATTGAAAGTCACTCTTTTGTTTGATTACCACTGGTTCGGAAAAAACCACTGTCCTGGGAAGAACCAGCAAGAAACCCAGCGGGACTTTTTTTTAAATAACAGCTTACAATCATGATGTTACACAAATTAACAACACAACAAATTAGAAATAGCTTGGTAGCGATCACCTCATTTCCAGGGGTTATTATCATCCATAAATTCCTTAATATTATAATAACCCTTTTTATACAAACTTAGTTTAATAAAGTTTTTGAACTTTGAACAGGTCAAACTTTGTATATTTTCTGGAATTTTGTTGTAAAAGCGTATACATCGCCCCAAGAATGAATTACTGACTCGATGGAGTCGAGTAACTGGTACTACTAGCTTGTGTCTGTTCCTAGTATTTACAGAATGAATATCACTTATTTTTGTAAAACTACTTTTATTTTTGTGTACGTACATTACATTTTCATAAATGTATTGAGAGGCCAAAGTTAATATATTAATTTCCTTAAATTTTTGTCGCAGCGTCTCTTTAGGCTTTAAATCATAAATTGCTCTTATGGCCCTCTTCTGCAAAACAAATATAATTTCAGTGTCAGCTGCGTGTCCCCATAGCAAAATACCATACGACATTATGCTATGGAAGTAGCTGAAGTAAACTAGTCTAGCTGTTTCAACACTGGTTAAACTTCTAATCTTTTTTACAGCATATGCTGCAGAACTAAGTCTGCTTGCTAGTTTTGATATATGGGGGCTCCATTGAAGCTTCGCGTCTAGTGTGATTCCAAGAAAAATGGTGGTATCTACAAGACTCAGTTTCTCCCCATTTAAAATTACATTAGTATTTAATTGTTTGACATTTGGAGTCACGAATTTCATACATTTTGTTTTAGTGCCATTTAAATGCAAATTATTAACATCGAACCAATTTACTAATTTAGAGATAGCATTATTTACTTCGTCATATTTTAGTAACTGTCGACTTAATTTGAAAATTAAAGAAGTGTCATCTGCAAATAATACTATATCATGGTTATCCCCTACTATGTAAGGTAAGTCATTAATGTATACAAGAAACAGAAAGGGGCCGAGAATTGAGCCTTGAGGCACGCCGATTTACTATACAAGATAGGAAAGGAAAACATTGCGAGAAATTAGAAAAAAAATCAAGGATATATGTTATGAAGTTCGCTAACACGCTTTGGAAGTATCATATATAAATTATCTTTTTTGTTATTATATATATATATATTTATTCTTTTTAATGTCTCCGAATAACCTATATATAATTTGATTTACATAAAAAATATAGTTATAATGTATTTAAGGACTGTGGAGCGAATTGTTTTCTGCTTCAAAACTACCTATCTAAAAAAGAGGCGGGCTGTACCTAACAGTGGGATGTACATAGGCGACTAATTTAAATGGTTTCAACATATAATATAATATAAAATTTAAAAGTTTGTACAATCGACTTTAATATAAATTATTAAGAATAACTCAATAACTATCGGTCAGACCTTGATCAAGTTTATATGGGACTACATGTAAAATCAGCTTTCAAGTAAAAACACAATCATTGAAATTGGTTCACCCAGAAAACAATTATGAGGTAACACACATAAAAAAAATAAAAAATAACATATAGTCGAATTTAGTAACTACTCCTTTTTGAAGTCGGTAGAAAATAGGCCTTCCTTAGATGTCAAAGCTACGGTATGAAATTTTATCTAATAATCAGGTATTATTAATAACATACACACTCATAAAATGTATATAATATATATTTTAAATAGTTATTAATTACAAACATATATATTTTTTTTTAATTTTATTAGTGTGTATTTTTACTTTATTTGTAATATAATGCTTAATCTTTTGAAATATAAAAAAACACGACTTAGAAAATGTCTGTTGTGTAAATAGCCCAAAACTCGGACTCCGCAATAAAATCGCATGTAACTTCAAACAATACACTTGTACAAATACTTTAATATTATTAAAATGTTAAATAAATTAATTATATTTCGAGTGATTAATTGCTCGCCTCAGATTAAATATTTGAGTCTTATTTTTCGGAGTTTCACTTAACGTAAGCAGTTTACTTCATTGCTACTTATAATAAAATCTCCGTATCATTTTTCAAACGAACAATACCATATTATACCATTTCGACCACGTTAATTTTTAATTTTAAATTCATTTTAAAATTGAATAAAAAATTTAAAACGTTATTTAGGCTTACTGGGAAAAAATAAGAACTTTAATATTATACTTTAACGATTTTTATTAAACTGTACTTTCTTAATACCTACTCGTATTATAATTAGCATATTTTCGTAGCTACTACAAAAACTTAATATCCTGATATGTAGATACGATTATAAATCAATAAATATTAAAATGAAAATTGCCGTTTATAAAAATAATATTATTTTTCTATTTAAGTAAATTAAATTATGCTCCCAATATGCAAGATTGTCTTTGATGATTTATAGGTCGCTGGCTAAGCATTTGACTGTGGCGTTGTAGGTAATGGATTCGATTCCCGCACGGGACAAGTACCTACCTAATTAGTAAGGCTTTAATATGGTTTACAAAACTTAGTAGAGGTGTAACATGTAGATAGGTGTGGTAATGTTTTTAAAATAGATTAAGAAAATTCAACAAAGTGTAGTATTTTTTTATTTGCAACTTATTTTAAAACAAATTATTATTAATTACAAATGAAAATTATTTTTTTTCTTTTAAATAGGTTGGCGTTTATATTTTAATAAGTAATTACAATTTTGTTATTTATCTTTATATATAAAAATTACGTGTCACGTTGTTTGTCCGCTATGAACTTTTAAACTACTGAACTGATTTCAATGAAATTTTGCACACTGTGTGCAGTTGGGTCCAACTTCAGAGATAAGATAGTTTTTTACCCGATAAGTGACCCTCAATATATTTTTATTGCGAATTTAAGAATTTTTTTGTAGGAAGGGTCTTCGGAAAGGGCAGAATAACGTCTGCCTGGCCAGCTAGTTTAAATATAAATTATAATATAAAAAGAAGTCTATTGATGCTGGTGGCTCAGGACCGTGTTTTGTGGCATTGCTTGGGGGAACGAGACCAAAGTTCAGCAGTGGACTTGACTTCACAAATGGTTGTTGAGATGATGATGATAAATGTATACAAATAAATCAATGTTATAATTAAAATCCGAAAACGAATTGTTTCGTATGCGTACGCGAAATCGAAAACTATATAATTTATCACCTATCGTGATAAACATTCAAATATCTAAACACTCTGTTGCTTATTTTTATTGAGCTTTTAACATAATCATTTAACGCTTCAACATCAAGCAAACAGGTTTTTTTTTTCGATAAAGTAAAGTCGGAAACCGTGGTCTTTGACCTTTGATGAAAAAATGTCAGCTACAATTTTATATCGACTAATAAATATTTATTTTTCTCACATTATTTTTTCAAAGCTTAGATATTATCTAACAAAATGAGTTGGATATTTAAATTATTTAGATGGATAACCTTGTATTATTAACGAAATAAACAATTGTGTTTATATTATAATAATTATTGTATATATTGCAAGCATTTTAACATATTTCACACATTTTTTGCAATTAAATTTATTAATAATGGCATTTTCGTTAAAAATTACAAAGAATATGTCATTATTCTAGAACGACGGGTAACTTACTTTAGTTAGTACCTACAAGGTTTACAATATTTAATATTTGAAATATAAATTTATTTATTGTTAAATGTTGAGAATCGATGCATTAATACTGGCAGTTTATTATATATTAAAAATATGATGTTAATATATCAATGTAGATCCCCTACCTTTCTAAATCAGGCTGTTGTTTATCCCACAACAATCCGCCATTATACGAAACATTAATTTTACAACAACAACATTACATTCATCCTAACACTCACACTGTCACAGAACCGAACGAGTCTCGCGTCCTTTGCCTTCAAATTTAAAATGAAAAACTATCAAAATTGGCGCGTCTTTTCCGATTTGAGGTTATTTACGCAGAAATTTGTTAGATTTTTTTTATGAAAACTGTCGTAATGATCACTGAAATGTCGTACGCGATCCGCGAATGCCTCTACCGACTGGCGAATAAGACTGGTCACCCCCTCTACCAAAAGGCGTGGCCTCCTGCCTACGCCTGGGCGGAGCGCTATACTTTTTTCTCTACCTATTTATTTATACGTTGAAATTTCTCCGCCGCCGTGCTTTTATTTTCTGTTCGACAGTTTATTATATTGTAATGTCTGTTTGTTTGTTCATGATTTAAATAAAGGTGAAGTTGTCATTTCGTCATTGTGCAGAAGTCCCTCAGCTGTCCTTATGATTTTTGAATATTTTGATAGGTTCATTAATTTTAATGAGCTGCAACATTGAGTTATATGTACTACGTACTAGAGAAGCCATTCCGAACATTGACTATGTTCAACTGAACTGTAGTGCAATCCATACAAACTAAATATTGCGTAAATTGAAGATTTGTGAATTCCATAAAATAATTATTATTACATTTTATTTAGAAATATGTTTGTTTAGATTAAATTAAGATATTTTATATTAAATTCTTATATTTATTTTATATTAATATCTTATTTTATATCAAATTAAAGTCTTCGCGTATGCGCGACTACTACTCCCGCGCATGCGCGAAGACATAGAGTAGGACACAATTTTTGTTTGGAATGGCTTCTCTAGTACGTAGTACATATAACTCAATGAGCTGCAAGCTATAAAAATAAATTAAACTTTGCATTATAAGTAAATAAGTTGTATTTTACAGTTATATTAATAAATAGATGTTGCAAATTATTTTTGCTAAAGCCAGAGAAAGCTGAATTTACGAAATACTAAAACATAATTTTAGTATTTCGTAGATATAACAGCATAAGAGCCGTGGTAGCTCAGATGGTTAGCGCTCGCTGTAAATTACATAGTACCTACGCAAGGGTTCGATCCCCGCCGGCACCAATGAATTTGTTAATTGCAATTAAAAAGTGCTGATTTACCACGTGCTCGGCGGTGAAGGCAAACATCCTGAGGAAACCTGCATGTCTAAGAAATAAGAAAAAAAATTCGAAGACGTGAAATTCGCCATCACGCATTGGGGCAGCACGGCGGATACTTCCTTGCCCTTAAACCCTCTCTGAAATGAGAGGAGGCCTGTGCCCAGCAGTGGGACGTATGTAGACTGTAACTTTAACTTTAACTTTAACAGCGTAAGACGTCACAAAAGATTTTTAAAGGATTTAGATCTTGTGTTAATTAACTTACTAATCATTCAGCACACAAATATCTACACAGCCTAGCAAATATCCCCTTCTAAAATAGTCCTTCTCCATATATTGCGATACAGGGGGAATTTTGCCAGAGTAACCACGTTTGCCAGACGGGTTGTTAACCGCAGTATTTTTATTATTTTTGTTTGTTATCAGGAAGATGTTGCTGCCCATTTCCTGTTACAGTTTCCCTTTGCCACGTCTTATGTCAACCACGGGACAATATGGTACCTAGTTATAAAATATACAAACCTAGATATATATATTTTTAAAACCTCACACTAGGTTTTTTATCCTTTACATTTTCTCCTGTATCGTGGAGGCAGTTTACAAACGTAAATTGGACAAGGAAAAACACCCGGACCCGGCACACTTATTTGTAAGCCATACAAATAGATAGATACTTGTTCCGTGCGGGATTCGAACGGGCGGTCCACAGTGCTGCAACTCATTGCTGAACCACTGCGCCATGGAGCCGTTAAAATAATAATATTAAAACATTTTCCTTTTTCCAATATGGTAGATACCTACTTGTTCAAAAATTATAGAATGCATTATTAGATAGAATATCAATTTAATATTTTTATTTCATTGTTTTTTTTTATAGGATAAGGGTGACAAACGAGCACACAGTCCACCTGATGGTAAGTGGATGCTGCGGCCCATAGACTTCTACATCTATCCTCTGTTACAAATCAAAATGTAGATGCGTTGTCACCCGTGAGGACCAAGATGGAATGCCTCATTCCCAGTAAAAAGGGCCTCCGGCCACCTGCACTCACCAAGCGAAACGCAGAGGTAAACCTCTACTTCACGCTGGTTTTCTGTGAGGTCGTGGTACCACCCCGGTTCGAGCCAGCCCATCCATGCGACAGCAAAAGCTGCCGCGTGGCTCTACCACTGATAGAGATATTTTCCCTTTTTTCAATTTGGTAGGTACTTACCTATTTATATCAAAAGTTATAGAATGCATATAAAGTGTCAGTTTAATTTTTCTCCATATAAACATATTTTCCTTTTTCCAACTTGGAAAATTATAGAAACATAAAATGTCTGTTTAATTGACATAAATAATTTATTTAACGAACATAGTTAAAATAAAATCATTATATCTTTAATTTTTATTCTTATCCAAGCCTCAGGCCAATAACGATAGACGGAGCGTTGCGTATCTACTCGTACATTTCAACTGACGTCAAAACCACAAAACCGTGCTCAACTAATTGTAAGAACAACGCACTCACGCACACATAATATTCATCTTAAATCCCATCTTTTTTGGATTTCAAACAGTAAAAAGTACAGCGCTAAATCTTTTTATTTCAAACAAATAAAAATAAATATAAAGAAAATAGACCAAATATTATAACAATTTAATTTTTACAACTACGGCTTCACTTTTAGCGATAGAGAACTTCTAGCATATCTAGAAAAAAAGCTTTTATCAATCAGTAGATGTTTAAAATTTATTTTCGCTTGTTTCTGTCTTAATATTAACATTAAATATCTAACGCAAGTCCAACTAACACGAAGTTAATTAATTTGTCTCAATTGACACAAACTTTTTTGACAACTAAATTGTAGTGACATTCAATCTACCTATATCTATAAATAATTTAATGTTCTTGTTCTTATTAGAAAAATCAGTGTCAGTCCAGTGGGGATGGGCCAGGGGGCAACAAGACCTAAGCAACAGATTTTAGGGGAGAAGTATTTTAGGAATAATTTAAACGACGAGAGATAAAAATACAAAATATCTGAAATCAGCTTCGATAATTATTGCTACAGAATACTTTTGTGATCTAGTGTTCCCGCGCGACAGCAATCCCACGCTACCCCGCTGGAAAAAATATAAAAAAAATAAAAGCGTTAACTCCTAATACAAAATTTCAATAGTTTAAAATTAAAAATTTTGTACAACCGACTTCAATATAAATTATTAAGAATAACTCAAAAAGAATACATCGAAATTGGTTCACCTAGAAAAAAGTTATGAGGTAACACACATTAAAAAAACATACAGTCGAATTAAATACCGTCTCCTTTTTGAAGTTAGTAGAAAACTAAAAAATTTTAAAAGGAACTTGATTAAAAAATTATGAAAGACTGTATGTATATTTTTCTTTTAAAATATTTGTGTCATTCACACTTTGATGAATAATTGATGCACATATAATTATAATCCGCACACACACACGCACACACACGCACACACACGCATGCACGTACGCACGCACAGGCACACACGTACACGCACACACGCACGCACCCACACACACACACGCCCACACACACACACACACACACACACACACACACACACACACACACACACATACACACACACACACACTCACACACATACGCGAGCGCGTACACGGACACACAGATCAGAGAGAAAGAGAAACGCACCGTTTTTAATTGTTAATTCTAAAATAGTCTCTTTTTGTGGCTCAAACTTATTGATTGTCCGTATACATTAAAAAATGTATAAAGTAGATGCGTTATTGGCTGTAAGTTTATTTCTTAAGTTCGTTTACATTGTAATTAGTGCTGTGGATCTTGTAATAAATAAATAAAAATAAAATAAAATCTATTTACATTATACTTATTATTGAATTTACTCCCTCCACTCTTCAAGTCCATTACTAAACGTATACCTCATTACATTGGTAGAGCCACGCGGCAACTACCTATATATTAATATTTCAACACACGGCCCGAGCGTGGAAAGACCACGCTCTCAAAAAATACCAACGTGAAATTGCAACATAATGCTGCTGTGTTTCGTATGGTCAATGTAGAGAATCGGACACCCTTTTACTGGAAACGAGGCATTCTTTATACTATAATCCTTAGAAGTGACAACGCAACTACATTCTGATTATTAATCGAGAACAGATGTAAGTTACTACAGGCCACAGCATCCACTTACTATCCGGTTGGCTGTGTGCTCATTTGTCTGCCCTACTCATAACTTGGGGAAGCTGTGCTCACACTTGCTTACTTACCGATAGCTTGATAGCATTTACACAATAATAAGGTATAACTTTAAGTCTTTAACTTTAGATACACCAGAAAAATACTTTTTATCGACCGACTTCAAAAAAAGGCGGAAGTTACCAATTCGACTGTATTTTTTATGTGCGTTACGTCAGAACATTTTTGTAGGTGAATCGATTTTGATGAGTCTTTTTTTTATTTGAGAGCTGGTACTTCTCATGTGGTTCCATATGAATTTGATCAAGATCTGACCAGTAGTTTTTAAGTTATCCTTAATAATGCGTATTTAATTGACTTTAACTACATTGATGATGTTCTCGTTTTATTGAAATCGGCTGTTCAATTTTTTTGATTTTACCATTTGTATTTATGATGCACTGTTTGTGCAAAATATACCTATTGTAAAAAACAAGCCAATGTAATTGCTTATGCAGTTAAAAGAGACAAAAGGCAACAGATAAAAGTATATGAGAACAAATATCTACAACTTTTTTTTTAAATATTAGCACAGATTAAATAATAGTTTACGTAATATCAAGAAATTGACTAATCCAGTAACAGAACTAATAATTTGATTTTATTTATCCCGCCGTGGTAGAGCCATCCTGCAGCTATATAATATATTTGCTCGACCGGTGAAGGACCGCGCTCTCACAGAATACCAGTGTAAAATAACTGCTTAATACTGCTGTGTCTTTAATGCTAGAAACGAGGTATTTCATCTTAGTCGTCAGGGATGACAATACATTAATTATTCGAAGATAGATGAAGATCTCCAAGAGCCACAACAACCACTTACCATCTGTGCTCGTTGGTCACCCTTATTTTCTATCTATACAAATAAATAAAATTGAAGTGTCTGTTTGTAATGTCATAATTACAGCTTTTTACTAATTGCATATGAAAGTATATACGGTACTTATAACAAAAACACAATTTTTAAAATTTTTGTCTGTCTGTCTGTCTGTCTGTTTGTTCCGGCTAATCTCCGAAACGGCTGGACCGATTTTGACGGGACTTTCACTGGCCGACAGCTAATTTTATAAGGAGTAACTTAGACTACTTTTATTTAAGAAAAAGAATTAGAGTTCCGCGCTAAAAAATTAAAAACCTTAATTACACACGGGCGAAGTCGCGGGGAGCAGCTAGTATTATTACTAGCTATTAGTAGTTCTTCAAGAAAGCATTGTCGCCTATCTTGAAGAACAAGACTACCGCACAGCTGCTCCACGCCTCCGGCATAGTGCCACCATGGAAGACGGAATTAAAGAGCCTCTGAAGAACTTCAAGTACCTTGTAATTATTTACAACTTTTAACAAATAGTAAAAACCAACTTCAAATTGCTAAAAAGAAGTTATTTGCTACTCTAAGAGCTGGATTTTTTCCAAATAGGTATATATAACCACCCTTGAGTTAAAGGTAATCTATTTAATAAAAAAATTGTTTCACAATCTGCGAAGATATCGCGTAACATACATACAAAAAAAACATACACTCGAATTGAGAACCTCCTTATTTATGAAGTCGGTTAAAAAGTATAGTTAGGTAGCTTAATTACGTCCCAATGTGTGTTGGAGAAACATGACCACAAAATATATTTGTTTTTGTTTTAAAACATGCACCATAAGGTGCTTGCTTGAAGTGCATTCTATCGAACATGGTATTTCACCAGATATTCGAATTATTGTCTTTAATATTGTGTAACGGCTCTGTAGCTTAGTAGCTTATCAATTAGTTTCAACGCTGAGGCAGCGGGTTCGAATCCCGCACGGAGCAAGTATTTGTATGGCCTACAAATAATTGTTCCTGGTCTGGATGTTTGTCCTTGTGCAATTTGTGTTTGTAAACTGCCTCCACGATACAGGAGAAAATCCTACAATGACGTAACATTCTTAACAAAAAATAATTTTACCTACTACATAAACAATATAGGCTTTATAAACGAAATAATTTCTTGACTTTGAGTTAGTTGCTAAAAAATAACTTTTCTTTGTTTCGCAAACAATTAAAATCACCTGCGCTAAGTTTTTTTTCGTATCACCGTACACCTTAGGGGGATGAAACTGGGAAAAAAAACATCTAAAACCTTTTCGAGTAGGGAGTTTTTTAATTAGTCACCGCTTCAAAAGTAGATATTTTAAGATGAATGCTACATTCAAACAGGCAAGTGGAATGGCGCAAGTAAAAAAAAATAGTATTTGACACTAGCTAAATGATAGGTATACTTTTAGAAAACTGTCAAAACAAATATTTCTATGGAGATTGTATGAGAATTAAGTGTAACGTATACCTTGCGTGTAGTGTTGATGTAAGAATATCCAATACCGCATATCGTCCCGTGGGTGTCGTAAATGAAACAGAGGGAAAGAAACGTCTGCCACGTGTGGCAATTATGGCAAATATCCGACTCATGAAACAATAAATATGGGGGAGGTAATTTTGATGGGCAGTTTTCTGTCCACGCCGGTGGTCTATGAAAGCGAGGTAATTTCCCATTTGAGCCGACCCATTCCTGCTGTAATCATAATAAAACTGGCTCTAACTAAGTAGTGAAAAATAAACAAAATTACTAACTTACAGTGCAATACTTGCCGGAACAAACTTGTGTCTGAAGTCCAGTCTTTGCTGGACAAAGTCTCGGATTGGGGGCGACTAAATCTAGTCCAGTTTAATCCTCAGACGACACAAGTTTGCGCGTTTACCGCTAAAAAGAACCCCTTTGTCGTATCTCCTCAGTTTCAAGGTACTCCCCTTGTTGCCTCAGCCAGTATTGGAATCCTCGGCGTCGACATATCGAGTGACGTGCAGTTTCATGGTCACTTGGAAGAGAAGGCCAAATTGGCCTCTAAAAAGCTTAGCGTGCTCAGCAGAGCGGGACAGTATTTCATGCCAGCTCAACGCATGCAACTTTACAAGGCGCAGGTTCGGCCTCACATGGAATACTGTTCCCATCTCTGGGCTGGGGCTCCCCAGTGCCAGCTCCTTCCACTTGACCGCATCCAGCGCAGAGCGGCTCGAATCGTCGACGACCGAGTCCTTTCCGATCGGCTCCATTTATTGGCACTGCGAAGAGATGTTTCATCTTTTTGCATTTTCTTTCGCATTTACCACGGGGAGTGCTCTGAGAAATTGTTCGGATTAATCCCAGCCACCAAATTTCACGAACGCACATCGCGGCAAAACTCCCGATACCATCCGCACCATCTGGTTGATTGGCGGTCCACCACTGTGCGATTTAGAAGATGTTTTCTTCCTCGCACAATTTCCTTGTGGAATAGTTTACCACCAGCGATTTTTCCGGACCGATACGACTTAGGGACCTTCAAGAAAAGATCCTAAGAGGTGCTGGGATTAGTGGTGACGGTGATGGTGCACGCAATTGAGGTAGGGCGAGAGGTGCTCTTCAAACTAGGTAAGACACATCATTTTATTTTATCGAGCGGATGTACGCGAAGTAATTTTTACCAACTTTAATATAATGGACTTCCGCAAAGTAACGTCTGATTCTATTAAACACTGTATTGTATTCTGTCTCTTTCTCGCAGACTAAACCCTATATATGTACTCTAAGATAAAATATGATAAGATATATCATTTACTAAAACATGTGTGAGATATACATTGCATGGGCAGAGATATATTCTTGGCGTTAGTGTTATTAGTATCAACAAGTCTTACCGATATTCGGTGTGTAAAATTTAAAGTGTTAGTTTGTTAGTTTTCATTTAACATTAGCAAAGTCTATCAATATACAAATATTGATATGTTTGTTTATTGATAGACTTTGCTAATATATATAATTAACAGTGGTAGAGCCACGCGGCAGCTTTTGCTGTCGCTCGGATGGGCCGGCTCGAACCGGGGTGGTACCACGACCTCACAGAATACCAGCGTGAAGTAAAGGTTTACCTCTGCGTTTCGCTTGGTGAGTGCAGGTGGCCGGAGGCCCTTTTTACTGGAAATGAGGCATTCCATCTTAGTCCTCACGGGTGACAACGCATCTGCATTTTGATTCGCAAACGAGGATTAATGTAGATGTCTATGGGCCGCAGCAACCACTTACCATCAGGTGGACTGTGTGCTTGTTTGTCACCCTTATCCTATAAAAAAAATACTATATGTTTGTCTCTTTGTAGTGTCGCTTTTTCTTTTCATCGTGTTTCAAATCACAACGGTTCTAAAGAACGTTTTCACTTTAATAATAATATTCCGGTACAGTTTAAACGCAGTGTGAACACCTCGTCGCTATTAAAGTAGAAAAAGGGCGGAAAAATAAGACTTCCTCCCTCGTAAAACAAACTGAATATAACATAAAACAGCGCGAGCAATCCTGACTCGGTGCAATGAAGTGGCTCGCGAGAGGCATTTTTAATTAAACTTTTATTACGAGTCACTTTGCCTCTCCAAGTTTTTACAAGACGCGTGAAAAAAACATCAAAAGTCATTATTTAACTGTATTAATGTTCTTTCTATTCTACTTTATTGGCCTATAAAGGTCTACTTCTCGACATTAGGTCTCTCCCATTTTAGAGGTTTGCCTTAGCCGTCACGTTTAAATATAGCTAGGTAAACTAATCCCCGTCAGCACCAATGAAATTGTTAATTGCAATTTTAAGTGCTGATTTACCAAGTGCTCGGCGGTGAAGGAAAACATCGTGACGAAACCTGTATGTCTGAGAAACAAGAAAAAAAGTTTTTGTGTACTTATGTACGCACGTAGGAAGTTATGCTTCTTTAGTGTAACAAAACAAAAAAAACTTGAGAGACAATTACCCACTGAAGTTGTCGCTTTTAGGTGTCAGTGTGCGCGCGTGTCGTAACAACTTCATGGTGTCGTTTTTAGGTGTCGGTGTGCGCGTGCATCGTAAAAATTCACTCTCATAATTTTTCCCAAACGCCCCAAAAGAAATATAACTACAAAAAATATTTCGAAGATATGTGAAATTCGCCAACACGCATTGGGGCAGCGCGGCGGACACTTCCTTGCCCTAAAACCCTCTCAGAAATGAGAGGAGGCCTGTGTCCAACTGTGGGAACTTTAACTTTAACCTTAAACAACCTGACCCGGCAGAAGTTGTTCCACCATCCACGGTGAGTTTTATTACACATTTAATCCATATTTTTTACAGTATATCTAAATAAAAATTTATTATAACTAGACCATCCACGAATCCAGTTCTTGTGATTTTTTTGGACTAAAATATAATTTTTTACGTGGTAGTGCCACGCTGCAGCTATATTGTGGTTGTAGCATGAACGGGTCGGCTCGACCGGGGTAGGACCACGCTCTCACATAATACCAGCATAAAATAACACCTTCATTAATCGATGATAAATGTAGAATGTCTATACACTTACCATCAGGTGGACTATATGCTCGTTTATCAACCTTTTCTTGTCAAATTATTTATATATTTGAACTTAAGTTTGAAATTTGGCTACGCTTTGAAAATTAACCTTGTATATATATTATATAACTTATATATAAAATAAAAATAATGAAATGTCTGTCTGTAATATGGAAATAATTTTTTATAGGATAGGTTGACTTTTATTGAGGTGAGGGCGTTATAATTTGTATGCCATCAAGATTTGTGTAAACATGTTTAAAATTTTTGTCTATCTGTCTGTCTGTTAATCCGGGCTAATCTTTGGAATGGCTGCACCAATCATAATGAAACTAGTAACTGGTTACACGCTTTACCATCAAATAATCTGGCACATTACTTGATTATTGTTAGAACATCTTTACATCTATACGTGGTAGAGCCATGCTGCAGCTATATTAGTAGTATAGTTGTAGCACGAATGGGTCGGCTCGACCGGGGAAGGACCACGCTCTCACAGAATACCAGCGTAAAATAGCAGCTTAACGCTGCTGTGTTTCGTATGGTGAGTGTAGAGAACCGGAGACCCTTTTTACTGGAAAAGCGGCATTCCATCTTAGTCCTCACGGGTGACAACGCAACTGCATTTTGACTCTTAATCGAAGATAGATGTAGATGTCTATGGGCCACAGCGACCACTTACCATCAGGTGGACTGTGTGCTCGTTTGTCACCCTTATCCTATAAAAAAAATCTTAACATCATTATATACATCGCCGTGGGAATCCGACTAGGAGCAGCAATTTGTCAACCCAGTCAACATCACTGCCTCCGTGGTAGCAGCGTCGACGAGTTAGGGCTCCACGGACTTTCATGTAATAAAAATGCTGGTAGGTTTTCACGGCACGGTTCTTTGAACGATGTCATCCGAAGAACTCTTCCTCTATAAGTGTTCCGTCGGTTTTAGAGCCTTGTGGAATATTTAGAGACGATGGCAGGAGACCCGACGGTATGACATTGTTCTTACGGAGACACTTACCGCTTATATCAGGGGTACTTCGTTTAGAGCCCGGGCGGCATCAGAGGCATCTGAACTATAAGTGGCGCAAATATGAGTCTGAGAGATGACTTCATATTTACGCCATTTGCTGTGGATAGTGTCGGTCCGTAGGGTCCACGTGCGGTGAAGTCCCTAAAGGAACTCTATCCTCGATCATTTAAGTGATTAGTTTTAGTTTCTTTTTTTTATAGGATAGGGTGACAAACGAGCACACAGTCCACCTGATGGTAAGTGGTTGCTGCGGCCCATAGACATATATATCTATCCTCCTAATAATCCTAATCAAAATGCAGATGCGTTGTCACCCGTGAGGACTAAGATGTAATGCCTCTTTTCCAGTAAAAAGGGTCTCCGGTTCTCTACACTCACCATACGAAACACAGCAGTTTTAAACTGCTATTTTACGCTGGTATTCTGTGAGAGCGTGGTGCTTCCCCGGTCGAGCCGACCCATTCGTGCTACAACTATACTACTAATAGAGCTGCAGCATGGCTCTACCACGTATAGATCTTTTATCTATACAAATAAATAAAATTGGTGTGTCTGTTTGTAATGTTAAAATAACAGCTTTTTACTGAATGCATGTGAATGTATATACAGTAGGTACTTATAACAAAACCACAATTTTTAAAATTTTTGTCTGTCTGTCTGTCTCTCTGTTTGTTCCGGCTAATCTCCGAAACGGCTGGACTGATTTCGACTGGACTTTCGCTGGCAGATAGCTAATGCTCTAAAGAGTAACTTAGGCTACTTACATTTAAGCAAAAGTATTACGGTTCTGAGCAATATAATTAAAACCCTAAATTACACGCGGGCGAAGTCGCGTGGAACAGCTAGTTAATTTATATTCTATAAGATTATAATAGTTGACTACGGTCACACTCTTGTTTTCAATAATAATTTATACGCTTCAAAATATAAAATTAATACAGAGAGACTGAAGCTTCATGAATAGTAAGAGAACAACTCCACAAGTGATTCATGCTATTATATTTTATTCAAAAAACTTTAAAGAATTTTTTCGAGATATCGAACAATTTTATTAAATCAATGGTCTTTGATTACCTTAAATCTGCAATAACTCTATAATATATTAATGTAGATTCACCCATGCGGAGCAGGAGCGAATCGCTATTTACTTATTAAAATGTATGTGTTAATTAACATCTTAATTCTATGCACTCATTTTATATATTTTTAACATTACAACATGTTTAAATAAACTACAAAAAATACTATCGGTTTCCTTCATAGATATAATAAAGTTTCCTTCATTTAAGTACGAAGGGGTAAAAATAGGATCACCATATTTTTCGAACCTTTGTTTACGTTGTGTTTTAATTACATTATTATGCGCATTTTTAATACTTTCCCAGAATATACGGAGATAACGTAGAATTTACGACAGGTACAATTATCGTATATCGTACTCTCCGCAAATGAGTTTTTCAACCATTTGCTTTTTCTTCAGAGGTTTCTACTAATTGTACTTTTGGCGACATCTGTTGTCAAGTAGAGATAGCTTGGTAACAATATTATAATTGAGAAGTGACATCTATCGACTAGCAGCAAAACATTATTAACGTGTACAATAAGGTAATATGACTTAGTTCAAATGAATGACAATAGAGGGCACATTTTAAATTTTTATAAATTTTAAAAATGACAAAATAAGTATTCAATTATCTTTCATTATGCTTTCAAAATCTCCAAATATTTTAAAATCCAAATTCGTCAAATATATACATTGAACTAATATAATAATTGTAATTAATAGGGGCTTATAATCTTTCATTCAGCAGATGTCGATAGAAGGGCCTGAAGTGATGTTTTTTTTTGTTACACAATCTTTATATATAAAAATTACGTGTCCCGTTGTTTGTCCGCGGTGGACTCCTAAACTACTGAACTGATTTCGATAAAATTTCGCACACTGTGTGCATTTTGGTCCAACTTGAGAGATAGGATACTTTTTATCCCGATAAGCGACCCTCAATATTTTTTTATTGCGAATATAAGCTTTTGTTTTTTATAGGAATTTAAATTAGGATTTTTATATGAAGGGTCGTCAGAAAGGGCAGAACAACGTCTGCCTGGCCAGCTAGTACCTATCATATAAATTTGAAGTTGCGTTTTAAATAAAATTTAAATTCAAGAGTATTAAATAAACACAAAAAACAATGCCTCTGTGGTTTATTCCTTAATGTTTTATACATTTTTTTATTTTTTTTTAAATTTACTACTCATAGGAATATCTGTATTTTAGTTTATTCATTTCTAATCTAATTAATATTAATATAAAGTAATAAAAAGTAACGTTAATTAAACCTGCCATTTTCCTAACATATTTAACTACCCCGCCATGTACCTAAATTAAAATTTTTCATCTTGTATATTAATGGCGCTCCCATGGTGGCAAGAAAGTCGAAGATGCCCTGATTCGGAGAAACTTGACTAAGCTGATTGCGATCTGTATCTATTTTTTCTTTTGCATAGTTTTTTTTTCATGGGGAAATGCCTACGCATACCCGCCTCGCGACGATTACGACGCCGACGCCTACGACACCACTCTCACCGCAGCCCACCGACACACATCCAAAGTGGGCTCGCCAAGCCCACTCAGAGTGGCCACCTCGGGCCGGCCCTACACCACGGGCCAGCCAAGGGGTTCCTCTTTGTTCACCGCGGGTGACCAAGCCACGGCTACTAAGCCCCCCTCCCTCGCCACGACAAGGCGGGAACCCGTTCGGGGGGAGCACTTTTTACACCTAGAGGTTCGTCTGAGCAATTCGGTACCATCCTCTTGGCAATGCATCCACTGTTATACTTCGGTTGGAGGGCTAGGAGTGCCAATATAATTAAAGGCTCTAAGAATAAGATATTCTTTTATTTATGTTCGTTGAAGTGTCCCATGACCACAGTAGCCTCTTACCTTAAGGTATCTTAGCTACTTGAACACCCAAATATTTTTTTAAAAACTAGCTGATACCCGCGACTTCGTCCGCGTTGCTTGTTATATTAACAAAGTTTTCGATAGATATAGGTATATGTGCTTGCCCAATTTCTCCGCGGCAATAAAACACATCACTGATCACGTAGTGCTTATTTAATCTTATATCATTTATCAACAAATACGGGATATACACCCTATTTCTGTTGAATTCTCAAACACAATAATGCACTATTTGTAAATCTCAATCCTACAACAATTGATGCACGGAAGCTCACAATCGTAATATATACTCTATTGTACTTCGAAGAACGTCAAAGATTTTTACATCTACTGTATGTAGATACGTAACGGTAAGCTAACATTTTACACATCTCGCATTTCACATGTGGTCCATGCCGTCATTATTTGTCCCGTAAGTATCGTAAGAGGTGTAAGGTCAGACAGACTTCATGAAGTCGGTGCTAGTGATGCCCGATTTTTGTTTTGTAATGGATCGTAAACTCGTGAATCGATTGACGATTTAATCATATTGCATTTTGAATCGATCTTATCCGATCTCGGAAAATCGTATCGTAATTTTTTATAAATAAAGACAAGCACAGTATGCATGCATAATTATTTATTTTAACAATGCCTATTATGGTATCCAATGAGTTTTCTAAATTATTATTTTTGAAAAGTATAAAACAGGTTTTACATTATGAATTCCAAATGTTAATATTTTTCTAAAATAAAAGTAGCGTAAGTTATTCCCCGTAACATGGGTTATCTGCCAGTGAAATTCCCATCAAAATCATCCAAGCCGTTTCTGAGCCGGAACAAACAGACAGACAGACAGACAGACAGACGAACAGACAGACGAACAGACAGACAGACAGAATTTTTTTAAATTTATTTTTTGTTATAAGTACCGTATATTTTTTGATATGTATTCAGTAAAAAGCTGTTATTTTGACATTACAAACAGACACTTCAATTTTATTTGTTTGTATATAAAACTAGCTGCTCCCCGCGACTTCGCCCGCGTGAAATTTATGGTTTTAATTTTTTGGCGAGGAACCTAAATTAATTTTCTAAAATAAAAGTAGCCCAAGTTACTCCTTATGATATCAGCTATCTGCAAGTGAAAGTCCCGTCAAAATCAGCCCAGCCGTTTCGGAGATTAGCCAGAACAAACAGACAGACAGACATACAAAAATTTTTGTTAAGTGTATTTTTGTTAAGTACCGTCTATACTTTCATATTCATTTAGTAAAACGCTTTAATTTTGACATTACAAACAGATACTTCAATTTTATTTATTTGTATAGACGTATAGATAGATACTAATACCCCGTGTAGTGGCGGGTAAGAATACTCACTACTTCATATTTTTACGTGGGTGTCGTAAGAGGCGACAGAGGAAAACTGAGGCAGAGGATGGGCAGCAGCATCTTTCTGATCTTGAACAGCACATCAACAATATAAAAAAAAACTGCGGTTGCAAACCCGCTCGCCAAGCGTGGCAACTATGGCAATATAACCCCCATGATAAAAGTTACAAAAAGACGGCCCCCAGTCCCCGGCGGACCCGCTATTCCTGGCTACGGTGGCGACCAGAGTAACGGCGGGGCAGGGGTTGCTGAGAATCTCCGGTGGAGGTTCTCGAGAGTTCGTTGAGACTCAACCTGGCAACTTATAACGCACGCACCCTGACGACTGACGAGAAGATCGTGGAGCTGGAAGAAAAGATAGACAAGTTGCGCTGGAATATCATAGGATTATACGAGATCCGAAGAGAGGGGGAGGACACGCTAATCCTCGATTCCAGCAACTTGTTCTATCACCGGGAGGGTGACCATCTGTCCCAAGGCGGTATCGGATTTATCGTCCACAAGTCTCTCGTTAACAACGTTGTAAAGATTGGGTGGGAGTGTGGCGACGAAGGTTGCGTACCTTATACTCAGAATCACCAAACGGTATTCGCTGAAGGTCATACAGATTTACGCACCAACCTCGGCACACCCTGAGGAGGATGTGGAGGAAATGTATGAGGATATCTCTGGAGCCATGCATTCCTTCAAAACCCACTATACGGTGTTAATGGGAGACTTCAACGCTAAGCTAGGCACAAGAGAGAACGGTGAGCTGAAAGTAGGGAAATTCGGAATAGGGCAACAGAAGCCAAAGGGCCAGCAGCTGGCCGACTTCATGGAGAAAGAGAGACTCTTTCAGATGATCTCTTTCTTCCAGAAGCGGCCTCACAGGAAGTGGACCTGGTCGAGCCCCGACGGTTCGACAAAAAATGAGATTGACTTCATTATGACGACCAGACGACGACTGTTCAGTGATGTCTCAGTGATCGCGAGGGTGAAAACCGGCAGCGATCACCGAATGGTGAGAGGCACACTGAACCTAAACGTAAAGTTGGAGAGGTCACGTCTAATGAAATCAACGCTCCGTCCCCCTCGTGCTCTAATTCAAAGACCCGAAACCTTTCAGCTCGAGCTACGAAACCGTTTTCAGTGCCTAGAAGATTGCAATGCAGTGGACGATATGAATGAAAAGCTCGTGGAAACTGTCCATGCGGTCGGAGCTAAGTTTTGCAAGACCCGCCGCAGAAGAACACAAAAACTCTCTGATCACACTCTTAATCTCATGGGTGTTAGACGGGATATAAAGCTGCAGTCTTCAGTCGATTTGACAGCATACAGGCAACTGAACAGACAGATCTCCAAATGCATGCGGCGGGACTTACGCAACTTTAATACTGCCCGTATTGAAGAAGCGATCGAGCGGAACCAGGGCTCCAAAGTCTTTGCTAGAGATCTGTGTGCCAGAAAGAACCGACTGTCAAAGCTGAAGACCGAATGTGGCAGCATCGCTTCCGGGACACCTGAGATTTTGAGTGAGATTAAGAGGTTCTATGGGCAGCTGTACACGTCATCGTTGGAGCAACACGCAAGTGTGAGTAACGATCCAAGAGCGAGTCTTATCCGACAGTATTCCGATGATATCCCGGACGTCAGTCTGAACGACATTAGAATGGCTGCCCAGCACCTTAAAAACGGCATGGCCCCAGGCGATGATGGAATTACAGCGGAGCTTCTGAAAGCGGGTGGAAAACAGGTACTTGAAGTCCTTCAGAAGCTCTTTAATTCCGTCCTTAATGGTGGCATTACACCGGAGGCGTGGAGCAGAAGTGTGCTGGTCTTGTTCTTCAAGAAAGGTGACAACACTCTCTTGAAGAACTACAGACCGATTTCCCTTCTGAGCCGCGTCTACGTGCTATTTTTGAGAGTCATTACGAATCGTCTCGCGCGCAGACTTGACGACTTCCAGCCCCCGAACAAGCCGGTTTCCGAAAAGGCTTTAGCACCATAGACCACATACATACCCTTCGGCAAATTGTACAGAAGTCCGAGGAGTACAATTTGCCACTATGTCTGGCGTATGTGATGAGAAAGCCGAAATTTGGGCGGTGCTGCTGCAGTCCTTTCAGCGGTGCCAAGTTGACTGTCGGTATATCGAAGTGCTGAAGTGTTTGTACAGTAGAGCTACGATGGTTATCCGAGTACAGAATCAGAGTACGAAACATATCCAATTGCAGAGAGGTGTAAGACAGGGTGACGTTATATCCCCGAAACTCTTCACCGCTGTATTGGAAGACGTTTTCAAGCTACTGAACTGGAAAGGATACGGTATTAACATCAATGGCGAGTACATCACTCACCTTTGATTTGCCGACGATATAGCCCTTACGTCAGAATCGCCGGAGGACCTAAGCACTATGCTCAATGACCTTAATAGTGTTTCCCAACGGATAGGTCTTAAGATGAACATGGACAAAACAAAGATCATGTTTAATGTCCATGTCACACCTATGCCGGTAGTTGTTGGGAGCACTAAGCTCGAAGTTGTTGACGAGTATGTTTACCTGGGACAAATAGTCTGACTAGGTAAGTCCAACTTCGACCGAAAGGTCAATCGGCGGATTCAACTCAGTTGGGCAGCGTTCGGGAAATTACGGCACATCTTCTCGTCAGGTATACCTCAAAACTTGAAAACGACACTGTACAACCAATGCGTGTTGCCAGTGATGACCTATGGAACTGAGACATGGTCCTTCACTGCTGGCCGTATGAGGAAGCTCAAGGTCGCTCAGCGAGCTATGGAGAGGGCTATGCTGGAAGTTTCTCTGCGTGATAAACTTAGA
The DNA here is from genome assembly GCA_963668995.1 of Parnassius mnemosyne. Classification (NCBI taxonomy): domain Eukaryota; kingdom Metazoa; phylum Arthropoda; class Insecta; order Lepidoptera; family Papilionidae; genus Parnassius; species Parnassius mnemosyne. The sequence goes on from CAVLGL010000088.1 coordinate 30,754,621, forward strand.
AATGAGGATATCCGCAGTAGAACCAGAGTGACCGACATAGCCCAACGGATTAGTAAGCTGAAATGGCAATGGGCCGGCCATATAGCTCGAAGAACCGACAACCGATGGGGAAAAAAGGTTCTCGAGTGGAGCGGACGAAGTGTAGGGCGTCCCCCCACTAGAAGGAGTGACGACCTGGTAAGATATGCAGGAAGTCGATGGATGCAGGTGGCTCAGGACCGTGCTTTGTGGCATTCCTTGGGGGAGGCCTATGTTGAGCAGTGGACTTGTGAGGGGCTGTAATGATGATGGTGATGATGATAGATAGATACTTACGATTTCGGCAATTGCTGTAGTAGAACTTTCTTAACTTTTGCTTAGCTCAGAATAAGTGCCTGTGTGATGACGCTTGAGATGATTTTTTAAATTGATAGTATTTCTACTAGCTTTAACCATCTGTTTACACATTTTACATTGTCCACCCACGTCACATCTAATTAAAAAAAAAACGAAGCGGTTGATTTGGTTGGCGGGGCCACATTAAAAAGTATTTTAAAGTAATAGTTTACGCTCACAGAACAGCTGATCTTTTCGTATCGCAATAATACAAAGAATGAAAGATCATATAACACTTACATAGGTATAATAAAATAAACAAAATATTATCATACCTACCTTCATATTTCATACACCACCGTTTTATAAGTAACTATCTATCTCATTTAATGTGTTGGCACTAGGTAAGACAGTAACTAAAAAGAAAGTAAGAACTTTGTTTTAGTTATTCTGTTTCCTCCCCGGCAATACGATAGGTATGCAAAGATCCGTTCATAGGTTAGGACGTTCTGTTCGGTTAATGTTTAGGTTTTATTTGATACGATTTTTTCTTACGATCTTATAGCCATATGAATCGATCTGGGGGAAGATCGCATTCCCTTGAATCGATTCAGAAATCGCCAGATCGTATGGCCGTGAATCTATCTTCCAGAAAATCGATTCAGATCAGGCACCCCTAGTCGGTGCTTCCGAATAATGACGGTATATCTTATCGTTTTGTGCCAAATGTGATATACCTAGACGGTGGCGTAGAGCAGCAACAAAAGTGAGTGATATCTCCTGTGATAGTGATAAACAGTGGTAGAGCCACGCGGCAGCTTTTGCTGTCGCACGGATGGGCCGGCTCGAACCGGGATGGTACCACGACCTCACAGAAAACCAGCGTGAAGTAGAGGTTTACCTCTGCGTTTCGCTTGGTGAGTGCAGGTGGCCGGAGGCCCTTTTTACTGGAAATGAGGCATTCCATTTTAGTCCTCACGGGTGACAACGCATCTACATTTTGATTTGTAATAGAGTAGATGTCTATGATATATATATATATATATATATAATTATACTACAATGAAGACTTTATTCAGTAAACTGTGCAGAGAAATGTTACAGGCTGTTTAGGCCCAAAAATGGTTATTTGAGACGGCATCCAATCGCCTTCGACTTAGCGAATCGCCCGATGGTGTTAGGTGTCACGCGCGCGGGAGGGGCATCGGTATGCAGCTTCCCAGCGTTTAGGGCTCGTGGGCGAAAAACAGTAGCTTTAGAGCAGCAATGCGGTCAATTAGCGTATTTTAGTGACCGCTGCATATATTTCGCGCGACCAGTTTTGGGTTTATGGTCTAGATTTTTAGGATTTGTGCGCGTTACTTCGCTACTGAATTGTGGTTTCGTAAAGACCGCCTCGGTTTAGTTTTGTCTAAGTTGTGCGTTCGCGACAAGAGGATTATTTTGAATTTGAGTGTGTAGTGTTATGCTACTTACATATCATTTTACATTATTTTAAATTCATTTTTCCATTCTGTTTAGATTTTCGGTATTCACCTCAAAACTGGATATTTTACATCACCTTTATTTCCATAGGATCCTGTAACGATTTTAAACCATAAGAACACAATAACAAATCATTTCTACTTCGTATTTTCACATTATCAGCACTTTTAAATTGGTGTCAATGGAGTCTACCTTTTTTCGATCTTTTAGCTAGTTTTCCGTAACTCTACAATCTTGGGCTTTGTGTGGGCAGCTGCGCTACCTTTTTTCCTATATCAATAATATCTCATTTTCCACTTAAATCTTACCGTTTTCTTATTATAAACCTAAAACCAAAATTTGACATGTTTTGATATTGTTATTTATTTCGTTGCTATAGTAATATATTCAAATTTGCTACCGATCTGTTGTTCCTATTTCGATAATTCCACATAAATACTTTTTTCTCTTGACCATTTACAAAAAATTTGCGTTTAATTTAAATAATTTTTCCGTTCTCTCTAGAAACGTATAAAAGCCGAACAATCGGTGAAGAAAGGCAGTCTCGCTTCAGTTCGCGAATTGGAAGTATCTCCTAAAGGCCTTATCCCGGGGCCGCACTGCCCCGGGATCCTGCAAGCCTCCACCTACACGTGAAGTCTTCGGCGAAGCCTTCTTCAAACGCGGAGCCGCACCACTCCGGATTCCTACAAGCCTCCATCTACCTCGGAAGTCGCTTCGGGACTACTACAAGCGCGGGGGCCACACTACCCCGGGCGCTACGACTACTTACTCCAGGCGCCGAGTGCACCTACCGCCGGCGCTACCTTTGGGCGCTGCAACTGCTGGCTCTAAGCGTTGAGCGCACCTACTCCAGGCGCTACGTGCGCCGGCTCCGGACGCTTCGTGTGCTGGCTCCAGGCGTTGCGTGCCGTCGCTACTAAGAAACTTACCTCTACAAGCGCAACCGGCGTGTGCTGGCTTCAGGCGCTGCGTGTCGTCGCTGCTAAGAAACCTACCTCTACAATCGCAACGTGTGTCGCTTCGACTTTTAGGCCCCACTACATCTCTTTATTCCCCTATTCTCCTACCTTTATATTTTTTTGGAATCTAATTGTACTCTCACTTCATTCATCATCATCCTCATATCATTTTTTTTATAAAATTGTAAATACCTTTTAAAAATTTAAATATATTGTTTTCTGGCTCTACTTTTGTTGTTTTGTTGTACTTAGGTTAGGTTCTATATTTTTTTTAATTGTCGCTTCACGACATTTGGCGCCCAACGTAAAAGTCCTCTTTCTCTCTTAATTCTTCACCTTTACTGCGCCTTGTCCATTCCCTTTTGATTTAATTGCTCTCCCTTTCGTTCTTAACTCTTTATTTATTCATTCTTTTCATACTTTCCAAATTCTAAAACAACACTTCATCTAGTGTTTCAACTTATCTGGATTATATTTAGACCTACATTTCACACAACACTTACATTCATCACTTTAATATTTTTATTGTAGATAACCTTCCAAATTCTAAAACAACACTTCATCTAGTGTTTCAACTTATCTGGATTATATTTAGACCTACATTTCACACAACACTTACATTCATCACTTTAATATTTTTATTGTAGATAACTTTCCAAATTCTAAAACAACACTTCATCTAGTGTTTCAACTTATCTAGACTATATTTAGACCTACATTCAACACTTCACTTACATTCATCACTCTAATATTTTTATTCTAGGTAACTTAAAGAGGTATAACTTTTCAATTAAATCTTTATTTCTTAAACTTAACTTTGAACTTTACACTTTATATAAAATTGTTTTTCAAAGCTGAAGCGAGACGATTCATAACTTTTCTAAGCATTTACTAACTGTTAATTTGTATATATGTATAAATATCACCATCATTCTCACCATATTATTTTTATTTCTTTTAATTTGTTTGTTTGTTTGATGATCCAGTGTTCTTCAACACATCTTGCTTTAGGACCTCGAACTTTCGTTGGTTAATCGTCACTTTTTATTTTTATTTCAGACACATCTCGTTGGTGATGTTGCTGTTCTCTGGCTTTGAGCCCTACCGCTCTGGCCGTTCTTAATCTTTACTTAAGTCATAGCGACTAAAGCTTACTTGAGGTATTTCTTTATCTTTATCTTCACTTGGGAGCGGCTGATTACTCCCTTAATAATTTTTTTATCTTCACGCAGGAGCGGATGACAACTCCTTAAATAAGCCTGAATGTCCTTTCGAAAACACACTTTTAAGAGTGGTGTTTCTTCGACTAATTTATTTTTTTTTTCCACGCAGGAGCGGATGACTACTCCTTAAATAAGCCTTAATGTCGTTTTGAAAACACACTTTTAGAGTGGTAGTCATTGAATGTGAACTCCACCCTTACCTGAATGACAGATGATGAATGTAAGAGATAGTATATCTGATTTTGCCTGGTGATGTCTGTTTCTGCAAAGCTGTGTTTTTATGGTTTATTTTAGAATGTATATATCAAAATTTTTGCTGAGTCAAAAATTTTCCAGGGTCGGGGGGAAAATGTAGTGTTATGCTACTTACATATCATTTTACATTATTTTAAATCCATTTTTCCATTCTGTTTCGATTTTCTGCATTCACCTCAAAACTGGATATTTTACATCACCTTTATTTCCATAGGATCCTGTAACGATTTTAAACCATAAGAACACAATAACAAATCATTTCTACTTCGTATTTTCACATTATCAGCACTTTTAAATTGGTGTCAATGGAGTCTACCTTTTTTCGATCTTTTAGCTAATTTTCCGTAACTCTACAATCTTGGGCTTTGTGTGGGCAGCTGCGCTACCTTTTTTCCTATATCAATAATATCTCATTTTCCACTTAAATCTTACCGTTTTCTTATTATAAACCTAAAACCAAAATTTGACATGTTTTGATATTGTTATTTATTTCGTTGCTATAGTAATTATATTCAAATTTGCTACCGATCTGTTGTTCCTATTTCGATAATTCCACATAAATACTTTTTTCTCTTGACCATTTACAAAAAATTTGCGTTTAATTTAAATAATTTTTCCGTTCTCTCTAGAAAGGTATAAAAGCCGAACAATCGGTGAAGAAAGGCAGTCTCGCTTCAGTTCGCGAATTGAAAGTATCTCCTAAAGGCCTTATCCCGGGGCCGCACTGCCCCGGGATCCTGCAAGCCTCCACCTACACGTGAAGTCTTCGGCGAAGCCTTCTTCAAACGCGGAGCCGCACCACTCCGGATTCCTACAAGCCTCCATCTACCTCGGAAGTCGCTTCGAGACTACTACAAGCGCGGGGGCCACACTACTCCGGGCGCTACGACTACTTACTCCAGGCGCCGAGTGCACCTACCGCCGGCGCTACCTTTGGGCGCTGCAACTGCTGGCTCTAAGCGTTGAGCGCACCTACTCCAGGCGCTACGTGCGCCGGCTCCGGACGCTGCGTGTGCTGGCTCCAGGCGTTGCGTGCCGTCGCTACTAAGAAACTTACCTCTACAAGCGCAACCGGCGTGTGCTGGCTTCAGGCGCTGCGTGTCGTCGCTGCTAAGAAACCTACCTCTACAATCGCAACGTGTGTCGCTTCGACTTTTAGGCCCCACTACATCTCTTTATTCCCCTATTCTCCTACCTTTATATTTTTTTGGAATCTAATTGTACTCTCACTTCATTCATCATCATCCTCATATCATTTTTTTTATAAAATTGTAAATACCTTTTAAAAATTTAAATATATTGTTTTCTGGCTCTACTTTTGTTGTTTTGTTGTACTTAGGTTAGGTTCTATATTTTTTTTAATTGTCGCTTCACGACAAGTGATTAGAATAATTTCGTTGTAATTGTACCGTCGCGTTAAGAGCCTTTTGTGTGTTGACTCTTTAGTTGCTTTGCGTGTCAGCTAGGGTGATTTTGATTTCTTATTGCGGCATAGTATTTAATATAGTACGAAGAAATTTAGTGTTGGTTGTAACGCTGAACTTTGTGACTCGTGAAGAGATCGCGTTAGTTCCCTATTTGTAATTTGGTGATAAATGAATCCGGAACCTTGATTATTGAACTTTGAACTACTGTTCGTTACTTGTGTCGGGTATTACGTGTTTGATTTTACGATGAACGTTGAATTAGTTGAGTTGAAGTTAGTTAAATGGATAATAAAGTTGATAGACTGAAATAGCGACATGAAGAAAAAAGTTGTCACTTGGTGACGCCTGCTGGAGTGATGCAGCATTGTGGGGCAGCATGGGACCATGCCGCTGCCCGGTCACCTCAGCTGGGCTAGGTCACATAAATATACACACCACTAAACACCACTTACATGCACTACACCTACCTACTACCTGACCGAGCCTTGGGGCGGTCTTAGCTTCGGATCCAGGTACGTACTATTTATTTACCTAGCCTTCTCCCTATTATAGTATGATAGGTCAACTGTCCATAAGGCCATTTGGGCCCTAACCCTCGGCTGCCCGTCGAGGAGGCTTTTTTATAGGCCCTAGCCAAGGCGACCTTTGCAGGGGCAGCTGGGGGCCGTAACACAGGCTATTCGTCTTATTTTATTCGTTCATATATTAAAGCGAATCAAAGTCCATAGCTGAATATAAGCCTCCCCATAGATTACCTCATTCGAACATTGGCAAGTGAGATGGCAACCGCAGTATTTTATTTTCTATGGGCTTATGATGTTCCCCTCAATGAGGTAATCTATGAAGGAGGCCTATGTTCAGCAGTGGACTTTCATGGGCTGTAATGGAATGGATATGCTTACACCCCCCACTACAAAATAATATGAGAGCTATAAAAGTCAGAGAAAGAAATAAGAAATATGTCCATCTCTAATTTTATACTACTTAAAAGGCTTCAGATTGTGTAACTTTTAGTTTTAAATAATATATTGCTAGCTACAAGCCAATATAGAATGTTATCATTTCAAAAAACTAATATCTGTGACATCTTTCGCGTGGAGCTCAATTTGCTTATGACATGTTTTCTTTTTATAGCTGAGGGGGAAACGAGCACGTAGTTCACTTGATAATACACAGCGGCATTAAGCTTCTTTTTTACGCTGGTATTTTGTGACAGCGTGATCCTTGATATAGCTGCAGTTTAGCCCTACCACGTTTACGTACGTAACGTTGATGTTTTAAATGTTAACGTATGTTTCTTTCAGAAGCCACAAGATATTTTAAATTTTTCCTTTAACTCATTATCTGTGAGAGCGTGATCCTTAACATATCTGCAGCTTGGCTCTACCACATTAACGTACGTTTCTTTCAGAAGGCACAAGATATTTTATAATTCTTCTTTAACTCATTTCAAAATGCTACCAATGGCATAGTATATAAACTATATTATCCTTTTTCGATTGACTTTCAGTGGAATTGATATGATTTTTCATTTCATCAGTCTCGTCTCCTCTATACTGGGTATTACTCTTTGATATTTTCATGCGCCATCATGTGAAATACAAAGTGGTGGCCACTCAGTATTTCTATTAGAGATGGGTAAGTGAAAAAATTATCGATATATATATTGTATCGATAATTTTAAGCAGTATCGATAGATATATCGCAGTATGGATACATATATCGTCAACATTTGCATTATGTTCTAGGACTGATGTATAGTACTGGAATTTTTTACTGACGGCTGGATGGCGAAAAAAAACGAAAACCGTACATGAATGCTTTTGTAGCTGCTTTTGTTATCGAAATAGATGCAAATTCGATACTCTAAAATAAATATCGATATATCGTAATTAAAAATATCGACTGTATATATATATCGATATTTTTCAGCCATGCCTAATTTCTGTCACTATATACCAGGGAACCAGTTGTGATTGTGAGCCAACACTCCGAGCGCGTGCGCACAACTATGGCGAAGGTCGGTATCTCACTTTATTCTTAGATAGTTGTAATATATTTGAACTGACCAAAGAATGTTTATCATTCATAAGTAAATCAAAGTAGTTGATAGAGTTAATTTTGATTCCTATTATATTTTATTTTAGATCATAGTCGGTGCATACTTTTGTATTAAATGTTAAAATAACCTTACCAAAATATTTTTTTTTTAATTATTGTAACATTTAATTTATATATCAAAAAATTGTTTATAAATAACAAAATTAGTATTAAAGTCCACTCAAGAACAATAGAACTCAAGTATAATGCTTTATTTTAAAAGGTAATACATTCATGTGTATAACATTTATTATATTCTAAGACTGATTGCCTCGTAGGACTAGTGGTTGTAGTAGTGCGACTGCTGATCATGAGGTCCCGGGTTCGAATCCCGGGTCGGGTCAAAAAAATCAGTTATTAAGTTTTCTATCAAGAAATTCTCAGTAGCTGCCCGGAGTCAGGAAGCACGTAAATCCGTTAGTCCTGCGCCTGATCTCTCTTCGGTCGTGTGGGTTTACCGTCCCATCGGACTATGAGAGTGAGGGAATAGAGTGCACCTATGCTTGCGCATTCACTTGAGCACTATAATCCTTTCCTACGCCGATGGCTAGTCTCCGTAGATACTGGCCGCCGAGACCAAAATTCGGTCTGGAGGACATTATTATTATTATATTCAAAGAATGGACCGTAATAATTTAAAATATGCACGGATGATAATAGCTAAAGCTGCACACGGTCCATCTGTGCTGTAAAATATGATAATATATTAATATGTTTTAAATTTAAGCAGTACGTACGAATTTCAATTTTAATATTATTGAAAATAATTTCAAGTCTACATCACAATGTCATCAGCAAGTAAAATTGTTAAAAGAAATTTCATTAATGCAGACAGGGATCGAACTTGTTTAACGCGTGTAATTGACTATGAAATATCAAGATTAGCTTATTTCAGAAGACCTACGACGAGTCAACCCAAGTTAAACAATATTATGTATTATGGCAATATTAAATGTTATGAATGAGTTTATTAATATCCAGATGTTTTTTTTTTTTTAATATTTACGTTATTAACTAACCAGTTATCATTGGTAACCGATTAAATTATAAAGGATTTTAACTATTGAACAGTTTTGTCTAATTTATTAATTTATTTTTTTAATATCTTACAAATTTTGGCCAGTCATATATAAATTTTATGGTAGAGTCATACTGCATCCGTGATAAATTGCAGCAGAATGGCTCGGCTCGACCTGAGAAGAACCAAGCTGTTGTGTTTCGTATTATAAGTGACGAGTAAAGAAAACACTTTCTACGCGTGACGAAGCATTCCATCTTCGTTCACATGGGATGACAAAGCGTCAGCATTTTACTTCTTAATTGAGTAGATGAAGTCGTTTGTAGGCCACATTATTCACTTACCATCAAATGGACTGTGTGACTGTAGTGTATGTCAACCTTATTTCTATAAAGAAGAAGTCATATAATGATTTCTTATATTTACGCGAAAACTACACATTAAATGAAAATAATTTTTACGGATTTTATCGCGTTTAATTTATCTTTTTAATTCCCGACGTTTGCTTGACCACGGGTGCAGCACCCGTGGTCACGGGAAGGACTGAGGTGTTTGACGTTCCGATGTCATAGTTAGCCCGGCTACCTTCAATTTTTGAATATAAATTTTTGGTCTGATCTACGCAGAATGAGCATACAGTATCTCGAAGTCCGTGGGTGCTGTAAAGCACCCGAAACGTCTGGAATTAAAAAGTTAAATTAAACGCGATAAAATCCGTGAAAATTAGTTTCATATAAGAAGTCATATATTTTTTTACGAGGTAAAGCCATGCTGCAGCTACATAATGTAGCACAATTGGGTGGATTCGATCAGGGAAAGACCACGCTCTCTGTGTTTCGTACGGTGAATGTAGAGAACCGGAGACCCTTTTTACTGGATACGAGGCATTTCAAATGCATTTTTATTCTTAATCGAGCATGAATGTAGAAGTCTATATCCAATACCAACAGTATCCAATTACCATGAGGTGTATAGTGTATCCGTTTTATTTTTAAATTTTAATTTAATGGAAAAGATAGAAACGAAAAGTATCGCTTTTACGTCCAACAGATGGCGGTTTTTTTAAATATAATATAAAAACGCGCGTATTCGAATGCAACGCTGCGCTGTTTATTAGTTTCAAACTGAAGAGGCTTCGTGATTTATATAGATTATAATTATCTTTATACATATAATATAATTAAATATAATTATGTATCAGTATAGCTTTGCTGTATGTTACCTTATTAAAATGTGAATCATTTAATTTTTTTTTTTCTGTATTATTTTCAAAATACGTAAAGAATAATTCTCAGGCAAAGTTAACCATAATCAATTATCTCGGCATGATAAAGGCGTTATCACTAAATCCGTCGGTTGAATGGTTTGCCTTGACTCTTATAACGATAATCAAATATACAAACAACTAAGCAACGAACATTCTATACATCTATACGAATAAATAAAATTGAAGTGTCTGTTTGTAATGTTAAAATAACAGCTTTTTAATAAATGCATATGAAAGTATATAAATAACTAATAACAAAAAAAAATCAATTTTTAAATTTTTGTCTGTCTATCTATCTGTCTGTTTGTTCCTGCTAATCCCTGAAACGGCTGGATCTGTTTTGATGGGATACTTTTATTTTAGAAAAAGTTTCGTGAAAAACAAATTAACACCCATTAAATCGTAGTAAGTTCCACGGAGGCGAAGTCGCGGGGGGACAGCTAGTTTTTTATAAAACGACATTTTATAAGTGACAAACAAACGAACTTACATTCTACCTGATGGTAAATGGTTACTGCAGCCCATGGACTACTGCAACTAGAATAAATCTGGTCTTGACCGGATTTTAAGGCGACACCGCGAGATAATGCACCTCTTTTCATCGAATAGTATAGGAGTATGACACGACTAATGAAACTGGAATTTTGATATAGGTAAATTCATGTCTTTATCATGAATTTGCTTGTTCAAAAACACGATAGTATAATTTTGACTCAAAATTATTTGCGAAAACACCTCTAAAAATTACTATAGTTGAAATTACAAACGAAATTAATTAATCTATATATTTGGGAATCCCTCAAATACATTCTTAACATCAATATTCGTAATTTGCTTGCTTATAATTTAGATTACTTAAATCAATAATTTTTTTTAAATATTTTAAGAATCTAAGGGATTTCTAAGCGGTCTTAACCGTCGCGGGCGCTACGCAATTTTAGACCTTATAGCGGCGGTTTTTAAGTTTTTATAGAAATTATGCACTAACTCGGATTAGTCTGGTGATAGCCCACTTAAAAGGTTTTCGATGTGTCGTCTTAAGACCCAAGACAGGACCGAACTCCGCCCAGATTTCAGTACAGAGAGAATTTTCACCACGTCAACTTAAAATACCAAAGACACATTGCATAAATGCAGAATGAGCTCACAGTATCTAAAAGCTTGGCATACTCAGTAGAGCGACAGTATTTCATTTCGGTACACCGATTGCAACTTTACAAGGCGCAAGTTTGTTCTCACATGGATTACTTCGCTCATCTTTGGGCTTGGCCACCCCAGTACCATCTCTTTTGACCGCATGGCCACTTAACCGCATTCAGCAAAGAGCGGACTTATTCATCAACATGGTTGACATTTCGAGCAGGTTTGTATATTTTCTGGGATTTTGTTGTAAAAGCGTATACATCGCCCCAAGAATGAATTACTGACTCGATGGAGTCGAGTAACTGGTACTATTAGCTTGTGTCTGTTCCTACTATTTTTCTGATTGGCTCGATTCACTATTACTGTGAAGAGATGTTACTATCCCTTTGCATTTTCTGTTATTTACTCGTATCACGGGGAGTATTCAAAGGAATTTACGAATTAATTCCAGCCGATAAATTCCAACGTCACACATCGCAACAAAGTTTGCGATTTACTACCTACACCGTACCTTTTTTATAGAGTAAGATGACAATCGAGCACAGCAGTTCACCTGACCTGATAAAAGCACATGCGTTGCCATCCCTGAGCACTAAGGTCGAATGCCTCGTTTCCAGTATTTTTTTATAGGATAGGATGATAAACGAGCACACAGTCCACCTGATAGTAAGTGGTTGCTGTGGCCCATAGACATCTACATTTACCCTCATTTGTGAATCAAAATGCAGATGCGTTGTCCCCCGTGAGGACTAAGATGGAATGCCTCTTTTGCAGTAAAAAGGGTCTCCGGTTCTCTACACTCACCATACGAAACACAGCAGTGTTAAGCTGCAATTTGACACTGCTATTCTGTGGAAATGGTCTCCGGTTCTCTACACTCACCATACGTAACACAGCACCATTGATCTGTTATTTTACGTTGATATTGTGTGGCGCGTGGTAGAGCTACAGTACGGCTTTACCACGTATAAACTTATATTATTTGAGAAAATTTCTGACAAAAATCACCTTTCTGATCATTCAGAATGGGCGTTTGGAGAAATCTCATAAAATCTATATACAATGATCATAATAGAACATAGTTATAGGGATTTTAAGTTATATCGTGGCAGAGTCACACTGAAACTGTATTACATATGACTGCACTAGTGTTGCCCAAATGCAAGAACAAGACGAGACTTAGCCAGTCTTGCTGTTGGTCTTGCGCCAATGCACCTGGTCTTGGTCTTGGTATTGCACTCTCAGTCTTGGTCTTGGTCTTGTTCTTGCAGAAAGAGTCTCGCAAGTCTCGCAATTACCTATTAGCCTATTGCTATTTATTAAATGTTACTTTAGATCTTAGAACAACTTAACAGAGTAGGTAAATTTTGAGCTTGAATTAACAGCCATAGTAAAGACCAACCAAATTATTAAATGTCTAAATATTTAATGAGAAATTCGAAAAATCAACTGACACTGGGTGGGGTTTGAACCCACGACCTAAGTGATCCTTGTCGATGCTCTAACCAACTGAGACGGAGACTCATTTTACTGGAAAAGAGGCATTCCATCTTGGTCCTCACGGGTGACGACGCATCTGCATTTTGATTCTTTATTGAGGATATATTATGTAGATGTCTATGAGTCACAGCAACTACTTACCTGCGTGTTCGTTTGTCACACTATCCTATATAAAAAAAGAAAAAAAGCTATCTACCGTGTCCCACGGCGACATGTGTCAGTCTGTTACTTATTAAACGTTTACATTTAATACGCTTACATGTGCTAAAACATGGTTAAAACATGTAAATAAGAAATTAATAACATTAACTTGACTGCATTTTAAAGAACATTATCTGTCTAGAAAGAGCTTGGTGGGCCCTCATCTTATATGAAATGGAATAACAGAGTTAAACAATTTACCATTTATTTAAATAAAAAATAAAATTCAATATAAATTAAATTACATAACAGTATACAATAGCTTTGACATTACTTTAGATACCAAATCTGTATAGAAATTTCTAGTTAGTCCTGTGTAGTACGAGAGGTCAGTTCCAAGCATTTTTGTCATTAAGATAATAATTTACAGAATAATATGATTTTTGGCTAGACAAGCTTTTATGTGCGACTTAAATTGAAAAGGTGAAAGATATAACATTTCTTTTGGAATCTTGTTATAAAAAGCGTGTACCGCTACCCAAGAATGAATTGTATACTTTGTGTAACCGAAAAGTAGGTAATGTGATTTTGATTTTATTTCTACTATTAAAATTGTGCAAATCACTATTCTTTACATGTAAGTGAATGTTTTGTCATAGATACATGATATTTGCAAAAATATATTGTAATGCAACAGTCAAGATATCAATTTCTTTAAACGGTTCTCTCAGATCATAGAATTATTTCTATGTCTCAGATATACTCGGCTCCTAAGCAGTAAATAGATCTTATTGCATGCTTTTTATTTTATATGCATACTTTTTATATTATTCAATTAGCATTGTAGAAAATTTTTACACGTTTCAAGTGTGTTAAAATTGTCTACAATATTTATCAAATGGGTGACGACATATTCGAGCACTTTGTGTTTTAAAAACAAATACTTCCAAAAATTGAGATTTGCAGTGAACTTATTGAACATGTTTATCTATTAGGTAATAATAATATAATAGTTAGTAATTATTATAAACCCATATAGTTAATATTATAATAATCTTTACTAGAATAAATTATTATGATATCTACCTATCCTTACCACTATCTAATTACAATACTCCTTGCGAGATTAGTTAATGTATTCATGTTCATTCTGAGCACCCGGAAACTTATTTTATTCTTTTGAACATGTACTCTGTGGCAGCAATCAAACAGTGTCAAATGTTGTACGAGCGGCGCGGCGGCGACAATTGTATGCGATATCAATAGAAGCCGCCGGCGCGTGTATCATGGCCTTGTAATTCCAAATAGCTGTAAACTTTCTTTGACAGGTCAGTATCCGACCTTTGATGATGCCGACAACAAGACGCCGCGCACTATCAAAGTGCCGATGGTCAAAACTAGGAATGCACTCTTTTTTCTTTTAATGGATATTTTCATTCGCTAGGTATGTTTATTGTTCGTAATGCGCATAACTTCAATTTTCCAAATTTTTTAAATATATTTTTTTGCGTCTCATAGAGTCCCTAAGAGTATAGCCGAAATCCTATACTTCCTGAAACGACACTCAGTCCTAACTGCAAGACGCAAGAGTTTCGCAGGCTTAGTCTTGTTCTTGATCAAATCTTGCAGGGTCAGTCTTGGTCTTGGTCTTGGTAAATTTAGGCGGTCTTGGTCTTGGTTGGTCAAGACCAAGACTGCAAGACCAAGACCCATTTTGGGCAACACTAGACTGCACCACGAATGCAAAAAATGCTCATACGTATACGAATATCAGCGTAAAATTAAAGCAGCAGTATTATACTACTGAGTTTTGTATGGTGAATGTAATGTGAAAATGTAGATGTGCTAACGAAATGTTATTAGCAATATTTTTAGTGTCGGCTAGCGCGGGTACCAATTGAAGTACACAGAAAAATCTAGATCCACAGCGGGCACAAACATTTGATAAACACGAAGATTCAGTCGTTCCCACTTCTCGGTTCTACTCTCCTTTAAAATAGATTTATTATAGGAGAAGATATCGCGTAATATACCTACATATCAAAAATACAATCGAATTTAGAACCGCTTCCTCTTAGTTCTATTAAAAATAGGCGTATAATTCAATATTATATTAATTATATTTACTAATTCCTCAAGATTTCTTTACGATATTTTTCTTAAAAAAACATTATAAAATATCTTTATAAACAAGTTTTTTTTAGGATGGCAAACGACACACATTCCACCTGATAATAATTGTATACTGTGCCCCATAAACATTTATGTTTAACCTCGATTAAGAATCAAAATGCACATGTGATGTCCCTGAGGACTCCTGAATGCCTCGTATCCAGTACTAACGGTCTCCAGTTTTCTACATTCACTATACTAAAAGTATTAAGCTACTATTTTACGCTATATTATCTTGAGAGTGCGTGGCCCTTCTCCGGTCGAGTCGATTTATTCATTCTACAACCATAATATAGCTGCAGAAAGGCTCTACTACGTAATATTATGCGAAATTATTACCTGGTGGAGTCATATATTATATCATAATATTCCTATGAAACACTAATTCTATTCACTTGTTATTTCAGGTTAACATTCCATCGTTTAAGCTTAACAATGGTATGGAAATACCAGCGGTGGGCTACGGCACGTGGCTCGGACTGGATGAAAAGGTGCTTAATACATAAAAATTGTTATTAAAAAGCATAGTTTAGCCTTTTAAATACGATAGTCAAATATTTCAAATACTATTTGCCTTTATGTACAGTGAAACTTGGATAACTGGGATCTTAAGGGACCTGCAAAGTTGTCTCACTTATAGTGGTATTCCACTTACACAGTGTCTCAGATATCCAGGTATAAATAAATATCTGTCTCATTTACAGAGGGTTCCATTAATAGAGGCGATAATAGAGGTTATTTCAGTTATAGAGGTGCGATTATTAAATATTTTTTTCAAATAAACATCCGGACGATAGCAAACCACCAAACTAAAAATGGAGGTCACTTTTACATAATTAGCAAAGTGCGGAATTTGCGGGTAGAATAATAATTAGTAAAAAACGGTACACAAAATATAGTCTCAGTAAAAGAGGTAAAATATACTCGCTGTCTCAATTATAGAGGTAATTATGACGATAAAATCGAAAGAATTAATCTCAGATGTAGAGGTTTGTTTTATCCCACTAACAGATGTGATTTCGTGCTAAAGTATCGGAACCTAAGCATGAGTTCCAGCTATGGAGGTTTCTCACGTATCCAGGTCCCACTTAACCAAGTTTTACTGCATTATATATTTCATTTTCCTTTATTTCAAATATAGTATTTGAAAAAATGAGAGTTGAGAGTATTATTGAGGGTATACCTGTAAAAAATAAAATATAAAAGCGAACCAATACAAAAACATTAACGTTTCTATGTTTCAATCGATAGAATGACGACCTACATGCAGACAGTTCCGTAGGGAAAGCATATGTTCAGCAGTTATTAAACATTGCAAGAGTTTGTAATGATGATAATAATGTTTCAGATTAATATAATCTATTTTAAATGAATAGTTTTTGCTGCTTCAAGGCTTTATTAACAGTTTCAAGCCAAATAAAAATATATTAATTTCGTAATGAATAACGTAATCATCCGCCCTTTGACTATTGCCGTATATGATTTTACCAAACAACAGTTTACCAAAAAAAATGTTTGGTAACTAGTATTATTTATTTCGATATATTGAAAATGGACAACATTACGAGTATGCATGCGTATAAGCACGTATAAGGAAGCGATCGGCGTGACAGGATCGTGCCAAATGGCAGTACGTAGTCTCTGCCTACCCCTCAGGGTGACAGGCGTGAGCGTTTTTTTCATTAAAACATTGTTAATCGAAATAATTCATATGTACATAGTAGTTTTTGCTAATTGTTGCTAAAGATGGAGTTCAAAATCCAAGACGCGCCCAAGTTAGTGGAGGCTCTGTCGTATGCAATCGATATCGGCTATCGACATATCGACACGGCGCATCTCTACCGCGTGGAGCCGGAGATCGGTCAGGTCGTGAAGAAGAAGATCGCACAAGGAGTAGTCAAAAGAGACGATCTGTTCATCGCTACTAAGGTTTGTTTCTTTATACTTTTCACAGTCTACTTACGATCAGGTGAACTGTGTGCTCGTTTGTCAACCTTATTAAGGTATTTAAAGCATAAATAAAAATTAAAAAATTTGATCTTGCAGGTTTGGCACCATTACCACCGAGAAGCTGACGTGGAGACATCCCTGCGAGCTTCGTTAAAGCGTCTGGATATGGACTACGTGGATTTAGTCCTCATGCACTGGCCCATGTCAATTTCTGTAAGTTTAAAAAATATTTATTACAGCACGCGACTAAACCGAGTTGATATTTAATATTTAATGTTTACTTATATGTTAACACACATTATAAGTATAGATAGATATGTAATGTTTAGTATGTTATATTTAAATAGCAGTAATAAGTATTTGTAAATTTATTTATAACAACAAAGTTTAAATAAATAAATAAAATAAACAGAACTCTTTTGTACGTGGTAGAGCCATGCTGCAGCTAATATATTAGTATAGTTGTAGCACGAATGGGTCGGCTCGACCGGGGAACGACCAGGCTCTCACAGAATACCCGCGTAAAATGGTAGCTTGACAATGCTGTGTTTCGTATGGTGAGTGTAGAGAACCGGAGACCCATTTTACTGGAAAAGAGGCATTCCATCTTAGTCCTCACGGGTGACGACGCATCTACATTTTGATTCTTTATTGAGGATAAATGTAGATTTCTATGGGTCACAGCAACCACTTACCATCAGGTGGTCTGTATACTCGTTTGTTACCCTATTCTATTAAAAAAAAACTCAACATATTTTATCCACTATTTTGCAGCAAGATGGCGTCGATGAGAAAATAGACTACTTGGAGACTTACCGCGGACTGGAAGCCGTTCTGAAGAAAGGCCTAACCAAGGCTATCGGTGTGTCCAACTTTAACCTTGAGCAAATGAAGAGGCTACTTGCCAATTGTAACGTGGTGCCAGCTACAAATCAAATTGAGGTATTAAAATGGAAAGATTTATTTAGGAGCCTGGTTAGGTACTTATAACCTTTTAAAAATAATTAATAGAATGAGGCGTTACATTGCGGAAATCTATTATTAAAACATTTTAAAAATTAATTAGCTGAGATGCGCGTAACATAATAAAATGATGTGTCTTACGTAGTGAAGAGCACCTCCCGCCCTCCAACCATAGCGAGCACTATCCCCGTCACCACTAGTTCCAGCAGCACTACACTAGGAAAGACACACCACCGTCGATAACACAATCACGTGTTTCGCCTCTAATCTAGATATACTTAGGTGAAGTAGACTCTGCAGTGCCTGACCGCTAACAACCGGACCGCTTTACAAAAGAGGGCCATTAGAGCTATTTACAATCTAAAACCGAGAGAGTCTCTTAGAGATAAATTCAAAGAAATTAATATATTAACTTTGGCCTCTCAGTATATTTACGAAAATTTAATGTATGTTCACAAAAACAAAGATAGTTTTAGTAAAAGAAGTGATATACATTCTGTAAACACTAGGAACAAACACAAGCTAGTGATACCAGTTTCTCGACTCCACAGAGTCAGTAATTCATTCTTGGGGCAATGTATACGCTATTACAACAAGGTCCCGGAAAGTGTACAGGTTCTCTCTATTACCAAGTTTAAATGTTTTATTAAGCTGAAACTGTATAAAAAGGGTTATTATAGTATAAATGAATACATGGTTGATAATAACCCCTGGGAATGAGGTGATCGCTTCCAAGCAGTTTCTAAAATAAATTTTGTAAATAGTTCGTAATCATTTATATTGTAAAATTGATTTAAAAAAAAGTCCCGCTGGGTTTCTTGCTGGTTCTTCCCAGGACAGAGGGTTTTTTCGAACCAGTGGTAAAGTAAAAAATGACTTTCAATAAGAATTACACATGTAATGTATATTGAATAAAAAATATTCTATTCTATTCTATTCTAACGGTGCGTACATGTTATATAACATAACATGTTATAAAACGTTGCTTATAACATCTTTCAGTAATATGGAGCCTGAATGTTACAAAACGTGTTATTTAACGTGACACAAATATAACTTATGCGTACATGTGTACTTTTTAAAGGATAAAAATAAGGTTCGCTCTACAAAAGAGGCAGGTATTCCAAGGGTAAAAGAACTTGTTTTTAAGATGTTTTTATTATTAAAAGTTTTATATTGTAATAATAAAAACATCTACATTAATATATATTTTTATATATATGTATATAATATATATATATATATATATATATATATATATATATATATGTAATATATGGTACATTGTGAATAACACTGCAGAACGACAAATGTCAATGTCATATAACATTGTTATATTGTACTGTTATTCTCATGTGTACAGTATTGTTATATTATGTTACAAACAATATAACATAATGTGAACAACAACACAGGTTACACAACATGTTAATTAATCTGTACTCATACTAAGACGGTGTTAACTAATTAATTATTAACATTGTTAACTTATCACCCTCTTCCGCTGAGCAGCAGTATATGTACTGTTGTGGGGTGTAGAGAGCCAGTATGATTACATACTGTGAGTCGTCCCAACCTATGTAAATTCCCAGAGCTGACAGCGCATCTGTATCCCTTATGTTTGAAGTTAATTCAAATTTCCATGGGCTGGTAGCTACTTTCCATCAGATAGACTATATAGTTCGCCATGTTGCAGCTATATTAGTAGTATAACTGTAGCACGAATGGATCGTCTCGACCGGGGACGGACCACGCTCTCACAGAATACCAGTCTAAAATAGCAGATTAACGCTGCTGTGTTTCGTGTGGTTAGTGTAGAGAAACGGAGACCCTTTTTACTGGAAAAGAGGCATTCCATCTTAGTCCTCACTGGTGACAACGCTTCTGCATTTTGATTCTTTATTGAGGATAGATGTGGATGTCATTTTTTTTATAGGAGAGGGGGCAAACGAGCATGTGGCTCACCTGATGGTAAGTGACTACCGCCGCCCATGAACAACTGCAACACCAGGGAGGGAATTGCAGATGCGTTGCCGCTATTTTAAAAGGAGCAATCTCTTTTTTTGAAGGTCCCTAAGTCGTATCGGTTCGGAAAAATCGCTGGTGGTAATCGATTCCACAGGGAAGTTGTGCGAGGAAGATAACTACTTCTTAATCGCACAGTGGTGGACCGCCAATCATCCAGATGGTGTGGACGGTATCGGGAGTTCTGCCGCGATGTGCGTTTGTGAAATTTGGCGGCTGGGATTAATCCGAACAATTCCTCAGAGTACTCCCCGTAGTAAATGCGAAAGAAAATGCAAAGGGATGCAACATCTCTTCGTAGCGCCAATGAATCGAGCGTATCGGAAAGGACTCGGTCGTCGACGATTCGAGCCGCTCTGCCCTGGATGCGGTCAAGTGGAAGGAGCTGGCACTGGGGAGCCCCAGCCCAGAGATGGTAACAGTATTCCATGTGAGGCCGAACCGAAATACTGTCTCTGCTGAGCACGCCAAGCTTTTTAGAGGCCAATTTGGCCTTCTCATCCAAGTGACCACGAAACTGCACGTCACTCGATATGTCGTACTCCGAGGATTCCGACACTGACTGAGGCAAGAAAGGGAGTGCCTTGAAACTGAGGAGATGCGACAAAGGGGTTCTTTTTAGCGGTAAACGCGCACACTTGTGTCTTCTGAGGATTAAACTGGACTAGATTTAGTCGCCCCCAATCCGAGACTTTGTTCAGCAAAGACTCGACTTCAGACATAAGTTTGTTCCGTTGCTCGGCGACGTTTTCCCGAGAAATATTGGTACGGCCGGTGTATAGAGCATCACCAGTGCTGTCATCCGCATAGCAATGAATGTTACCAGTTAGCAACATATAATTGATATGCATAAGAAACAGCGTTGGTGATAGCACGCAGCCTTGTGGAACACCAGCGTTAATAGGCTTGTAGTCAGAGCATGCACCGTCTACAACGACCTTGATGCTCCGATCTGCAAGGAAGCTGGTGCTCCAATTGCACAATTTCTTTAATTTCTTCCTTGGACTATTGCCTCCGCCCATCTAAGGGTCACGTAGACCAGAATATCACCAGCTGATCGACCCCGACGAAAACCGTATTGGCGGTCACTAATCAGCTGGTGATACTCAAGGTACCGCATGAGCTGGCAGTTAATAATGGATTCCATTATTTTGGAGAACAAGGAGGTGATGGCGATAGGCCTATATTTTTTTTATAGGATCGGGTGACAAACGAGCACACAGTCCACCTGATGGTAAGTGGTTACTGTGACCCATAGACATCTACATCTATCCTCAATAAAGACTCAAGATGCAGATGCGTTGTCACCCGTGAGGACTAAGATGGAATGCCTCTTTGCCAGTAAAAAGAGTCTCCGGTTCTCTACACTCACCATAAGAAACACAGCAGCGTTAATTTGCTATTTTACGCTATAGTTGGACGGGTCGCCTTTTTTAGGGATCGGGTGGACAAAAGCTGTCTTCCGTGAATTTGGGACTACGCCTTGGGAGTAGGAGTACCGGAAAAGACGCGTTAGAACCGGTGCCAACTCCAGAGCACACCTCCTCTCACAATTGGAGGGATTCCATCAGGCCCACTCGACTTCTGGATGTTCAGGGAGAGGAGTGCTTTGCGAACCGAGCGCTGTGAGAAAAGCACATCCGGCATGGAGCACTCACACCGTAGGATGGTCTGCGGTGTTTTCCCCCCGTCATCAAGAGTCGAGTTGGACGCAAAAAGGGAGCCTAAAAGGTCGGCTTTGTCTTTTACGGCATGGGCCAGTGAGTCGTCCTCCCTATGCAGAGGTGGTAGTGATGGCTTACAGAAATTCCCTTGGACAGCCTTGGCGAGATACCAGAATGCACGGGTACCCGAAGGAAGGCGAACTAGTTTCTCGCCAATTCTGCCTATGTGCTCTGACTTTGCCTTAGCAATAACTCTTTTGAAGGACCTGGAGGCGAAGTTATACTTCTTTTTAAGTGTGCTGGTGTTTACATCCTGAGTCACCGAAGCCGCAGCCCAGACTTGATAACACTCCTGCTTACTGCGTAATGCAGTCCAGGAGCAGTTACAGTAACAATGCAGGAGCGACCAAACCAAGGCTGAGATCTGCCTCCGATGGGTACCACAGATGATGGAATAAATAGTTCCATTCCCTGTAGCACTACATCAGTGACAGAGTCAGCAACAGCGCTGGGATCATCCGGCAAGAAGCAAACCCGCCCCATGGGTAGGAAGCAAAGAAAGACCGCATTCCGTCCCAATCTGCCGACCTGTAATGCCAAACACGGCGGCAACCTGCAGAACGCAACCGCGAGGGGAGCGTAAGTGGCACCACACTCCGGATCAGACAATGGTCCGAAGAGCCGAGAGGGGCATCGACGGCAACCTGATATCCGTCCGGATGAGAGGTCAGCAGAAGGTCCAACAGGGAAGGTGTATGATCCTTCACATCTGGAATCCGCGTAGGTGAAGTAACCAGTTGTGTCAGACCATATGCCAAGGCAAAGTCATAAACACATCTCACCGCATGATCGGTTAAACGTGAACCGAGCCAATCGGCGTGGTGGGCGTTAAAATCGCCAAGGATCACGATCTCTGCGGATGGGACCTGTTGTAGAAAGGAATCTGTAGCCATTTGGACGTGACCACGTCCGATGAGGAATCGACCGATGAGTCGGTCTGTTTCGGCATTACCGCTATGGGACCTATAGAGGCACCCGTAGATGCGCGGATGGTCGTCGGTATCTACGCGTAACCAAAGGATGGACAGGTCCGAACCTTCAAGACTGCCGAGGCATCGAGAACAGATGTCCTCTCTGACATACACGCAAATTCCATCCCGAGGCACAAAAGAGTGCTCCAATTTGTACCCCGGGTAGGAGAGATATGAAGTATCAGCCGGAGAGGACACCTGCGTCTCGGTCGGAAAGAGCAAGGCCGGCTTCGCCGTATCGAGATGGTAGTGGACGGCGTATATTTTTGCGCGGAATTTTTGGAATTTCAGCCTAAGCACCCACGCTCAGGAGTGGAATAACATGATCGTGGATGCTTAGCGAGGGATTCTCCAGGGGTGCTGGTACTCTCCTGGGGTAGTCTTTCGTGTAATTCCGCTACCATGTTGAGGGGGGTGGGGAATTGGGCCTCCGGCCACCTGCACTCACCAGACAAAACGCAGAAGCAGAGCTTCTACTTCTCGCCGGTATTCTGTGAGGTCGTGGTACCAACCCGACTCGAGCCGGCCCATACTTGCATCAGCAAAAACTGCCGCGTGGCTCTACCACCGTTAAAAATGTCTATGGGTAACGGCATCCACTTACCATCAGGTGGACTGTGTGCTCGTTTGTCACCCTATCCTATACAAACTTCAAATAAGGAGGTTCTATGTTTTTTTCTATGTATGTTATGCGATATCTTCTCCAATTGTGCAACTATTTAAATGATTGTTTTACGTTATATACTAAATACATTACATTAAATAAATAGCGTACTTACAAGAGTAGTCCCATTTAAATTTGAAGAAAAATTTCTATCTCTAAGGCACAAAATAAATAATAGTACTACGTACCTATGGGTAGAAAACAGGATTTTATAATTTTTAAAGCTCTAGGAAACATCTAGTTGTTTTGTGCTTAAGCTTATATTCTTTAGTCCACTCGAAAGGGTCAAAAATAAAGCTTATACTTAATAAAAATTTAGAAGCAAATTTCATAAACAAATAAAAATTCCACATTAAAATTTATGAAGTCTAGTTCTTTACCTACTTCAGAAGTTAAGTGAAATTATTTTTTCTTCTTCGTTCTTTGAAGTCGGTTTTTACTTTTTATTAAAAGTTAAATGAGTGAGTCTACTGCTACCGAGGCATTAAAATTGCAGCCTATTTACGTCCCAGAGGCACAGGCCTCTTCTCATTTCTGAGAGCGTTTTAGGGCAAGGAAATGTCCGCCGCGCTGCCGAAATGCATGTTTGCGGACTTCAAATGTCTTCGAAATATTTTTTTATTTTTTCTCAGGCATGCAGGTTTCCTCACAATGTTTTCCTCCACCTCCGAGCACGTGGTAAATCAGCACTTAAAATTGCAATTTACAATTTCATTGGTCCCGGCGAGGATCGAACCCGGGTTGCTCGAGTACTGTGAAGCTTACAGCGAGCGTTATCCGTCTGGAGCTACCACGGCTATAGAGACATTAATTTTATATTATAGTAATAAATTATAATATTTTTTCTCGAGATGAACCAGGTATTCTTTAATCCTCAATGAACATGCCCATGAACCGCAAGTAAAGAGAGGCTCAGTCTCCTTACTCACAAACACAGAACTTCATTATTATACATTTTACTATTATGTTGTTATAACAGTTTCTGTACAGTTGAGAATTTCCGATTATCAGAACGTTTTCACCTTGGTCGAAAATCGGCCATAGGACGACTCTTTACAAGTTATTATCTCTTCATTACAGGTGAACCTAAATCTAGGACAGAAGGAATTAGTAGAATACTGCCAGTCAAAAGGTGTATTGGTGGTAGGGTTTACAACGTTTGGTAGTATGGTGCCAAGTCGCGCCACGCCCGACAGCCCCGAGCCTAAAATCGACAACCCTACAATGGTTTCCATCGCTAAAAAGCATGGTAAAGCGGTTACCCAGGTCGCTCTAAGATATTTGGTAAGTAACAAGGAGCATACGTCATAATATCTACCAACTACACCGAAGTCCTCCCAATAACAACCTGAAAATAAACTGCGAATGCCAACCGGTTTGCAAAGTGTGGCAACTATGGCAAATATGGCAAATATTAGCCTTATAAGACAATCTATGGAGAGGGACGCTACATTGATAGGTGGTAGGTAATGAATCAAATTTAATCGTTTTTAAGCCTGGGTGATATAACACACATTTGTTGACACCTTACTGTATTAAGTAACATGCCGCGCATTATTATAATGAGGGTGTTCACGCCCTGAGTTGCTCCGACAAAAGCCGATTGGGCTAGGGCCCATAGTAGCCACCTCGACGGGCAACAGAGGACGGGGCCCAAATGGCCTATGGATAAATGTTCTAAATAAGTTACAAAAACTGCTGACAAATAAGCAAGCCCAACTTACCTATTTCAGGAGTTAGAGTTGACCACAGGGTACCAGTCAGGTGATTAGTAAGGTGCATGTAAGTAGTGTGTACTAGTGTGTACCATGTAACCTGACTTAACCGCTGAAGTCGGACCGCAGACCCACAAGCGCTGCTTCTGTCCAAAAGTGAACTTTATTGTACACTATTTCAATCTATCAACTTTATTGTACATTTAATTGACTTCAAACTCAATTGCAAACAAAGGTAAGTTAATTTAATCACTCAACACATAGACAGGCCTCGTTATCGCGTAAACGCACTAAAATGATAACTCAAAATAGAGCGATCTTAAAGCGACCTCACGAGTCTAGCGAAAAAACTGCAATAGTAAATTCCACACGCATCAAAGACCGGACGTTGATCGTAATCAATATTAACTTCCAAAACAATTAACCGACCCGGCGTCCGCGCAGACAATCTCTTTTTCTAGACTCAACAAAACTCCTCGTCGTTGCATAAACTTGCTAACAAAAAATGACACTATTTAGAGGTTATACGGTACGCGACCACGCTGTTCTAGTAACTGCACTGCATTGTCCCGACGCGCCACACCCAAAACCAACACCCGCCTCGCGCGAACGTCAAACCGGTACGAATGCACCGCGCCGAGCGCCCTCTAGCGTCAATTCTTAAAATTAGCATTTGGCGCGAACAAACCCCCGTCCCGGGCATAAGGACTTATGTCCGCGAGTAAATTGGCAAGCGGGACAGGGTCGCGACGGCGCGTTGAAAGGCCCGAATCTCCAACCAAAACCTCGGCCACTCTAGGCATCCCATCAGATCTTGCAACCTTAACCTTCGCTTCAAAAATACTGCCCCAATGTGGGCAAGCCAGAGGGTCGAATCTCCACTGAATGCACTTCTTGGACATCGCAGCACCTGATAAGTCCTGTTGCTGGACAGAAATTCGACGACCTCTTCGTATCCGTGCCCCTTATAATTCGTTCCGCAGTCAGACTGGATCAGGTCCGCAAACCGCGACGCGATACGAAGCGGCCCACAAAGGCTTCAGTGCTAAGGGCACTTACAAGTTCCAAGTGAACGGCCTTAGTGGCGAGGCTCACGAACACGCACAGATAGGCCTTAGTATGATTTTTCACGCAAGTAGGCATAACCAAGCAATCTACCATATAATCATTTACTCAATTGTGCAGCAGCTGATTTCAATCTGATAATCTCCCAACTACCTAGCCTTTTCAAACATGTAGTTCTATGCTTATATTTCAACCAAGTTTCAAAAGCATCAATACTCAAACCACTGAATTAATTCAAACAAATTAATTTACCGATGCGCATAAATCAAAACAGACGAATTAAGTAAAACGATAAACATAAGAGACAGGCCTATTTCTCTTTCCAAATAAATATCTTCGACAATGCCAACAAAAATGTGAAAACAAAGAGAGGATTGACTTTTATTTTCTTCGGCACAAATAGTGTTACTCAATTTCAATTTTCTTTTCAACAAAGCAAACATAATGATCAAACATAAATATATTTACAAAAACATATGTACACGTATTCAAAGAGTATATTAAATTCATTTTTTTACTCACAACCGCTACAACTATGAAACATTTCGCGGAAAACCCAAAGCAATTTTATTTTTAATTTAAAGCATTATTAATTAAGTGCTCGACCAAAACCAAATCTAATACTCTTTGACAGCGTGATTCAACGCTCCAGGGGAGCCCTAGTCTTCCCACCAACCAAGTGGAGGCCACACCGCGTTGTGAACCCGAATCCAACAGAGCGCGAACCGCTAAACGGTCGCCACTTGGGTTGTACGCTTTCACTAAGGCCGTCGGCAACAGAACAGTTTGACAAGTGGACTGTTGACGGCTCAAAGGCTCAGTGGAGGCGGCCGTGGTGGGAGCTAGGGCAGCAGCTAGCTAGGTCTGCCTCCATCAAAGGGGGGACGGCGGTACCCCAGCTGCGGCCACTCAGCTAACGGGGGTGAGAAGGGTCTAGCTGACTGTTGAGTGGCCGTGTAGTTCCTCTGCACACTCTGAGGAGGGGCGACGACACCGCCGCCCCTGGGGGAACGACCCCCCGACTGGTCGGGGGAGGGACCCCTTTCAAACCTAGGAGCTCGGTGGCTGGCAGGCGAGCACCGAGCGTCGCCCGACAGAGGGCGTGGCTGAGCGCCCACGCCTGTGGGGGTCGAGGGCCCGGCAGAGCCCCGAGAGGAGACGCCGTTCGCACCCAGGCACAAAACTGAATGGTGATTGCCCTGGCAATGCGGACAGGGCCGCTGGTGCGGGCAGTCTCGCTGGAGGTGCCTTTCCAAACACGAGTAGCACCAGCGGCGCTCCTTGGCGATAGTTCGCCTACCCGGAACCGACTTACATAATAACTTCGGGCACGACGTCACCCGGTGATCGGATGCTCAATAACAAGAACAGGGGGGCACCTCCCTGGCCACTAGGCCACTGTAAGATGGCGCCCTTTTGCGGGAGCTCCGATCGGCCCTAGGGAGGTTGACGACAACTTGCACAGCGGATTCCGCCTCTCACTGGGCACGGCTCGTAAGTCGTCAACGGTGCCCGCCGCGTTCTCAATCTGCCGGCACTGCTCCTCCAAGAACCGCAGCAGATCACTGATGGGCGGAATATAGGAGGCGCCGTCCCCGCCGTACCTCTCCTCAAAATGTATTCGAAGGTCGAAAGGCAGGCGGGACAACACGATGTGGAGCAACAAGAAGGACCATTCGTCCACCGGTAAATCCAGCCGCCTCAACGCATTACAGGCCACCAAGACTGGATTCACGAGGTCCGGACGTAGTCTGGTCCGGTCCCTAAGCAGCGGGAGGCTTAGAAGCTGCCTAACGTATTCGTCCGCAATTCGCCGGACGTTGGCGTATCTTCCGGCGAGGAGGTCCTGAGCAGTCTGGTAGGCGTCGTCCGACAATCTCAAATGGCCGACGACGCCCAGGGCCTCCCCCTCCAGTGAGGCTAGGAGGTACGCCATCTTCTGGCTTGGTGTCAAGTCCGTCCGGGCGTCCACTAGACTATCAGAAAGGCTTACAAAAGTCATCCAGTCGGAGAGGACCCCGGAGAATCTTGGCAGGTCTAGAGTTGGGAGTCGTCCCAACAGCTCCGGCTGAGTAGGCTGCTTCCGAGAGGACTCGGCCAGGCCACTCAGCCGAGCTTCACGTGCTTCATTAGCATACTTGGCCCCCGCCTCGATCAAGTCGTCCGTGAGCGAAAAGAACTGCTCGTAGTCCGCGAGGCAGGACTCCAGGACTCCCTTTTCCGCATCCGAGGCCTCGAGCTCAGCGTAAGCCTCCTCCATTACGGCCCCCCGGGCCGCGACCTGCTCGAGCCCCTTCTCCAAACTATAGACCCTATCCGGTCGCCCTATCAAAGCATGGGCGCTAGCAGCACAGCGCAGCTCCGCCTTTAGGCGACGCATCGGTAGCTTGTGCGATGGCATCACTAAATACAAATTAATCCGCGGCACAAATACAAATCAAATTAACAAATAACAACTACAATTTCTATTAAATTAAGTTAAATACAAATTACACTACACGGCAAATACACACTTCCGTCAGTCAGCAAAGATGCCTCGCTGAAGCAACCGACCCTTCGGCTATTTAACCTACCTACCCAAAATACCTAACGCGTACCTAGCCCTAACAAACTCCTGCTTGCGCAGCCTAACGGGCGTGGTTTCTAATTCTACCCGCTAACAAACAAAAAAAATATTTAAATTTTATTACGCATATATTTATTACCCATTACGGCCGGGCTTGATTGGAGAACCAATCCAAACCACGCTCTGCTGTTACCAATAATGTTCACGCCCTGAGTTGCCCCGACAAAAGCCGATTGGGTTAGGGCCCATAGTAGCCACCTCGACGGGCAACAAAGGACGGGGCCCAAATGGCCTATGGATAAATGTTCTAAATAAGTTACAAAAACGACTGACAAATAAGCAAGCTCAACTTACCTATTTCAGGAGGTAGGGTTGACCAATCAGGTGATCAGTGAGGTACATGTAAGTAGTGTGTAGTAGTGTGTACCATGTAACCTGACTTAACCGTTGAAGTCGGACCGCAGATCCACAAGCGCTGCTTCTCTCCAAAAGTGAGATCTCTCAAGGGGGGCGATCACCAATTGGAAACTTCTGCCTTCATTTCACTATTTCAGTTTATCAACTTTATTGTACACTATTTCAATCTATCAACTTTATTGTACATTTAATTGACTTCAAACTCAATTGCAAACAAAGGTAAGTTAATTTAATCACTCAACACTTAGACAGGCCTCGTTATCGCGTAAACGCATTAAAATGATAACTCAAAATAGAAGCAATCTTAAAGCGACCTCACGAGTCTAGAGAAAAAACTGCAATAGTAAATTCCACACGCATCAAAGACCGGACGTTGATCGCAATCAATATTAACTTCCAAAACAATTAACCGACCCGGCGTCCGCGCAGACAATCTCTTTTTCTAGACTCAACAAAACTCCTTGTCGTTGCATAAACTTGCTAACAAAAAACGACACTATTTAGAGGTTATACGGTACGCGACCACGCTGTTCTAGTAACTGCACTGCATTGTCTCGACTTCCGACGCGCCACACCCAAAACCAACTCCCACCTCGCTCGAACGTCAAACCGGTACGAATGCACCGCACCGAGCGTCCTCTAGCGTCAATTATTAAAATTAGCGTTTAGCGCGAACAGAGGGCATCCACGACTTTTTCTACCACCAGGACGGCGCCACTAGAAAGTGAGGTATATTTGACAAATTTCATAGCGGGGAATTTAATTTGTTCGGAAAATGTAAATGTTAATGTTTCTTTCGGTACTCTTAATTATATTTTATGTTAATAGCATTAAAAATAAATAAACGAAACCACAGATATTCATAAAAGAAAAAAAATTAAAAAAGTAAAAAATGTGCAAAAATTTAAAGAGCAAAACACTGACTCATTGTTTTGTGTATTAATGCTCTAGAATCTGATAAACTTTTATTAAAAAAAACAACTTCTCAATTAAATTACATTGTGTAACAAAAAACTTTACCTCACTATCAAGTAGCGACATCTGGTGATCAAAAAATTATTAGCCCTCATTGTAATGAGAGTTATGTCTAAAATTCTTTAATCTTTTAAATATTTTTAACTTTTTTTAAGTTCTTCTACTTTTCGGAATATCCATAGTATCCATAGTTTGGTATATCCATTTATAATCTAATTAATATAAGACATAACTGTATATAACACATAAATTTCAAAAAGAAACATTGAGCTCTACACTTTTCTTACAAATTATAAACTTCCCCCGCTATAAAACCTGTTCAATATTTCACCTCATTCCTAAGTGACGCCACTCTGGTGGCAGAAAATGTCGTGGATGTCATTGAAAGGAGGATATATTTTTTCCTAAAAGTTTAATTTATTTGGAAAAAGCACTCCTTTCGTATCACCGTAAGAATACCTTGCTAAAAATTCATAGATTTGAGATA